>JARHVA010002598.1:600000-1140000 GCA_037957365.1 Torreya grandis
TTATCATCATCTTTGATGACATTCCTTTTTATTCAAGATCTTTTTTCCCCTCCATATCCATGTTTGGATTCTTCCATCCTTATCCAATGTCATCTTTATCTATGACCTCATTGTCCTATCACTCCTACTTCATCCATCTCTTGGTCTCCATTCACATCATCCTTTGTTGGATCTCCTTTATTTTTTCTCATTCCACCTCCAGCTTTTCACTCATTAGAGTGTGGTCACCAATTTGTATTGCTTGAACTTGCATATCCATGATTTTTTCCTTGTGTCCTCCTCTCTCTTACTTTCATGCATGAAATATTTTTAGGTTCACTACTTAAAGTACATCCATTTATTCCTTCATTGTCTTTGTCTATTGATCATGGGTCCTCATTTTGTCCCTCTCCAACTACTCACTTTTCTTTACCTATCACCTATTTCCCCTTTAAACCCTCTACACATTTTGAGCTTATTTGACACAATGTGATCAAAACACCTTTTTTTATCCTTCAAATCATGCCCATGAATTAAATTCATAGGGCCTATGTTCATTAAGCCACTATCACTTTGGGTTTATTTTTTATTCCTTATCAAAGAAGAAACATTGTGCCCTCTTCTTATCCTAATGTGCTTAGTTGATATTTTCATTACAACATTTTTATCTTCATTATATTCTTTACTTTACCATCTAGTGTTTTTCATTACCTTACCTTGTATGGTTTACCTTATGAAAGATTACAACAACCATACTCATGTCTATCCACATTACCATAAGCATAATACAATCTGACACAACATCTAACATAACATTCAACATATTCTTTACATGCTTTTAACAAATGGTGTAATTTTTTATTCAAAGTACGAGGAGTCACACAGCATATACAAAGTCATCAGATTATACACACCTCACTTAAGTCATATACATACATTATTTCCCTACCTAGACATTGGGTTAACTATTTGGTGACTCTAGATTTGTGTTCAGCCATGATTCTACTTGATTTATCCTTGAACTAACATCTATACCATTTCCCATATCAATAATCACTAAAGGGTGTACTCTATTCTCATCTTCTGTATTCCTCCCCACATGTTGGGTATCATGTGCCATGCTAGGTCTTTCACCCTGCTCGATCGTTACAACCATTACATCCCTCTACTCTAAATTTTTTACTTACATAAGTGTCACCTATTGTTGCCTCAATGCACATACCCTTAGATTATGAGCATTCCCTTTGTAGACAGGTCAAAGATCATGTTCTCTAGCCCTACATCTTGCATAGTGAAAATCTTGCCTTCTTCACTACTAAGGAAGTAATAGTTCAGGTTCAAGCTCAAGTTATGGGTGTCTTTCCTCTTGTTTTTATTTTAACAATACTTCCATTATCACCATTACATATTATATTATCTGTTAGATATGCACATTTACCATATTGAAAATTGTGGGTTGTGGGGGTTGTTGATTGTCTCTACCATTATTCCCATTATTCATCATTTTCAACCTTGTCTAGTTCTCTACACTATATGTAACCTAAAAAACCAAATAACTTCATGATAGACATTCATCCTTAGCATGATTCTTTAAATATAATACCTAACCATTCTTCCTCACCAACATGATTATCCATTCCATAGATGTGAAGGGTCCTATGATGTCATTGATTCCCTTAAATAGTCTTTCAACTTAAAACAATCATGTCTATTTACCTTTTCATGTGAACGTGTCACCCTTGATCTGATTGGTCATCTTGATAAATTCATTATGCACCATCATGATGTTTTTTTGTCACCCTTATAATCTGATCTGCATCAAATGTCTTTACTCATTTAAATTTCTCATGGTCCTTGTGGGCCTGGTGGTCATTTGTATCATTGTCACCTTTGCCCTACTTGATGAATTAGCTTCCATCTATGAGCCATTATAACTTTCATGCCTTCAAAACTACCATTTTTACTGGTAGTGATAGCTTCCAAATACTTGTTGCTATAATCCCACTATTCCATGTCCCTAAATTATGCTTCTCAAACATGGCAGTCTATTATTTTATGCCACCTAACAAATCATCTATAACAAGTAAATGGGCATCTTATCCAATTGTATAGACAATATCCTAGACCATGTATCTCCATGCTTGATGGGCCTCTTTTGAGTGAAACCCAAAGTCATTGGTTCCAAGATATTGGGACAAAAGATGCATACATAGACACCTTGTGGCCAAACTAGCTATGCAACTCTTGAGTAATGCATGGTCCATCCTCTATCACTCACCACACTGTTGATTTTCTACCTCATAAAATATACTTAGCCATCACAAAAATTCTTTACAGGTCATCATTTCACTATTGTCCTTAAAACTCAGCTCATAGTGATGATGACCTTTTACCAGTAAGACTATGTAGATCATGATAGATTCCCATCTCCTAAAACTCAAATCGTAGAAATAGCTACTACCACTTTGCTTATGTCATCACATAATTTTAGAAGCTATCACCTCCTCATGAAGGAATCTTTCCTTTGTTCCATCCAAGGCATTTTGTGGTGTTTGGTTTTATGTTTAGTTCTTATTTATCATCTCTTGCCTATCTATTGTATCTAATCCCCATGCATGTGGGATTATTATATCAAATTATTCTCTTGGTCCAACCAACCAATATTTAGACTAAATCCATCTTAACGTTCTCCATTTTAACTCAAGCTATCACATATTTTGTAATGACCTTGCCTTGATCCTTTTTAATCACACCCTCTATAACTACATTTAGCCTAAAGTTTTTGTTAGATATCACATCTATAGAACTATGTAGGCAACGTCCACTTACCTAGTGCATATGAAATCATATTGACCACCCCCTACCTAAACCCTTACAAACCATCTCTTCCAACCAACAAACCTTAATCAAATGACCAACCATTAGCTCACATCCACCTTAATGATGGTCATTTTTGACCTAAATTATTTACATATTTTTTGATGATATTTTTTTGGTCCTTTTATTTACACCAACCAACTTTTCCATGTTGAAAATTTAAATTTGAACCACCCTTTTACAACCAGACCATTTGTGTTTTTCAAAAAAGTACTTCTGAACTTGGAAACCTATGAAAACATTGACTTTGTCTAAGAGACTAACAGGTGTATCCAACCATAGCTAAAACCATGTGGTACATTGATCACTTGTCCCTTATATTTGACCCTTATTTTTACCAACATTGGTAACTTTAGTTTATGTGTGATATTAGCTATTACACTTAGTTTTATTTTGTGCACATATTTGTGTTTTAATTGCCCACCCCTTTTTGTCACTACCTACTGACTTACCATCAACCATTTATCAAACTTGTACCTGATTTTTCTTTCCCTCATCGCCTCTTATTTTGAGGGGGAATACCTCCTCCCATACTTGGGGCATCCTCAGATTTGACAAAGTGATCCATTTTTGTTTTGTATCTTGTTAATTCAAAGCTGCATAATAAAAAGGGGCAACATGTAAACACTAGAAAATTGCACATATACAGTTCTGGATGTTTGAATTCATCAAGACCCCTTAAAGACCACCTAAACCTTCTTAAACCTTAACCTAATCCCTCTTAACCTACATAAGTCACTATTCTCCTACCACTATTCACATAGTACTATTTGAAAACACTATTCCAAGTCACTATTCACTATCCCTATTCACTATGGGGCTCACTATCACTATTCATGATGACATGGCATGTGACATGGTAAGGTGACTCAACAATGATATGGCAAGTGACATGGCTTGAATGTGAGGTGGCTTGAAGGGGGGCATCATACCCCACTTAGGACCCTCATCTAAGGTGCTTAATGACATCATTAAGCATCACAAGGGGCCCCTTCAAAGTGTGGAAAATTTATCCTCATGGGGCCATCATCCAACATGTGTTTTTGTCCTCATGCATGAAAATGGCCTTTAAAGTGATGTTTCCATTTGCTGGGTGCTTTGAGAAAGGACATAAGTGGATGGTGGAAGGTATTTTGGACCCATATGGACACATGGGCATGATATCCACTTATTTTGGACACACTTACAAAGTGGGAGACAAACATAATAAGTTTAAATCCCACCATATTTATCCTTCATGACCACTTATCCACCCATGGGGAAAATATAGAAGTGGGAGGTGGAAAGTATTTTGGACTCATTTGGGTTTATGAGCATTATCTCCACCCATTTTTGGACACATTATCAAAGTGGGAGGCACTTTATCAAATTGGAAGACACACTTTGTGAAGTGGTAATCCCACCACCCTTATCCCATGAAGCCACTTGGAAAATGGTGCCATATTTCACTATTCCCTTCTTTTGGCATGTTTCTTAACATCAAATGCTATAAATATGACCCTCCCCCTTCACCCATGGGTTAAGTTGGTTTTTGGTTAGAGCATTTCATCTTGAAATTCATCTACTTGTGAAGGAGGTCATCATCTTTTAGAAAATAATTTAAAGCAACAAATCTCTGTCAAAATCGCTACATGATTCCATCTTCAACATCATCAACAACATAAACAACAAGAAATATTCAAAGTAATTTTGTTTATTTTGTTTTTCAATTATTCCCTTGGTCTTTCCTTTTCATTGCCTTTACCTTTACCCCTTTTAACTTTTCCATCTTAATCCATTTACTCCCTTTTCCATCTTTACCATCTTAATCCATTTACTTCCTTTGCCATCTTTATCCATTTACACCTTTTGCCATCTTTACCCTCTTTATCCCCTTACCTTTTTGCCATCTTGACTACTTAATTTCTTGCCTTCTCAACCATTCATCCTTTGACATTTTACCATCTCAACCATTTACCAACCAAACCATCTTTTCTCAATCACTTATTACATTACCAAACCAAGACCACAATCTTTAACTTGACCAATTTCAACATTAGTATTAATCAAACTATTGCTTTATTTTAGTCTTTTTTTTTAGTAAAGCATATATCTTTCTTGTATTTAATTTCAATTTTGTTTTTTTATTTAATTAAATTTCATTCTTATATCATTTCCAACTTAAGTGTTTAAATCAGGTAGATTGACAACTTCCTAGGAAGATCACACTTCTAGGATCTAGCTCATGCTAGGCAATCCACCCAACTACTTTTTTAACAAACAAATTTTTTGGTAGTGTTTTCTTATTTTCAGGTTATTCCTTCTTTTTCAAAGAGGAGTTATCATATCAATTCTAGATTCAATGCATGCATTTCTAATAGGTTTTTCTACACACCCTTTTTAAAAGTTTTATCTCTTTCTTTATTAAACTAAGAAAAGTGAAAAAAATAGAGAAAAACAGACCTTGGGAGACATTAGATATGCTTTTTAGGTAAATATCCCTAGATGTACCTACTTAAACAATTTTATTTCCCATTTTTTCCTCTGGTTGAGTAGGAGGCCCATGAATTGGAGTTGAAGTTCATCCCTCATTATCTATTCTTTTCTCATCTTCTTATGTGATACTAGGATCGTATTGGATCCTTTGGGCCATTATCATGGACATTCCAACCTTAAGCATATGGATAACAACCTCACTGTCATCTAAAACATTTATAAATATGGAATCATGATTATACCACTGGTGTTCATAAGAAATCTTAACTTTATTTCATACTTATTTAGGTGATCTCTACCTTATTCTTAGGATCCTGATACCTAAATGGTTCCCTATTCAAGTCAAAATGTGCTATAATTTTTCCCATAGATTTGAGGTGATCCCATTTAGTATACTATATTTGGTCAATGATGATAGGGGTTGGATGAAATCTTCTTTATTTATCACCCCTCATTTCAACATCCACACTATCAGATAATTATAGAACAATTTATTATCTAGCCACCTTATCTAGAACATTATGTGGTAGATATAGTGGTTGTCTTCTAGTACCTTCAATTCTAAATATAGTGAAATCAAAGTAATACCATTAATCACCCATTTTCTTAATGTTTCTCTTGATATTTTTTGATAACTTGAGCATGTTCTGCCCATAAATAACCCTATACACCCTGGTATAAAATGTCTCTATGATCATTTGAATTTACCTCCTAAACTTGTAGATGTGAATAATATTTAATTCATCGCATACTCTATTCTTTGGTATTTTATCAATGGTATCTAGTGTTCTACATAAGATGGGTACACTATATCAGTTATGGCATCTACCGTGTATGACATCATGTAGAAGTTTCCATCTACTATATTTGATAGGTTTATAATTTGGTGTATCGAATTAGAGCTTGTTATTTCTCATAGGGAAACTAATTTATCTAAACTCAAAATGATGTCCAATAATATGACTGATATCTCATAGACATAATAAATGCTTGGAAAACCATACGATAAATTTAATAGGGGCATGGTGATTCTTAGACCTATCCTAAATATGAATATGGATATGGACACAATGGGGCCTTTTATTATGAAGTTGTTTGAGTTGGCTACCCATTGCTTCAATTTGTCCTTGACTAATTTGTGAGAAACCAAAAATTCACCATAACCTGACCATAAGTTATTTCAAGATCATAAATAATATAGTAATTCTCAAATACATTTCCACTAATGTAGCTTATAAGAGTTTTGTTAAGCTAGCAGTGTAATATTTTTCCTTAAATTTTCCCATTTGTAAATGAATCAAAAAGTAAGACGATGAAGGCCATTACCTCTAGTTTTGTGACTGTGTTGTGTAGACCCACCACGTTAATGTCCAAAATGTCATATCTGTATCTCTATGTAAATATAATCATTCATTCCCTTGTTCCATATGGTTTTATAGCATCTACTTCCATTCAGATAGTTGAATAATATTTGAACTAGTGTTTCAATGCTACAATATCAAATATTATATCCATGAATTCAGTATAGTGAAAATAGAATATGTAGAAGGAGGAAAGGTGTGAAATGATGAAGCCATTAGTAATCTACAAGTTTTCTTAGTTATCTAAAAATATTGAACTTGATTAGTCCCTAGATATCTCTAATTCATAGAGTGCACCTGATAGCAAGGGAATAATATGGTAAAATCATACTTTACAAACTGAATATATCTTTTGGATTTTAGAATTAAATACATTGGATTGCCAATTCATGTGAATCAATTACAACAATGAATTTTACTTCACCACCCACTTACTCATTTAATATGTAAATTTCAATTTTATATTGGCAACCTTTTGGCAAAATTATCATTGTCACGTGGCATCTTTTCTTTACTTTTGGTTACCTCATTAGCTTGACATGATAGATGTCCTCTTTCCATGATTTTGGATCTTATTTTCAATGATAAATATTTTCTTATAATTACTTAATTTATTCAAAAGACACATTGTAACATATCACTCATCCAATGGGTGATAGACCTAGTCCATTGTGTCATTACCTCCTTAACTATGGATCTTTGGATGGTGACACTTGGAAAATTATTGAGGGTCTGATTACCTAGTGTATGAAGTTTATTTACTATTGATTTTTTGGACTGATAGTTAGTGGGATAATAACACATGGGGTAATATCAATTCACTTGAGGGGTTGATGAATTTCATTTTTGTACCTTACTATGTTAGACTATAAGCCTTTGGGATATTTCCACATGGATGACTCTCACTTATCTTCTAGAATGGATGACCATATAATATATATGTTAATGTCATCCATGGGTTAACAAGATCATGACACATAGAGTAATCTTGGTGATCTAAATGATCATTAAAATTTATCAACTATTCACATATCCATTGGTAGGGATGAATATGATGTTGACACTTGGACAGTTCTCACTTGTTTGACTACCTAGATAGCTTAGTAATATGTGCTCAATGCTTGAGATCTAGGTTAGTGGTATCATGACACTTGGATGGCTCTCAGTGATCCAGATGCCTAGACTATTTTAGATCTCTATTTAAGTACTAAATAAGTATGGAAGAGAGTGATGTTGACACTTATCATAATCATGACATCTCAAATAAATAATAACTTAGTCAATTACCAATGGATACAAGTGCATAGGATAAATCCAAGTAGATGACTACTATGAACTCTCATACAATCTAGGGGTAGAATAGAAAAACTTGATCATGGAAAGTAGCCCTACTTATGATCAAAAAGTTGAAAATAGGACCAAAACATAACATGGTTAGCTTTTTTAGTCGCATAAATTAAAAGGTTCATTTTAAAATTTGAATGCTTATAATATAAATGCTTTGAAATTTTAATTTTAATAAAGCAATATGTCACTTAAATAATATAACAAACTAACCTTAAAATTCATGAAATATGTCAATGTTTACATACTAAGGTTATTAAATGATCATGATTTTTGACTTTTCCTTGAAGAAATTTTCTAAAGGAAGTGCCTCCCTATATAAAGTTTTCCAAATGGGGTGTGTTGGGGCACAAAAAATGGTGGCTCAATGGGGAAATACTCTAGAGTATTCGAGAACCCAATTTTTTTTAGTAATGTATAGTAATAAAAGCTTTAGATTTAAAGAGGAAATAACTAATTAAATTAGATAATTAGAAGGGACTTCAAATCCTTCATGCAACATACTATCCCTTTTTAATTTTAGATATATGTGTGATTTCCTTGAAGTTCATTTACCCTTGACATGAGAATTATAATAAATAACTAGATAAAACTAAATGTTCATTTGAGCTTAGGATTTGATAAATGGAAGTAATGGAAGTTGGGCATTGATCTACTACCAGCTAAACATCCATAGCCCTGATTGAGATAACTTTGATTCCACATCAAACATTGCTCTCCTATCAATCGATCATACATAGCCCTATTAGATATTACTTGAATCACCCTTCCTCCATAAATTTACATCATGATTTTTTTTAGAATGTAGATGGAAGAAAGGTTGAGAACCACCACTAGCTAGCTATATATATATATATATATATATATATATATATATATATATATATAAACTTGTTTTGATCAAATAAATCCTAATAGAATATATCCATCTCAATGTTTTATTATCTCTCACTAAAGCCTTAATCATGTATAAGTGTATATTATCTTTTAAAAATAAAAGACCTTTATAAAAAATTTAAATAAAATGTTAGAGTAACTTCTAGAGACATGGTGAACTTATTTAGGTCATATTAAAACCTTAACCTTAACCACAATGTATATTAATTTAGGTATTCTAGATACACCTAGAGTAATCCTTAATGAATAGAAATTTTCCTACCATTTGATTACCTCTCCCATTAGGATAATTCTAATGGATCTGGTATAATAAATAGATTCTATTATTTTGAATTTTAAGAAAACTAATCTAGAAAGCACAACAACTAACTATGAAATAAAATGGTGAAAAAGGGAAACTAATTTAGGAAAACTAGGAATTTAATCTAAGAAAAAATGATAGAAATTAATTAAAATACTCTATAAATAAAGCAATATAATATACTCCTATTTATATGGTCTAACCTAGTCATTCATAAGCATCCCCAACTAGAGAAGACATGAAATAATGTTTTAAAAAATACCCACTCACTAGAAAATCAAGGTCATTACCTTGGAGGTATTTTAGGTGAAAAGAATTGTTTCCTAAAATATCAAAGGTTTGATATGTCCCAATACATAAAGGAGTGAATTTTTCATGCACTTTACCCCATAAAATCATTAATTGTGAAATTCTAAAATCCTTAATTTTGGATTGTTCATTGAATCACCTCTTGATAATGTCTTGGTGCTTGCTAAAGCTATGCAATGATTTTATCTATGCATCCTCCATCTAGACTATGTCAAGGAACCTAAAATAAATCCTTCCATCTTATACCATATACTCTTAAATGAAATAATATGTTGCTAGTTATAGATTAATAGGTAAAATTGGTTGTTATCCATAGACTAGAAGGAAAGGTGAAGCCTTGGGGGCTTGTTTATGCCTTATTCTATCTACCCATTGTGTATACTTTAACAATAGGTGTCATTATCTTTTTTTATCTTGTGTTTATTTATTTATATCATACATCAAATTATTTTTAGAGGATTCAACAACTCCATTCCCTTGTGGATAGTAATTCGAGGAAAACTTCATAGTAATGTGATTGTTGTAGGACCACTTAGTAAAAAAATTAGATTTAAATGTTGAACCATTATCATAGACTAAATAAATTAGAGTTCAAAATCTAGTAAATACGTTTTCTTCTAAAAATTTAATTACATCTTGGGCTCTATAATTATTTGTAGCTATGACCTTTGTCCACCTAGTATAATAATCAGTAGCTGTTAAAATGAACTTGTGTCATGCTAAATAATTTAGATTAATTACTACATTGAATTTTAGACCCTATTGATAAAAAGGGCATCCTTCGATCATAAGATGTAGTGGTATAATAGTATGTGTTTCCCTCTTTCTAAATAATTGGCATTCATGGCATGTTCTAACATGATTATGGGTATCTTTAAAAAGGGTAGGCCAATAGTATCTCATACTCAAGATCTTATGATCCTTGGTGTTTCTATAAGGATGTCAAATACCTATATTATGATGTAAATTATCTAAGATGTTTGTAGCTTCTTCTCTTGAGACACACCTTAAGTAGATTCCCTCATAATTATTATTGTACAAAGCTCCCTTTTTATCATGTAATGGGTTGATTTGAGCCTATTGGCTTGCCTTTGCTCTTTGGTCAACTCAAGGGGACATGTACATGTGAGTAGGTAGTGGGTAATGTGGGAATCCTAATTACCACTAGTTACCTTTATTTCATTGATATACTCAATATGAATACATAGATTTATTTTAGTCATGATCTAGATGATTCCTTATCCTCATACCATCTTGGCAAGTTTGATTTCAATATCAAACTCTTGTAATTTATCCATCCATTTACCTCTTGTCTCTCCTAATTACTTTTGTCTAAGTGTGAGCTTAACAATTGGGTCTAGAATGATGGCATACATCTTGTTTCAGAGAATATAGTGCCTAAATTTCTTCACTACTTTAATCAAGGCATATATTTTATTATCTATCATTGAATATTTTAGTTTTGGATCTTTTAGATTCATACTCATGAAGGAAATTAGATGTCATCTATCATGTACCTTTTATGTGAGTAATGTGTTATATTATGTTTTTAAGCAAATGAAATAAAAAATAAATCCTTGCTAAAATTAGGACTAATCATAATTGGATTTTTAGCGATGGTAGTCTTAATATCCTAAAACATTTTCTTGGTTTCAATTGTCCATTCTATTGTAGCATCCTACTTCAACATGGAATTCAATGGCTTGACAATATCTACAAATCTAGAAATGAATTTTCATACAAAGTTTATCTTAACAAAGAAAGACTTAAATTATTTTCTATTGTTAAGATCCATTCTTTTTTAAATGGCTTGGATTCATTTTGAGTCAAAAGAAATTCCATCTTTGGTAATGATGTGGCATAGCATTTTGCCTGCTGTAACATCAAAAAAATTCTTCTTCATATTTAATGACAATCTATATTTTTTTCACCTTTCAAATGCATTCTATAAGTTATTCACATGATTAGCTCTACTTTTCCAAAACACTGTGAGACCATCCATGTAAATGATAATACATTTGCTAATGAGGCCTTGAAAGGAAAAGTACATGACACACTGAAATGTTGTTTCAACATTAATTAGACTAAAATGCATACTTTTATATGAAAATTTTCTATCTTCATGGTAAAAGTTGTCTTAATTAAATAATATTCTTCTACTAATACTTGAATGTAGCCTAGAAATCCATCTACAAAGGACATCACTTTAGACCCACTTACCATCTAAATTACTTCATATACAGAGGGAAAAGGATAGATATCATTTTATGATGCTTTGTTTAGGTTCTTAAAATCAACACACAACCTAATTTTGCCATTATGTTTCCTAATATGCACTAATTTATCAACCCAAGTGGAATGCTTGATTAGGAATACAATATTAACATCCAATAGCTTCTACAATTCTATCTAAATGAGCAGATCTAAAATTAGATTCACTAGCCTTTGGTGTTTCCTAAAAGGCTTACTTCCTTGATTTAGAGAAATGGTATGTGTAATCACTCAGGGATCAAATATTTTCAAGTCTTTTTAGGTCTAATTGATCACATATTTATATTATTTTAATAAATTATTCAATATATATTTCTCATTTTTAGAGTGACTTAGTCTAATGTTGACATGCTATGGATGGTTGTCAGTTCCCAAGTTCAATTTTAAAAAATCACATTCATCTATTTTGGACCACTTCTATCATTTAACCTATGTATTTGTGTTAGAATATCTCTCTACTCTCTCTAATGATACCATTCCCATTTGTATTTAATTCTCCTTAATCTATAGGATACATCGTCTTTGAGGGCTTTTTTGTTGATATGCTCAAAATCCATTTCATCTATTATTTGAGATTTAAGGGCACCATAACTATTTATAAAATGTATGTTATACTGATTATTATCAAACAACTAAATTTTTTACACATTATCTAGTATTGAGGAGTAAGTAACTAACTCCACATAAAACTTTTGCATTTTAGATTCCTAGAGTGGTGCTAAATTGGTAGCTAAAGTTGCTAGTGAATCTATTGTCTGCTTTATTTCTCTTGGGATAACCTTTATGTTAAATGCTTTGAAAGGCTCAATCAAATCCCTAGACCTATTATTATACTTTTTTAAGTATGAGAGTTTTCTTTGGTATTTAATTTTGATATGATTGATAACCAGCTCTGAATCACCAAATATCAATCGCTACTTGACATTATTTTTTAGTGTAAAATATAAGCCCATAATTAGGATTTAATACTGAAATCGATTGTTAATAAAATGGAATTGAAACATATATACAAAAAATATTGTATCCCATATAAATTTATCAAATCTATGCCAATATAAGATCCTTTCTTAGATATGACTTCATCAAAATAAAGAGTCCATAATTGTGAAGGACCTTCAAATTCTCATTCATGAGGTTTATGCTTTGTAATAAATGTATAAACACCTACATGTGAGGATGTAAAGTTGACATTCTCATTTTAGGAATTATATTCCTTAATTAGGTACTTCATATTAAGTTTTTGATCAAATTGAATCTAATTGGATACTCCTTTCCAAGGTAGTCACATGTGTGACAAATTTATTACCATGCATTCATTCAATGTCTTTGACCAATCACAACTTAGTGGGAAACCATAAGCTTTAGGGATGTCAATGAACATTATATATATATATATATATATATATATATATATAGCAAGCAGTATGTGAACATTCAGTAACTCCCCAACGACTGAGACTGTAGCATTGTCTAGTTGAAACACTACCCTTTTAGACTTATCTAGAGTCAACCCTAACTTGTTGCAAATAGTTTTAGGCATGATGTTGGCTAAAGCACCTGAGTCTACTAAATAATTATGTACATTTTTCCTAAACATTTTGATATTTAACATAAAAATGGGTACCTTAAGTTTGTCTCAATGAATAACCACATTAGTATGTGTATATTTTTATTTATCAGTGGATGGCTTGCTAGTCAACACTTTCAATAACATCTCTCTTTGCTTGGTAATCTGATACAACTCATGAGGAGTGATGTTTAATTTTATTTTATTCATATCCTCAACTATGTTGTATCCATTTTTAATTTATGGATGAATAACCTATTGATGATCATTTCCCTTTAGAGGGGGTGGATTATTATTAGATTTTGGATTTGGAGGAATAAATTCACTATTATTTATGGGTGTGGAAGTCATGAGAGGATGTTAGCCTTTGATTATCATATTTAATTATTTATTTGGTACTATTATAAATCATAGATCTCATTTATATTCTCTTCTGGATCATTCTCATCTTCGATTGGAAATGAGAATTCATATGCCTTGAACATCATTACAGTACTAGAGGGATGTGAAGTAGTGGAGGAAGATGGATTTGACTGATTGGGAGAAGCTTCATACCTATCTATTTCTTTTTATAATATCTCAAAATAAGCATATAATTATATACATTCCAACTCATCATGTTATGTTGTATTGTGAACTCAACACCAATTAAGCAGTGATGCTTCTAAGATATTTATTTCAGGCATCTTGTGAAGCAGTTATTGTTCTATGTTATTCCTAAATATGTTGAAAGGCCTATTTGCCTCTAGAACATGAAGTTTTTATTGGTATTTTATCCCATGGTGTTTCCCATCCATTTATACATGATCAAGAAATTGTTGATCAACCTCTATACCATCTAATAGATAGCATCAAATTTTGATTTTGTAGAATCAGAAGCAATACCTTATGTGGTAATAACATTAACTGGTATTATGGATTGGTTTTGATTTTGATGATTAAGTGCAAACATAGGATTATTTATAAAGTTGAGGTTTGGTTAGGTGGAGCATGGGCCAAAAATAACTATTTATACACTCAGTTTTGATTGTGAGAGATAATATTATGATTAGCATTGAGAATAGGATTGAGGGCTAGCAAGTTAGAACTGACATTGGGCATGGCCAAAGCTTATAACTGGGGATTCAACTACCTATCAATATTGATCATTTTGGCATAATCCAATGATAATAAAGTAATATTAGGTTCTATATAGAGGAAGACAGTTGTCATAGAGTCCAAGTTATTCTTATACATCTCAAGGGCTAATGCAACATTGGGTCTATAGTCATTGTTAACTTGGTTATATATATTTTGGAATATTCCATTAAAGGATCTAATTATCTCATTGGGCTCTCTTCTCATACTTTTAAAATTATATTATATGACACTTGGGATAGTGACATATCTAAATTATGCCAAAAAAGTATCTTGACACTGGTTCCAAGAGGTAATTGAATACTTTGAGATATTGAATAACTAGTCATAAGCAACATCTTACAATTTAAATGGGAAAATTTTGCATTACACATCTTCATGGGTTATGTTTAATATCCCTAAGGTAGTCTTGAAATCGTTTATATATTATTCATCATCCCTACCTCCCAAAGGAGAAAAGGAAGGAATATACTTTTGTAGGTTTCTAGGTAGATCATGGATAGCTATGGGTAAAATAATAGTGGAAACAAATAGCTAAGAAAGAGTAATTTTACATAGAGGAATTTGAACTCTTATGGTAGGGGAATAAGATTGAGTCCAAGGTCCCCTTAAGATGTTTTTATCTGACCTAGGTCTTCTATGCACTTGTAAGGGTGGGATTAGTAAACCAATATCAGAGTTGGACTTTGTTAATCTTCTCTATATATCTAGTGTAACTCAAATGATCTTATTGAGAAAAAAGGGCCCCATCCTTATAGTGATAGATAAATTTTTATTGATGTGGGTTTTACACACACCACAAAATATTATGAGGTAGCCTCTAAAATTTTAGGACTGGTGAAAAGATTCACTCTAAGGCACAAGTTATAAGGTATTCAATTTTAAAAATAACTTGGTGGTGAAATAACAGTGCATAATGGTTTATTTACCTTAGATGGTCTAGGTATATTAAGACTAAAAGAAACCAAATTCTACTTGAGATGGATTAGTGGATTCTAACCTAAGGTAGACTAGATGATTTTTTTATAAAAATAGGGATGGGAGAGTAGAAAAGAGGGTTTGTGAACTAAAGATACAGGAAACCCTTCAAAAATAGATCCTATATTATATGTTGGACAAGTTGTATGTAACTAATGCTTGTTTGAGGTTTTTATCAACACACAAAGATAGTTAGGAGTCCAAGGAAACAAATACAATAAACTTCATTATTCATAACTAAAGGTTGCTACCAATGTATGATTACAATTACACATGTTCAAAGGGAGATTATGATTAATAAATAGAAAGAATTCAAATTAGTGACACATAATATGAATAACTATATTGAAAACACTTCTACATAGCCCAAATATTAATAATACTAGAATAATAGAACTTCTTTAATAACTCATAAGGTTTGGATTAAAAAAAAACACATCAAGATAAACTTGCAAAACAATCCATAGAATTTATTATTCACCTTAATTGTCAAAATTCTTCTCCCTTTGGAATTAGGAGGGTAAAAGTGTATATATCTTAGGATGGGTATGCCTCATCTTCTAATATAAGTCTAAATTTACATCTTCTAATTTAGGAACTAAGTGTCAAAACTAATGCATACTATGCATGTTTATAATATAATCATAAATAATACTCCATCAAAATAACTCTTAGATAAGGAAAATAAAAAAATATCAAAGCCAAAAATAGACTCAAGTTACAACTTAGACATGAAAATATATAAAAAGAATACTTATGATATTGATGTATCACCATAAGAGATGAAGCATACATGCTTATCATAATCATTGTAATTAAAGTTGTAACTGGAGTTTCAACTGAAGTAGTTACTGGGGTGGATGTAGGCATTGATAGAACCTTGATTGGAAGTGTTTCATGAGATTTGGTAGATAATGAACTAACTTAAGTAATTAGTGATGTATCTATAATAGTGAAAATAATAAGTGGGACATAGGCAAGCCCTATTAGAGTTTACATTAACATGTACTTTAGAACCTGGGGATGAGTACCTAGGGAACTATTGATAATGTTCATGTTGTAGAAGTTGTTTTCTTTGATAATTCCATTTTTCAATACAAGTGATGATTAGCCTCAAAATACACATAGATGGTTTCATAATTGATTAGAATATTTTAAATAATTATGGAGGCTTATCCATCAAATTTTGGTGTATAACCATTATATCTCTAACTTCCACATAGAGAGTGTATATATTCACTACCTTATCCCTAATAAAATTTATCAACTCTCTTATAGAATTTCCCTTTGATTTCAACCCAAAATATATCAACTATAACTCAAAGTAGGCCTTCAAAAATGGGATTAACAACCAATTACCTAAGAGGGGTAATCACACTAGTGACTCTCATGTATTTTAAAATAGAGATAGATTTCTTGATTGATAAATTATTATACTAATTTTTCATCTCTTGATGCCAATCAAGTAAGTTATATCTGTTAGTAACTATATGATTATGAGACCATGTTGGTTTTAGTGTTGTTATTCAATTCAAATGAAATAACCTTTATTTCTTGTGGCTTAGCTTAATAAATTGAGTTTGCTTTCTATATGTTTAATTCTATTATATAATTATGATACATCTCCCCACTTAGGCTAGGATTCATCCTTTGAATACTTTATTAAACTAATGATATCATACAACTTCTTGACTACACTTTGCACATTGTGAATAACTTCCTTAGGATCCTAAACAATACATATTTTCTATGTATTTTGTTTGCATTGGTCCTAAATCCTAAACATTTGTTTAATTATTCCCCTCATTTCATCCTAAAACTATAGTGGTCCTCTTTTTATTCATCTGGGTCTGAAGGATTGACTTCTCTCTTTTTATTTAAGGAGAATATGTCTTCTCTTTGTTCCAGCTCAACATTTTCATTTTCTACCAATAGAATATTCCTTTTGACTTTCCTGAAGGTGTTAGTTTTTATATTAAAATTGAATCCTAACTTTGATTACTTGTGAATGACCAAATCTTTCCTAATTTCCTCCTCTTCCTGAAACTTCTAGACCCATGAAGGAATGTTCACTATGGTTTGCTCTCCTATAAATTATGTAGATGCAAAGGTGGAAGGATGGGATTATCTTGGTGGGCACATTGAGGCTAAAGTAGGATGAGGTGTAGCCAACTTATGGAAGAAGGAATGGCCTTCCTACATGGAGTGACCTTCTTCTATGTAGAAATCAACGTAATGCCTCTAGAGTATATTTTATACAAATCCAAGATGTGCTTATGTTGTACATAATCCACACCTTTTTTATAGGTGATTCTTATTTTGCATAGATTAAAACTATTAATATATACCAATTTTTAAAATTAAATAAGGAAATAAATTTATGATTTATTTTTTTCAAGATGTGTCTAATGTCTATAGAACTTTATTATATTCTAGTTATAAGATCTAGTGCATAAATGTTCCTTCAGGGTTATAATCAAACCATATAAGACCAAAACTACATACATTTATGCTTAAGTATAATATTCCTTTATGGTATAAAATTAACCATCAATAATATTCAACATAATAAACTTTTAATTAATAGCAACCTCCATATCCTATGTTCAACATAACTAATGTTCTTAGAAGTTAGAAAACTACTATATTAGTGTATCTATATTTTTATATATTGATTAGGTAGACAATAAATACTATTATATAATTATAAAATCATCTATAATTTACCAACCAATGTGGGATACCAAATTAAAATAGATTTAAAGGTAAAACCTATAGTTAGATAGTTTGATATGGCCTCCACTATGATGAAACCACTCAAAATGTTTTAAATATCACTAACTGCTACATCTAATGTTACTACTTATGAATGATTTTCATAACCTACATCTAACTAAACTTTTATTTCTCCTATTAATATATTATGGTCACTTTTGGTCAACTCATATTGTGATGTGGCTTTAAAACCCTATTTTTTAAAGGAATAATATAAAATATAACTAAACTTTTCTTTCACTCCTATTAATATATTATGGTCACTTTTGGTCAACTCATATTGTGATGTGGATTTAAAACCCTATTTTTTATAGGAATAATATAAAATATAGTATAGTGGATTCATTTATTGCAATATTTTTTTATGTAAAAATGATGTTTGAACATGTGCAATAGAATGCTATCATTATTTCATAAATATAATGATGATATGGTTTATGATATATTGATATAGCAACAATTTTCACAAGCCAAAAATATGAAATGGAAAAAGCAAAGCTTTTATTAACATTGGCCATGTTACCCACTCATGCTTATACTCCAAATGAGAAAATAGGAAAACATATATGTGGAAAAAAAGGCTTGCATCTCCATCTCCATGGTTGATAAAGGGTTACCAATTTTAGAAAACAGCTTAGAACCATGACATTTTTAACATTCTACCAATGCATATTTTTATAAATTAGTTTTGTGTAGAGCAATTGAGAAGATACAGAATTTGAGAATACATTTTAACATATATTTATAATGGTTGATTTAAATATTTTCAATTTTAAGCAATTAAAAAGGAGAGAATATTTTGGCGAAGATGTGATGAATTAATAACATGTTCACTTAAAAAATAGTATCTAGAACTTTGATTGAATATTTTGGGTTAGACATATTTATAATGTTGAGCTTTGATTAGATTCATTTTATAAAAATATTCAAATCAAAGGATGGTGCAATAGAATCAGGGGATGCCTTAGAAATAATTTTTTTGAAATTGAGAGGATAATACTTAGCATAATATTTGGGTGACCAAATTCAAAATAAAGTGTAACAAAACCAATCAACAATGATGACAATTTTTGATTCATTGAGAGATAAAACTCACTCCATATTAGGGGGTGATTCATATTTTCATTGTGCATATCCAAACATTATATATTAGGCCTATAAAAATATTATACAATGCATCAATAATTTATAACATGGCTTCTCATTACTCATTTATGAAAAAATATGTTTATAGAGAGTAGAATCATTATCACAATGTGTAACTAAATCAACTATTAGCTGAGCAAAGAAACCTTTAGTAAGGAAAGATATGTAACTAAGAAAAGATAGTGGGATAACAAAGTGTATCACTAACCACAAGTTTTTAGTTTAAATATAAAACCAAAATTACCAGATGTTTATGTATTCTAAAAGTCAAAATGATAACACCTTAAAATAATGTTGATATCTCTTTGATGTTGAGTGATTTGTTGTTATAATAAAGAGTTCCACTCCTTAAAAAATTCATCCAAGCTTATCTAAAATTGGTGTTCTAGTTGGATAAAATATGTCACTCCCTCTTTATGACATCTCTCTCCCTCCCTAAATCTCTCTTATATATATTTTTAGTCCAATGTTGATGCTAAGAAAATATGGTGTTTCCAGTTGTTTAACTATATTTTGGATTAGTCCTAGCCCTTAATAAGATATAAATTATTATAATAATTTATATTATAATGTATAAAATTAAGAAAAAATATGAATGTAAAGTTTTACAATTGATTTGACACTCTAACTTTCTAAATATATAAAATAAAACAAAGGGATAATATACTTAATAGTTAACCAATCTATAGAGGACTGATATTATAGGCATGAATCAATTCATAAATTAAAATGTAATGTAGGTCATATAGATCATTATATAAAATTGATATGCACCTAGATGGTATCAGCAGCCTCAATCTAGTGCCTAAATCACTATGTTCCAAGTTTGATGGTTTTGTCTATGTGAATTTTTCCCTTCTATTGAGGTACATATTGATATGAGTGTTTCTATTTTGATTGTGTTTCCTATCTTGAGGTATGATTATGCATGTAACTCACATAAATATATATCCTTCACTTGAATATTTAGGTCCACTTTCAATGACAAAATTAGGCCCAAAAGTGGGGAATAAAAGTGGATTGAGCTAACACCATTCATTATATGTTTAATGGTTGAACACTTCCTACATATAATTTTTTCACAGAGGGAAGTCAAACCACATGTTCTTACCATTAGGTGTATGTGTTCAATTGGTTCTCATTAAATGTATGCAACATACAATATATATATGGACACTTCAAAAATTAAAATTATGGTTTGGCTTTGAGCTAATTCAGACTTGGCTAAGACCTGCTTCTTATGATAGATTTAAAAATTTAAAAGAAAATTATACTTTACTTGAGTGTGCAAGTGTTTGAGTATGTTTGATAGATGTTTTATAGATGGGTAATTAGCTTACAACTATTTTTTATTTATGGAAGATATTTTGAGTAATTGATCATGCCACTAATATGTGAAACATATGGGTCAACCCATAAGAATTATTTAAATTTAAAACTTGATCATTGTTTGGCACTAGATGAAACTGTCACACTCAAACAATGTGTTATGAAGATGACATTACTATCTAGGAGGTAAAAATATTGATATAATGACTTATAGATGTTTGAGTAAGATAAATGACTTGTTTAACAAAGACTATGGGATTTCTTATAAGTGACTGAGAGAAACTTGGGAAGGTTAGACTCCTAGAAGGTATGGGGATGTGAGAGAAAGGAAAATAAGAGTAATTTATATACTCACAAACCATGTAATATGAAGGTAAGTAAAAAATGACATTTCCAAGTATCAATTACTATATTTTAGTGTCTGCAAATGCCCCATTTTTATTTTAATATTGAAATACATTACAAATACTATATTAAAAAAATAAGAAATGTACATGAGTGTGTACAACACACTTTATATTTGAGAGATGATCCAAACATGTATTTTGTTTAAATAAAACCTATAATGAACATGTAGAATTTAATGTCCATAAAATAAATTTTGAAATCTAAACTATAATTAAAATTTGAAATAATTTAAGAGCAAGTAAGGACTACACTTGTATTTGTGTGAAATTGTGTTTCCCTATTATATGTTGGAGATGATGATTCCTTATTGAATTATTAGATAACTATTCCTCTTTTTGAACCATTTGGATAGTTAGTAGTGATCAAGTGCCATTTTTTTATAACTAAGGTAAAGCCGTGGGTTGGGAAAATAAATGTCCCAACATTCATAAATAAGGAGTAGTGATAAGGTCATTGAGCATCATTGAACCTCAACTAAACTAAACTCATTTAACTAATATTGCATTGATCTTGTAACCCAAAGAAGAAAGGTAGGAGCCACATACTGGGATCACTATGAGTGGTACCAAGCCCATTGAGTATCATTGAACCTAAATCGCATCATGTCAATAAATATGATTCAACTATTGAATACAAATTTATAGATTCAAGTGTGCTCATTATCACATATAATAAAATGTGTTTTCAAAATAAAAAATTATATTAGTGTGTATGTGCATGAATAAGTATCATTCCCCATGAATTGGTGTCAATTATAAACTATCATAGTGTATATGTGCATAAACAAATATAATTGCACATGAAATGATGCCAACTATAAATTTTCATAGTGTATATATCCATAAACAATTACCATCTCCATGAGGTAGTGCCAAATGATATTTATAATAGTGTATATGTGCATAAACAAGTATCATGCCCCTTGAGTTAGTCCAACTAATAAAAAATGTTATGTATCTATATGACAAATATAATAACATATAACTCAAATGTATATGTATTTGAAAACATGTAACTATTATTCCTATGAAATTATGTACACATGCATCCAAATGTATCTGAATATCTAATTTATAGCTCGTCTCAATAAAGTGAGTGCATATGCATGGCATAGTCCCTCATAATATTTATCAATTTATAAATATATGTGTCGTATTTGAACCAAACTAATATGTGAACCATTCTAAAATCTCTAAATCATGTATTTTAACCTAAAATCTAAATATTCTATTCATGGATGCTTAAGTCTTTATGAGAATCCCACTAATATGCCCTATTTTTAGGTGAGGGATGTAACCTGCAAATCACTCATGTCAAAAGAAAGAGTTAATTGCATCATGTATAATTATGTAATCATGTCAATATATAAATATTATGATATTGTAATGATGTATTTACCATCAAAACATGTCTAAAACATATGTAATGCAAGACATGTATGTGTCATGTCAAGATAAATCTAGCAATTAGGCATGCAATAGTAATCATAATTGATATAAGTAGTGAAGAAGACTAAGAAATAAGAGAAGTGTATGATGTGAATCATAGAACCACACACAAAGGGGAGATCTATGATATGGATCACAGTACCTACAAACTCAGAAAACTTAATAAGATCAAAAAACACAACAAGTTAAACAAGCACAACACTTAATAATATATTTATAACATACATAATAAATGCACACACAATAACATTCAATATCAGAATAAGGACAAGTCCACATAGAAAGGACATAAAATTTTCACCACAAAAAAGGACAAGGGCCATAAACATGGGCCATGATAATTTCACAACAAAATATTATGGAAATCACAAGTAAAAATAGCTGTAGTATTATACTTCTATTTTGTTTGAGTATTATTGTTACTACTGCTAGCAGTATCTTTGATTTTAAGCTTCTTATTTTTGATATCACATTTTTTTTAAGCAGTGATCTTCATCATGAGTGTTTTTGTCACAATAATTACACTCTAACTATTTCTTAAGTTTAGAGTTAGATTTTTGATCTTTCTTATCATGTGTATTTTTGGACTTAGCATGATCTTTGTCATTCTTATGTTGGTGTTTAGAAACAAAAGTATGTTAATTTGTCTAAAGACTACCAAATTGAATTAGCTTTTACTCTTCTTAATACAATAAAGTATAAAAAATTCAAATGTCAACATAACAAATAGAATAGGAAAAATTAGTTGCAAATAAATATTAATAATAAACTATTGAAAAGGTTGAGGCAAACATTTTTATATAATAATATGAATCAAATTCAAATCAGAAAGTTTAACACCTAAACTAGTAAGTTGAGAATGGAAAGAATGAACTTTAATTAATAAATCATCCATAGATTTGAAATCATTATATTTTAAATCAGGTAATTGATCTTGAATTTGAATTTTACAAGATTCATTCATAATATTATAAACAAATTTAAGTTTAAACTAAGTAGTGGAGGCAAGAGAAAAACCATCAATATGGATATACAATTCAGGGGTCATGGCCATTCCAATCAATCCTAAGGCTTCATCATTTTTTGTTTGTTATTTCTCTTGAATTTTGATAGAGACAGTCTTAGAGTCTGGTTGAGGATCTATGTCATCTACTATGTGTACCAAATGTTTAAAAGTGAAAATGTATTGCATATGTGATTATTATAAATGGAGATTAGTGGACATGAGTTTAAATTCAAATAAGAATTGAGTTATTATGTCATGAAATCTCATGCAAGATCGAAAAATGAATAGGAAAAAAAAATCACTTAAGAAAGAAGGATGTAGGAGGAGCAAGAAACCAAGGACTTTTTGTTAGAATGCAAAAAGAATAGCTTAGCAAAAAATAAGCCAAAAAAAAGATAAAATAATTACGAAACAAAAAAAAGAAATTATAAATTAATTTGCCCACAAGGTCTTAATTTAAATTTAAAACATAAATGAAAGATTTTCACTCTTCTATTTTTTTTTAACTTAAGGTAATTAAATTGTTTTGAAAAACAAACTTTGATAATAAAAAAGTGTTTTTGAAAAAAAAAAAAATTGATTGATCAAATGTGGAAATTGATATAATTTTTTTTTTAAGGAGAAATTGCTCTTTACATAAAGTAAATGAAGCGAAAAAAAAGAAAACCTCTCAGATTTTTTATTTTTTTAAATTCACTTGTGTTTTCAAGAATTTTTTTTTTAACTAATTAAAAAAGCTTAGAGAAAAAATCTTTACATGAATGAGAATAAAAAACAAAAAACTTTGTCTTGTTTTTTTATAAGACTTAAATGGTTTTAAAAAATTGTTATGCCTAGAGAAAAAAAAATTATTATAATTATTTTTTAGAGGTTAATCTAAAAAAAGGTGAATTAAATTAGAGATAAAATTTGGCACCTAGGTTGTAAGATTAAATTACATATTAGAATAAATGTACTTGCATGAATAATGATGATGCCCAGCCATGGAAGAAATTTTTCTCAGGTTTGACGTCTAGAGCAAGGAAGAAGTTGACCAAACTAGGAGTGCCCAACAAGAAAAACAAAGTGTGATTTTTGTTTGCAAAAAAAATAGACCCAGCATTGGAGGAAGGAGGCCATACAGCTTAGTACAGATGTCATACAGATTTATATGGATGGTCGTATGACTGAGGAAACAAAGAAAAAATAAAAAATACAGATATATGATGCCTCAGCAGGGAGGTCATGTGGTTGAAAGGTGGGAAGGAGAGCTCATCTAGAGAAAGAACTAACAATGATAGACAACTAAAAAAAACTACAAAAAAAATTTCTCTTCAAGAATATTAGTTGAGAATGATTTTTTTGTATACTAATTTTTTTAAAAAATAGAATCTAAACCTATACAGAGAATAGAAAAATGAATGAATTTGTTTGAAAATACTACTTATTGAAAAAAATATTGAAGAGAAATATTATTTTATCACTATGTTGTTTCCAAAATTATCTCAGCTCATTTTTGGAACAACCCCTGCAAAACTTGTCTGTTTTGCTTTTTTCTCTCTAAGTTCATTTTTCAAGATGAGTTTTTCTTGTTCTCATGTTTGCTCAACTGGCATCATTTCAAGTTTGCAATGTCTCTTTGTTACGTTTTCCCCAAAATGTGAAAGTTGTTACAGTCTCGATGTGACTAGGGGACAAATTTCCCTTTTCCCAGAGTTAGTCTTTTTCCTTCTATTTTCATGCAAATGCGGCAAATTTTGTCGTCAATGCATTTCTTTTTCTTCTCTATGTAGAAGCGGCAAATTTTTCTGCCCTTGCATCT
Source organism: Torreya grandis (assembly GCA_037957365.1). Taxonomy (NCBI): domain Eukaryota; kingdom Viridiplantae; phylum Streptophyta; class Pinopsida; order Cupressales; family Taxaceae; genus Torreya; species Torreya grandis. Next base: position 625,410 of record JARHVA010002598.1, read on the forward strand.
AAAATGCAAGAGTGGTAAAATTTGCTGCCCCTACATTTTTCTCCTTCCCATGCAGGAGCAGCGAATTTCACCACCCTTGCATGTATTTTAAATTTCAGTGTAGGAGTAGCAAATTTTACCGCCCTTACACTGCCTCATTTTTCACACGTGGCATTTATGGCCGCATGCATCGAGTGGTTGGGGTTGATTTTTGCCCCATTTAATCTCTTTTTGGTTCTTTTTTGGTTTATTTCTTTCAATCCTCCTCCTGCCCTCTGCCTCTGGATGATCCAGCAAGTGGGAAGAAGCATTTTTCATTGGATTCAAGTTCTCGTCGCGCGTTATTTTCCCAGTAAGTCTTTGTTTTTGCATTTTATTTCATGTTCTTCCTCTTTTTTAGGTTTTCTTTTTCTTTTTTTTTTCTTTTTCTCCCTCTTCCCTTCCTCCCGTCGGGTAACATTTCTCTTTTCACCGCGCTCCTTTTCTCCTCTTCACTTCCTCCCCGTTAGGCTTTTTGTCCTTTTCCTCCATGCTAGGGTGGCAATTTTTTCCACCCTCCCTTCCCTTCCAAGTCTTACTACCTATGTAATGGTGGTGAATTTCATCACCCTAATACTGCATTTCCCCCTCTCTTGCACCGGTGGCAAATTTTACTGCCGATGCAAGTCTACCTGACCAAGGTGTAAGGGCAGCAAATTTTGCCGCCGTTACACCTATTCTTTCCTAAATGCAAGGGTGGAAAATTTTGCCACCCTTACACGTTCTCTTCCCAACATGCACAGGCAGCAAATTTTGCCACCGATGCATTTTCTCATCTCACATGCACAAGTGGCAAATTTTGCCGCCTATGCATGCAGACAGTCCCACATGCCAGGGTGGCAAATTTTGCCACCCTTGCATCATTTTTCTCTATTTCCTATTACTCTAGAAAACTTTCATTCCTTCCATTTTTCACTCCTCTCAATTTTTCTCTCACTTTATAACCTGCTCGCACCTCGGCCCTGTCAAGTGCCCTTCCTTAGTCATGATCACCTAACGTGCAATTTCTCTAAATTGCCAATTTTTTTCTAATTGCATGATCATGATTCTTATCACAGTTCCCCTTGAGGATTCTCTTTCATTGGCGTATTCTCAACAAAGGCTCATTTCGATGATTGAAACTTCTCTGAAGAAGTTGAAGGCCATGAAGTACCAGTATCAAGGTGTTTTCCCAATCACCTAGGTCACTTCTAATGTCAATGACATTAGAGACACAAAGATCGACCACGTAAATATGGCTGAGTTCATGGAGAGAACCAAAGCGACAAATCTAAGCTCAGAGATGAAAAGAATAATTGAGAGTAACATCCATATAGTCTCTTCTTTCCCTATAGTGGCACATCACATAGAGTTCATCCTCCAGTGCACCCAGTTTTATAACAGAGAGACCAAGACAGTGTCAGATGCCAGTGGCAACACGATAATTTGATCGAACCCCAAATTTATTGATAAAATTTTTTTGTGCCCTCCTACTATTGAAGTGATAAAAATTGACTTCATTGAGGCATAAAAAGAGTACGACAAAGATCCTGAGAGGGCAAAAAAGGTGATGAACAACAGATGGCTCAAGACTCCTAGAGCCAACTTGTCTAGATGGCTGCAAAATTTTTTGAGAAGTAATTTTATAAAAGAATTCGGTGACTTAATTACTCTTCTCAGCAGAGTACGAGGTCTACCATCTTCTTCCCAATTCCATGAATGGATGTATCCCTTTATTAAGATAATTCTACAAGAGAAACAAGTCATCTTCTGGGGTGAGCAAATTAGCAACGCTCTTCATGAGCAATTGACAAAGATGTCTACTACTTTGAAGTTCTATATGACTTCATACTTAGTATACATTTTAGCTTCAATGCGAACCTTTCCAAGTTTGACAACAAAAGGAGACAGAAGAACCACCTCGATTTATTTATATTACCCTCCACTGACACTAAAAGGATCAATCCATCACTTTAGGAGGGTAAATGATGCCTTCTTTGTAGTATTTTTGTGTCTTTTTGATCCTCAGTTACAACAAAAAAGAGTATCAGATGAAGCATGGATGGTTGTTAATGATTTTGGCTACATCTTTTTACAATTTCCCTCCTTTTGTTATCTACGAGTTGGCTTTTTTCAAAGCTATCCCTACATGCTCCCCAGATTTCCATCTAACATATTAGTCCTAATGGAGATATGTAGATAGATTAATGTCATACAAACTAATCAAATGGAACTTAAGAAGCCATGTTTCAGGTTTCCAATATAAATTGGTAGATACTCAATTTTGACTGCCAATAAAACAAAGTTAATGGAGACAGAAATGCAACTGGTCACCATGAAGCAGTTCAAAAGAAGGTCCAATTTTAACTACAGGAGTTTCAAGGATATGATCAAAAGAAAGACTCAATTTCATGAGCCCATGATTGAGGAAATATGGATAGACTTGATAATAGTAGAAGATATCAGAAGAATGGACTACAGCAGACTGACTCTAGAGCAGATTGAATATTTAGGGCTTGCAGATATTCCCCCTAATTTGGTTGATGATAAAAATATAATTAATAGTACATACCTAGCTGTAAAAGTCACTCTCCTCTTCCTCCAATTCAGTGGTCTCAAAAGGAGTTGACTTATTTAAGGATGAGATTCGAACCAATATTAGCTAACACCAATGATTGGCTAGCAGCCAAAGGAATCACATTGAAGGAATTCATCACAAGATCAGAGGCTGAATTCCAAGAAGAAATAAAGAAGAGAGTAGAGAATAGAACTAAGAATAAAGGCGATGTTCCTTCTCCTTCCAGGCCTCACAAGCCTAGGATCATCTTTGTGTCAAAGAAATTGAAGGTTGCTGAGAAGGAGCCAGAATCAATAACTATGGGGGCTAGAGAACAAAGCACTCAGAAATAAGCAGCAAAATGGATGGAGATAGATGACAAGCCTTTAGAGCAACAGAGAACTAAAACTTTATCTCCCTAAGAAGGGGCACAACCACTTACAGGGGTTTCTTCTTCGCCACCCCAATCCCCTGTGGCATCTCCTTCGCCTCTTTCTCCCATCAGTGTTCCTTCTTCTAGAGCCGCCTCTCCTTCTAGATTTATTTTTGGTGATCCCCAAGACTCTTTTGGAGATGTCCTTCACTTTCCAAGATCTATCCCTAGTCTCTCATCTCCTTCTTGCAATATCAGAGATAGTTCTACCATTAACCAGCCAGTGGTCGATATAATTTCACCTGCTACACCCACTGTGCCCGCTATTCCACCTAGTAGTGCAGAGGTTACCCTAGTAACACCAGATGCAGGGATTGTTGCCATGATAAGTGCTTCTGCTCTCCCACCTTGGTTATCAACTTTCACACCCAAAAAGAAGAAGCAAGCCATCGCTGCAAATGACTTTGATTTTGGCAAAATTGTGCCAGTGAAAGCTAAGACCCCTAAGAAACCAAGGATCCTTTCAAAAATGGTTGAGGAAAAGGGGCACAAATTTTTGGAGATAGCCAAACCTCTACAGGATGCAATCCTAGAGGATTTTGACATGAGAAACTATTCTATTTCTCGTGTTGAGTTGGGGAAAGTAACTCATGAGGGTGCGAAGAGTGACCTACAGTCAACAATGGAATCATGGTCCAAAAATTTGACAGAAAAAAGAGATAAAATATTATTACAAGGCAAAGGCATAACAATTGACTACAGTAGTCAAGAGATTCACTTTTGCTCCTGAAGCAGCGACCCCAAAAGCCTTTTCCATAGATGACCCTATTATCCAAAAAGTAGAGAAAACCTACATGAAAGGGAAAGTACTTGAAGATTATATAGAAAAGATGCATACACAAGGGATTTTCTTGCTTATAGAGGTTGCTGAGAAGATAGAAAAAATGAAAAAAATAAGGATAGATTTAGAAGACCTCATCTATCTTATTTCTCAAAATATTGACAGTATAAATAAATATCTTAGCAAGTGGGTAGAGATGAAGGCTCTGAAGAAACGTACCTTGGTATCGATCAGCACCATTGCCAACAACGATTCTTATGTTGAAATCAAAAAATCATTGATATACAGAATCTAGGTACTTAAGGAGCTGATCGAAGATCTCGAGTCTTCCAAGGACGCTAGTGAGAAAAGTGACACTGACCTATTGAACAGACTAGAGGAATTGCCTTGCGAACTCATCTCTAGAAATAATCAATTTCTTTCAGCAGAAGAGATGGTTCAAGAATTCAAAGGTATGATCTAAAAGGATTTCGAAGAAAAATCATTTTCAAAGACTTCTGTTGATAACATTTTAGATACTCAGTTAACTCTGGATAATCTAAGAACCAGGTTAACTAGTTATGCCAAAGCAATCATAGCATTGAAAGATGCCACAATCAGAGCCAAAGTAAACTTCAAAAATACCATTGCACCAGACAGTATAGAAATTCAGCGATTTATTACCATGTATGATGCTCATCTGAAGAAGTCTGGCAGCAAGAGTTAAATTATTCCTCCATTCTCTCTTCTTTCTTTTTTTTCATGTACTTTTGTCATGTAAAAGTGCATGCACTTTTGTAATATGTAATTACATGTAAAAAATCTCAAAAATATCTTAAAGTCAAGGATGACTCATTTTTGACTAGGTTTTTAATATTTAAATATTTTTCTAATTTTGAAGGTTTCTCCCTATATATATAGGGAACCTCTTTTGTAAAAGTATCTCTAGATAATTGAGAGCAAAAACTCTGCTAAAATTGAGACACTTCTTGAGACTTTGTGCTCAATTTGTAAATCATATTTTGTCAAATGAATGAGAAATAGGTTAATTTCAGACTTGTTGTTGAAGTAATTTATGTTACTTAAGAAATAGCTCTTATGTTCTCTTTCCTGATAATCTCTCATCTATTCGATTTAATAAGCAAAGTGTGTGTATTGAAATTATCTAAAGACATTTCTAAAAGATAAAAGAAAGACTTTGAGCTGCTTTTATCTTGGTGACCCTTTTTATCTATTGTAGTTTTAGATGAAGACTTTGGGCTTTGTTTCACTCTACTATTACGTGTGTTCTAAATCGATGGAGGCAACGAAAGACTTTGTGATTTCGTAGATTTTTTTGTGGACTTTGTTACTACTTCAGGAGATTTTTTGCTCTATGCTGGATACCATTCCTAAAAAAAGAGGAATGTTTTCAGCCATCGACCGGGTCTTTCTTGTGTTCCTTGGACATCATCTCTAAAAAAATAGAGATAGATGGTGTTACACTACCCTAAGTATTATTTTCTATTTATTTATATACATATATAGAATATAAGTGATTCATAGGGAACCTCCCCTTGATGAGAGGAGAGATTTACCTCATTAAGATGTGGTAAACCTACACTTTTTGTGGCATAAATCTCCTTGTATTGTGGTTGATATACCTATTTTATCATTAGTGAGTTGACGACAAAATATTCACCCAACAGCTTTTGGTGACTCTGTTGGAAAAATGAACGTGCATTTTGAAGCCTCAAGCTTCAACTTGAAGAAGCTTTAGTTCCTTTTTCATTTGACACTTTGGCAGATCCATCGTACACACGAGGCTAGAGAGCTTAAGGTATTTTTGATCCTATATTCGAGTTGGTGCGACAAACTAATTTTGAGATTTCTCCACCATTTCGCCTTCAGCGAACTAGGAGTTTCCCTCCTACCAACACCAGATCTCCCATACCTAGTGAAGCTTCTAGTCTCAGTACCGACAAGGCTTTATCTTTATTGACCCCACCAAGATTTGTTATTCTGCCATTTAACTGTCTTATCATAATGGCTCAAGGTATGTGGGGCAACTATTTTGGCCCTTTTAATTTGACCCCACCCTTGCACGAACTACCTCGTAGTTCTAGAAAGAATTTTCCCAAATTTTTGGTGATAGGAAGTTTCACTCTGATGAGCATATTATTTTCTTATCTATTGCATGCAGTGTAATCAATGTAAAATTTGAAGACGTAGTAGTGAGACTTTTTGTAGGAACTCTGCAAGGTACTGCCACGGATTGGTTTTATCACCTTCAAGCTCAAACTATAAATGATTGGAATACACTCAAATCTAAATTTGAAGTTACGTTTAAACCTGTTAAAGATGTGCATGCCTTGTTAGCTCAGCTCACACAGATGAAGAAGAAACCCCATGAGCCCATGAGGGATTTCATATCCAAATTCAATAAGTTAAGGAATCAGATTCCTACCATCGCTTAGCCCACGCCAGAGAATCTCAAGTGCTTTTTCATCAACTCGTAACTTATCGAAGTAAGTTTTTTGCTGAGGCAGTTTGGCCCTATGGATCTCTCGATGGCTCAGAATTTAGCTATTGAGATTGAGGATGATCTTATCCTGACAGATAAGATCAGAAAAGACTCTAGTAAAAATAAATTTTCTTCATCTGCTGAAAGTTCTTCTACAAGCACTATAGATTCTATGGTTCAAAAGATGACAAATGAACTAATAGCTTTGAAAAGACAAATGGCCCAAGGTATGTCTGCTCCCACTTATCAGGATATACCAAGGAGAACATTCTAGAATCAGTAATATCAGGACAATGTTGTTTGAAACCAAGGGCAACCAAATCGCCTACCTCCCCCACATGGGAAACTTGCCATTGAAGCAGCACCTGCCAATTCAGTGGTCAGTTACTTGGAGGCTGAACATGATTTCTCACTCCAACCTGAGTTAGACCAACAAGATGATGCTAATCTCTTTGAAGATCAGGAAGAAGAATTAGCTAGCGACTCTAATATCAGTTTCCTAAATTATCAAGATGAAACTGAAAGTAAAGGAGAAGGGTTTGATGGATCCTATGTTATTTTTACCAGATCTCAAAACTAGTTAGCTCCACAAGCTGACAAAGGAAAAGTAGAAGAAGGACCTCGGCCGGTGGTCTTCATCGCTAAATGAGGGACTCCATTGCCTTCCCAACTAAAAGATTAGGTAATTAACAAAAAAGTAAGTACCTCAAACCGTCCCATATCTTCCACCTCTATTTCTCAGACCAGTGCCACACCCACTAAAAATCAAGATGATGGGCCCTCTTCTTCTATCTCAAATTCATTTCAATTATTTGATATAATTGATCACACCAAAAAGACTAAGATTCAAATGACTGAGATTGAGTATTTGCAAGCCAATCTCGAATAGTTTGATAGGTTGGCAGAATATGTAAAAAATAAAGTTGTTCCTACAGGACAAGATTCTTCAAAGGCAACTCATAATTCTCCTAAGGATAAATCCACTCAAAATAATCTTGTCATGACTCCTCCTATTGCTCTCGAGAAAATAAAACCTTTTTATGTTTCCATGCTGATAAATGGTTATAAATTGAGTAATTACATAATAGACTCTAGAGCTTCTGATAATATTATGCCTACCAAGGTGGAAAATTCCCTTAGTATAACTTTGACCAAAACTTTTGGGAGGTGTTTTTCTATGGAAAACAAGCAAGTCCCACTCTTTGGTCAAATAAAAGATATCTAATTTGCGTTCGCAATTTTTTCAGAAAAGAGGATAAAAATGACGGTTCTGGTGGCTAATGTTCTAGCCTCTTATAGCATCTTTCGTGGGTAGAATTTATATAAGGATGTTGGTGGTGAGCTAAGCATGGACTTATCTGAGGCAATGATCCCAATTCAAGGTATTATGAAGAGATCACTTCCTAAAAAAGAGGCAAAATATGTAGTCACTTGATTATCAGTACCAAAAGCTCAAATTTTATTTGAGTCTTTGGGCATGGGTAACTACTTCCTATCTATAGATGAAGTTCATGAGGCATCTAATGAAACTCTTATAGGTAACAACTTGGAAATGTATTTAACTGACACAGTAGGAGAATTGGTGAAGCCAAATAAATGCATGGAGGAATCTCTTCCTCTAGATGAAGAAGTTTTCAAAGAAAAAGCGGTGTCTAGTGAGGTATGGATTTTAGAATTCGATGCAACTACTCCTCTACCGGTTCAAGAGCTGAAGTTGTGTTGGTATCTCCTCAAAGAGATATTATTTCCTTATCCTACAAGTTGTAGTTTAGTAACACCAACAACACAGCTGAGTATGAATCCTTATTGCTTGGATTGTAAGTTGTTAGAGAAAAAGGCATTAAACTCCTCTATGCTAAAGGGAATGCTGAATTGGTGCTTTATCAGGTAAGAAACCTCTATCAAACTAAAAAATAAAGATTGTGCCACTATCGCAATATAGTCTGGGACCAAATTGAAAACTTTGATGCTTTTAGCATCTCTGCCGTTTCAAGAGAATTCAATGATCAAGTGGATGCATTAGATATTTTTGCTACTCTCTTGGTTCCCCACTTAGACTTTAAAGGAAATAAGTACACTATTAAACTATTCTTTCAACTAAGTGTACTTGATAATGCTATCCATTGGCAAGTATTCAACCATGACAATCAAATTATTGCCTTCTTGGAGTAAAAAAATAGCTTCGAATAGATGCATTTTGAAGGCAGTGAGCTTCAAAAATGTGAGACAACTTTTGAATCAAATATAGACGCAGATGAGGAGTTCCTGCAACTTAAAGGGAATAAGATTCCCAAAGGACTAGTTTTCCTAAAGAAATTGTTTGATAACCATGATAGATTCGTCAAACAACAGCGAACAGATTCAAGCTCCTCTCAAGATTTTGATCAAATAAATCTGGGAACCAAGGGATATCCTAAGATGGTGAACATTGGAAAATGTTGCACTTTCGAGGATAGATTCAAGTTCACTACTCTACTCTGCCAATATATAGATGTCTTAGCATATTTTTATGACGACCTAAAATCACTCAGGCCTGATGAAGTTTGCCATGACATTCCTCTTAAGACTAACTCAGTGCCTTATAAGGAAAAGTCCAGGTAATATAATCCAAAAATATCAAGTACTATTTTATCTGAGATACAAAAAATGCTTGATGCTAGGATAATTTTCTCAATCCATCACTCCACATGGATTGCCAATATAGTGACTGTGAGAAAGAAAAATGGTGAAATTTGAATGTGTGTGAATTTTAGGAACTTGAATCAGTTATCTTTAAAAGATAACTACTCTTTCCCTATCATGGATCAAGTTTTGTAGATGGTGACAGGTTCAGAGATGTTATCAATGCTGGACGGTTTCTCAGGATACAATCAGATTGAAGTTGGAAAAGCAAATCAGCATAAGACTGCCTTCACCACACCTTGGGGCACCTTTGCTTATTGAAAAATGTCTTTTGGTCGGATATATGCAGGCACCATATTTCAAAGAGCGATGGACCTCGCTTTCAAGGATGAAATGGGTAAGTTCATTGTAGTATATCTGGATGATTTGATGATATTTTCAAAGCATCATTCTGACCATGTCCACCATTTACAAAGGATACTGGAACGCTATCGTCAGAATGGTATTTCTCTAAATCTCAAAAAATCTATCTTTGGGGTGACAGAAGGGAAACTTCTTAGACATATTGTGTCCCAAAAAGGTATAAAAATTGACTCAAAAAGAGTCAAGTCCATCCAAGAGCTTACTCTGCCTACTAGAAAACTGTGATTCACTCTTTCTTCAAAAAGGTGAATTTTATTCAAAGGTTCATCCCTGAGTTCGCTGAGAAAACTTGCCATATTGTCAATATGATGAAAGGAAAATCCACCTTCAGGTGGACTGCAGAAGGCAAATCAATGTTTAATGACATCAAAGAAGCAATCACTCACGCACTAATTCTAGTTTGTCCAGACTACACCAAAGACTTTAAAATATACTATTATGCTTATGAACATACACTTTTAGCTATTTTAATTCAACAGAACCAAGAAGGTGTGGAATCTCCTATTTCCTTCATGAGTTGTCCACTCAAAGCTCACGAGATAAAATATTCAAACATGGAGAAACATGCATATGTAGTGGTCAAAGCAGTTAAACATTTTAGGTTTTATATCCTGAACTCATATACTGAGTTTTTGGTACCTGATACAATAGTGAAGTCCATTTTGACTCAACAGGAATTTGGTACAAAGAAGGGTAATTGGATTGCCAAGATTTAGGAGTTTGATCTAGACATCAAACCTACCAAACTTGTGTAGGGAAAGGGTCTTTGTCAGTTGATTGTTGATAATATTCTTAAGGAAGCAAAAAATGAAGAAATAGAGATCAAAGACGTGCCTACGATTCTCTTTGTTTCCACTATTGATGAGTAGTATTCTGACATCACCTATTTTTTGACTTATGGTGAGTGTCCCGCTCATCTCTCCTACAAGGAAAAATAGAATGTTAAACTAAAAGCCGCTAGCTATGTTTTATGAGATAATGGTTTGTATAAAAGAAGTCTGGATGAGGTGTTTCTTCGTTGTGTCGATAAGGTACAACAAGATTAATTTTTGGAGTATTTCAACAATTTGGCCTATGGAAGACATTTTTCTACACCAGTGATAGCGCATAAAATTTTGTGAGCAAGGTACTATTAGTCTACGCTGTTTCAAGATGCCTACAAATGGGTGCAAAGATGTGAATTGTGTCAGCAATTCATCAAAAAGCCTAAACTGGCCGCATTACCCCTCAAACCAGTAATAATCGAAAAGCCTTTTCAACAATGAGGTATTGACTTCATTGATGCAGTTAACCCATCTTCGAGTGCCAAACATGATTATGTCCTCACGGCAACTGATTACTTTACCAAATGGGTGGAAGCCATTCCAACCAAACACGCTACGTTCAAAGTGGTGTGCAATTTTCTTAAGGAAAATATCATCTCCCAATTTGGGGTTCCACTTAAAATTGTAATAGATAATGTAGCCTATTTCTCTTCATATGAAATTACTCAGTTCTTCTTTTATTATGGAATTACTTTATCCCATACTTCAGATTATTTCCCACAAGAGAATGGCCAAGCAGAATCGAGCAATAAGAACCTGGTTACTATTATCAAGAAATTGGTAGATGATAGTCAGAGAACTTGGCACAAAGCACTATTTGATGCTTTATGGGCATATAAGATTACACCCAAGAGGGCCATAGGCATGTTGTCGTTCCAACTTCTGTACGGCTTGAACACATAGATACCTATCATTTTAGAACTACCAGCGCTCAGGTTAGCCAAAGCAATCAAATATTCAACCTTTAAAAATTCAATCAAAAAATGGATCATGTATCTAATCGAATTGAATGAACAGTGAACTATAGTGGTAGACCAAATTACGGTGCATCAAAATCAAGTGAAGAAACTTTTGGACAAAAGGGCTAAGGTTCATGATTTTTAAATTAGAGATCAAGTCTTGTTGTGAGACAAGAGGAGAGAACCAAAGGGAATGCATGGCAAATTTGTTTTTTTTTGGAGAGGTCTATTTACTATTTGACAACTTTGTGGTGAGAATAGCTTCTTACTGGCGTATCAAGATGGAGCACCATTTTCACTACCCCACAGTGGGCAGCACCTGAAGCATTTCAATCCTTAAAGTTTAGATGGATCCACTTGTATATTTGTATAGTTTTTATGTTTTGTTTATTTTCTCTCATTTTTAGCATGAATTTGTAGCCCAATGGCTTGGATGAAGGCACTTAGAGACTGGTTTCTACTCCCATTGATCGATTTGATCAATAGAAGTTCTCCAATAAGAGCCAACTGTTGTTTCCAAAATTAGTTTAGCTCGTTTTTGGAACAACCCCTACAAAACATGTCCATTTTGTCTTTTTCTCTCTAAGTTAATTTTTTGAGATGATTTTTTCTTGTTCTCGTGTTTGCTCAACTGGAATCGTTCGAATTTTGTAACATCTCTTTGTTATGTTTTTCCTAAAACATGAAAGTTGTTACAGTCTCGATGCAACCAGGGGACAAATTTTCCTTTTCCCAGAGTTAGTTTTTTTTCCTTCCATTTTCATGCAAAGGCAGAAAATTTTGCTATCAATACATTTCTTTTTCTTCTCCATGCAGGAGCAGTGAATTTCATCACCCTTGCATGTCTTTTAAATTTTAGTGTAGGAGTGGCAATTTTTACCGCCCCTACACTGCCTCATTTTTTGCACACAGCATTTATGGCCATGTGCATTGAGTGGTTGGGGCCAATTTTCACCCCATTTAATCTCTTTTTGGTTCTTTTTTGGTTTATTTATTCCAATCATCCTCTTACCCTCTACCTCTAAATGATCCAGCAAGCGAGAAGAAGCATTTTTCGTTGGATTCAAATTCTCATCGCGCGTTATTTTCTAGGTAGGTATTTGTTTTTACATTTTATTTCATGTTCTTCCTCTTTTTTAGGTTTTTTTTTGTTTTTGTTTTATTTTTTCCCCTCTTCCCTTCCTCTCATCGGGACACCTTTCTCTTTCCATCACGCTCCTTTCCTCCTCTTCACTTCCTCCCCATTCAACTTTTTGTCATTTTCTTCCATGCTAGGGCGGCAATTTTTTCCACCCTCCCTTCTTTTCCAAGTCTTAATACCTATGTAAGGGCAATGAATTTCACTGCCCTAACACTAAATTTCCCCCTCTCTTGCACCGGCAAAAAAATTTCCCACCAATGCAAGTCTACCCAACCAAGGTGTAAAAGTGGCAAATTTTGCCACCGTTACACCTATTCTTTCCTAAATGCAAGGGTAGCAAATTTTTCCACCCTTACACATTCTCTTATCAACATGCACAGGTGATAAATTTTACCGCCGATGCATTTTCTCATCTCGCATACACAAGCGGAAAATTTTTACACCTATGCATGCAGACCATCCCACATGCCAGGGTGACAGATTTTGTTGTCCTTGCATCCTTTTTCTCTATTTCGTCTAACTCTTGAGAATTTTTGTTCCTTCTATTTTTCATGCCTCCTCCCTATTTTTTTCTTGCTTTCCAACCCGCTCGCACCTCAGCCCTGTCAAGTGCCCTTCCTTGGTCATAATCACCCGACATGTAATTTCTCTAAATTACCAATTTTTCTCTAATTATACGATCATGATTATTATCACAGTTCCCCCTAAGGATTCTCCTTCATCGGCATCCTCTCAACAAAGGCTCATTTTGATGACCAAAACTTCTCCAAAGAAGTCAAAGGCCATGAAGTACTAGTATCAAGGTGTTTTCTCAATCACCTCGGTCACTTCTAATGTTGATGACATTAGAGACACAGAAATCAGCCACATGAATATTATTGAGTTCCTGAAGAGAACCAAGGCGACAAACTCAAGCTCAAAGATGAAAAGAATAATTGAGAGCAACATCCATCTAGTCTCTTCTTTCCTTGTAGCTAAACATCACACAGAGTTTATCCTCCAGTGCACCTAGTTCTATAACAGAGAGACCAAGACAGTGTCAGATGTCAGTGGCAACATGATAATTTGACTGGACCCCAAATTTATTGATAAAGTTTTCATGTGCCCTCCTTCTACTGAAGTGCTGAAAATCAACTTCATTGAGACACAAAAAGAGTATGACAAAGATCTCGAGAGGGAAAAAAGGGAAAAAAAAGTGATGAACAACAGATGGCTCAAGACACCCAGAGCCAACTTGTCTAGATGGCCACAAAAATTTTTGAGAGGTGATTTTATAGAAGAATTTTGTGACTTAATTACTCTTCTCAGCAAAGTACGAGGTCTATCATCTTCTTCCCAATTCTATGAATGGATGTATCCCTTTACTAAGATAATTCTACAAGGGAAATAAGTCATCTTCTGGGGTGAGCAGATCAGCAACGCTCTTCATGAGCAATTGACAAAGATGTCTACTAATTCAAAGTTTTATATGACTTTATACTTAGTGTTAGGATTGTGGAGCTAAAAGCTTCACTGATGCAGACATGGAGGAGGTTGCAGAATGAGTTGCTGAGTGTCAGAAGTGTTTGGCGTTGGTCTGGCCAACCGGCATCGGCAGGGTAAGACAGGAAGGCAACCGACTTCGGTCATATATCGGCCGGCGTCGGCGACCCCAGGCAGACAGGGACCGACGTCGGTCGCCTGTGTGGTTCGACTGCGAGCTATTTACAGGCAGTTAGCTAACGAACCAAGAGTTTGCATGATGAGTGCTAATTTTAGACTCATAGCTGCGGATCTAATTATGGTAATTAGATGTCTAATCATTGTTTGGATGAGATCTATATAATAGACTCATGGTTGTATTGGAAAAGTGTGCTAGGGAGTAAGAGAGCATAATTATAAGCTCCTTCTGTGTGTGAGGTAGAGCAATGGTGCGTTCCTCCTAGTGCCACAGTACCAGGTGTGTTGGTGCTGGATTGGAGAGCCAGCTGGGTTCTTCAAGAGTGTAGGATCTTGGTCACAGTTGCATGGCCTATATAGGAGATCTACATGGTAAGTAAGATCGTTGATCTGTAGGTGTATGTGTGTGCAAGGTCGAGGTTCACAGGTGAATAGAACCATTGTTTGATTTGCAGGTGTGCAAGGTCATACAGACAGCAACACAATAGGGAGCAGTATCAGGCATGATCTACTTGGAGTACAGGGGTGTACTCGAATAGAGCAAGAGGAAGGCAAGGGAGTTCCTTCCATAAGTATGGTCTGTTGAATTGCAGGTTGTTGCAGATTCATGGGAGATCTACTTGAAGTACCTTGAGTACTTGTGGAGCACGTGGAGTGCTTGTGGAGTGCGTGGAGCACTTGTGGTGTGCGTGGAGCACGGGAGGTGAACACCAATTCTGTATTTGAGTTGGGTGTTGGGACCTGTGAGAGGGAGAGCTTTGGGGAGAAGAATTACTGTTCACTTGAGGTGTGGGAAACCTCTATAAGGTGGTGGAGAAGAAGTGGCATCTTCTTTATTGTATTCTTTTCTGTATAAAGTGTTAATACAATTTGGTATTGTCTCTCATATCATGTGTTATTCTGAATTCTAGTTACTTGGTGAATCTGGTTAATTTCCGCATATTAAGTTGCTTGGTTTGGTAATCAAATTGTGTGCTTCCGGTTTATCCTCCTCCCAACAAGTGGTATTAGAGCTGAGGTTGGAGGAAGCAGGTTTTGTGTTTGGTTACAGGGCACTCTCAGGGGTTTCTGATCGAGTGGGAGTAGAGCAACAGCAGATCAAAGTAAGCTAAGAATGGAGGAGTTGAAAAGCACAGATGGTCACTCACGGTCCTATGGAAAGAAAGAGCAGGTAAAAGATTATTGTTGGTTGGTAGCAGATCAGCATGAAGAAACTGAAGATACAGATGTAGCAGGTGTTGTTGCACAGGATGTGTTTGCAGGTTTCTTGGATAAAGTTGAATCTTGGATAAAAGATTCGGTTGCCTCTTTCCATGCAGTTCCAGGTAGAGGAGCTGGTAAGCCTTGCCAAAGAATTGGCAAAGGGGAAGTGAAGCTGAAATTGCAAGCGGCCAACACACAGGTGTTGATGAAGGTCATGCAGGTCCCAGGTTTGGAGATATGGCTAATTTCTTCAGAAAGATTGGGTGATGAGAGATGCACAAGAACTCTCACAGCGGATGCACTTGAATTAGCTGGTGGTAAGAAAACAGGTATCCTTTATCTACTTGTTTATATTACTGATTCTTCTTTTGTTGCGGAGATGTGGCTTCGTAGGCTTGGTCACATGAGCAGGAAGGAGATGCATGTTCTTAAGCGGAAGATAGATATATTTGACAGGCTTAAGAACTGGAAAGCCTTGGTGTTTATGGAGGAGATGGCGGACAGAACCCAGTGGATGTGGCTAGATACTTCTGAGCAGGGCAGTTTGGACATGGGTTTTGATTCAAAGAAGCTCGCGGGTAAAAAGTCATCACTCACAGGCAAACACAGGTACCGATGTCGGTCAGGAGGAACCGGCGTCGAACAGACAGGTGCCGATGTCGGTCATGTGCAGACCGAAGCCGGTGATGTCGGGCAGGGAAAGACCGATGTCGGTCATGGGACCAACGTCGGCAGTATGTAAGACCGATGTCGGTTAGGAGGACCGACGTCGACAGCAGGGACACCAGCGCAGGCAGGTTGGTAGTCAAGTACAGGCGCATGGAACCGACGTCGGTCGGATGCAGACTGTGGAGTGACCGAGGTCGGTCACTGTAACAAATTTTGGGTGGACAGCACGCTGTCAAGGAGTCTCAAACACCCATACGGAGGACTGAAGGCGTAAGTAGGCCCTCAAATTTGTTGTTCCTCTTCTTTATACATGTTACTGATTGTAGAGCAGGAAGGATCCAGGAAACAGGTGTGAGCTTGGCATGGATGAGGATGTGATTCCTTGGAGGAGAACCAGACAGGTGTGTTTTGGTAGAGATGCCAGCAGGTATGAAAGCACAGAGACGAATGGATACCTTAGTAGAAGAATAGAGAGAACGGATACGTGAGACGGAAGATCAGGTATATGGTCTTGAGGAGCTGCAGGACAGTGGTACAGGTTTTGACAGGTGGAGGACGGAGCATGGCTTCAATCAATGTCAGGGTAACTACTGTGGTTTGGCTTACCAAGGGGATGATGAGTCGCAACATCATTCTGTTGCTGTATGTGGATAGTATGCTAGCTAGCAGGGGTGTACATACAGGGTTTTGCTGAGCTAAGGGTAAGATTAGTTCAGTGGCATGTCAGGAGGAGTTTGGAGCAGCGGAATTCTTTGACGTGGGAGGCATGGAGATCACAGGTTGATTTTGTCTCGAGTGGGAGCTGATGTGAATCAGGTGTTGGTGAGGTTTAGGATGCAGAGCCGGAGCACACTAAGGGCTGGACAGGTACAGTGTCCGAAATCACATGAGGTCTGGTATAGACCTGAGTATTCCCATGCAGTGGGAGCTGTCAGAGAGTTAGGAGCCAATTCGGGGAAGTGGGTTCTCAGGTTTTCTTGAGAGGGACCGGCAGCAGGTGTTGCTATGCAGGGTTAGGACTTCACTACAGGTGTTGTAGGTTTGGATGTGGCAGGGTACTCGGATGACAGGTGGTACACCACGGGATGTGTGGTGGGTTGTCTTCAGGTGGGAGCTTGAAGAGGGATACAAACTAGGAAACAGATTAGACGGAGTATAGGTACAGGTATAGTGCAGTTGTTTATCTCCAAGTGGGAGATTGTTAGGATTGTGGAGCTAAAAGCTTCACTGATGCAGACATGGAGGAGGTTGCAGAATGAGTTACTGAGTGTCAGAAGTGTTTGGCGTTGGTCTGGCCAACCGGCGTCGGCAGGGTAAGACAGGAAGGCAACCGATGTCGGTCATATATCGGTCGGCGTCGGCGACCCCAGGCAAACAGGGACCGATGTCGGTCACCTGTGTGGTTCGACTGCGAGCTATTTACGGGCAGTTAGCTAACGAACCAAGAGTTTGCATGATGAGTGCTAATTTTAGACTCATAGCTGCGGATCTAATTATGGTAATTAGATGTCTAATCATTGTTTGGATGAGATCTATATAATAGACTCATGGTTGTATTGGAAAAGTGTGCTAGGGAGTAAGAGAGCATAATTATAAGCTCCTTCTGTGTGTGAGGTAGAGCAATGGTGCGTTCCTCCTAGTGCCACAGTACCAGGTGTGTTGGTGCTGGATTGGAGAGCCAGCTGGGTTCTTCAAGAGTGTAGGATCTTGGTCACAGTTGCATGGCCTATATAGGAGATCTACATGGTAAGTAAGATCGTTGATCTGCAGGTGTATGTGTGTGCAAGGTCGAGGTTCATAGGTGAATAGAACCATTGTTTGATTTGCAGGTGTGCAAGGTCATACAGACAGCAACACAACAGGGAGCAGTATCAGGCATGATCTACTTGGAGTACAGGTGTGTACTCGGATAGAGCAAGAGGAAGGCAAGGGAGTTCCTTCCATAAGTATGGTCTGTTGAATTGCAGGTTGTTACAGATTCATGGGAGATCTACTTGAAGTACCTTGAGTACTTGTGGAGCACGTGGAGTGCTTGTGGAGTGCGTGGAGCACTTGTGGTGTGCGTGGAGCACGGGAGGTGAACACCAATTCTGTATTTGAGTTGGGTGTTGGGACCTGTGAGAGGGAGAGCTTTGGGGAGAAGAATTACTGTTCACTTGAGGTGTGGGAAACCTCTGTAAGGTGGTGGAGAAGAAGTGGCATCTTCTTTATTGTATTCTTTTCTGTGTAAAGTGTTAATACAATTTGGTATTGTCTCTCATATCATGTGTTATTCTGAATTCTAGTTACTTGGTGAATCTGGTTAATTTCCGCATATTAAGTTGCTTGGTTTGGTAATCAAATTGTGTGCTTCCGGTTTATCCTCCTCCCAACACTTAGTATACATTATAGCTTTAATGTGAACCTTTCCAAGTTTGACAATAGAAGGAGACAAAAGAACCACCCTGATTTATTCATATTACCCTCAGCTGACACTAAAAGGATCAATCCATCACTTTAGGAGAGTAAATGATGCCTTCTTCATAGTATTTTTTTGCCTTTTTATGCTCAGTTAGAATAAAAAATAGTATCAGATGAAGCATGGATGGTTGTCAATGATTTTGGCTGCATCTTTTTACAATTTCCCTCCTTTTGCTATCTACGAGTTGGCTTTTTCCAAAGCTATCCCTACATGCTCCTCAAATTTCCATCTAACAAATTAGTCTTAATGGAGCTATGTAGATAGATTATTGTCATACACACTAAGAAAATAGAACTTAAGAAGCTAAGTTTCAGGTCCCCAATAGAAATTGGTAGATACTCAGTTTTGACCACCGCTAAAGCAAGGGTAATGGAGACAGAAATGCAACTGGTTACCATGAATCAATTCAAAAGAAAGATTAATTTTAACTACAAGAGTGTCAAGGATATGATCCAAAAAAAGACTCAGTTTCATGAGCCCATGATTGAGGACATCTGGATAGACTTGAAAATAGTGGAAGAGATCAGAAAAATGGACTATAGCAGACTGACTCTAGAGCAGATTGAATATCTAGGGCTTGTAGATATTTTCCCTAATTTAGTTGATGATAAAAATATAATTAACAGCAGATACCTAGCTGTAAAAGTCACTAACTCTCCTCTTCCTCCAATTCAGTGGTCTCGAAAGGAGTTGACTTCTTTAAGGATGAGATTCGAACCAATATTGGCTAACACCAATGATTGGCTAGCGGCCAAAGGAATCACATTGAAAGAATTCATCACAAAATCAGAGGATAAATTCCAAGAAGAAATAAAGAAGAGAGTAGAGAATAGAACTGAGAATAAAGGTGAAATTCCTTCTCCTTTCAGGCCTCACAAGCCTAAGATCATCTTTGTGTCAAAGAAATTGAAGGTTGCTGAGAAGGACTCAGAATCAACAAATATGGGGGCTAGAGAATAAAGCACTCAGAAACAGGTAGCAAAATAGATGGAGACAGATGACAGGCCTTCAGAGCAATAGAGAACTAAAACTCTATCTCCCTAAAAAGGGGCACAACCACTTGCAGGGGTTTCTTCTTTGCCACCCTAATCCCCTGTGGCATCTCCTTCGCCTCTTTTTCCCATCAGTGTTCTTTCTTCTGTAGCCACCTCTCCTTCTAGATTTATTTTTGGTGATCCTCAAGGCTCTTCTGGAGATGTCCTTGGCTTCTCAAGATCTATCCCTAGTCTCTCATCTCCTTCTTTCAATATCAGAGATAGTTCTGCCATTGACCAGCCAGTGGTTGATACAATTTCACCTACTACACCCACTGCACCCACTATTCCCACTAGTAGTGCAGATGTTACCCCAGTAACACCAGATTTAGGGACTGTTTCCATGATAAGTGCTTCTGCTCTCCTACCTTGGTTATCAACTTTCACACCCAAAAAGAAGAAGCAAGCCATCTCTGCAGATGACTTTGATTTTGGCAAAATTGTGCCAGTGAAAGCTAAGACCCCTAAGAAACCAAGGATCCCTTCAAAAATAGTTGAGAAAAAGGGTCACAAATTTTTGGAGATATCCAAACCTCCATAAGATGCAATCCTAGAGGATTTTGACATGAGCAACTATTCCATTTCTCGTGTTGAGTTGGGAAAGTAACTCACGAGGGTGCGAAGAGCGACCTACAATCAGAAATGGATATCATGGTCTAGAAATTTGACAGAGAAAAGGAGATAAAAGATTATTACAAAGCAAAGATAGAATAATTGACTGCGATAGTCAAGAGATTCACTTTTGCTCTTGAAACAGCGACCCCAAAAGCCTTTTCCATAGATGATTCTATTATCTAAAAAGCAGAGAAAACTTACATGAAAGGGAAAGTGGTTGAAGATTATATAGAAAAGATGCATACACAAGGGATTTCCTTGCTTACAGAGGTTGCTGAGAAGACAGAGAAAATGAATAAAATAACAATAAATTTAGAAGACCTCGTCTCTCTTATTTCCCAAGATATTGATAGTATAAATAAATATCTTAACAAGTGGGTAGAGATGAAGGCTCTGAAGAAATGTACCTTGGTATCGATCGGTGCCATTGCCAACAAATATTCTTATGTTGAAATCAAAGAATCACTGATATACATAATCTAGGTACTTAAGGAGTTGATCGAAGATCTCGAGTCTTCCAAGGACGCTAGTGAGAAAAGTGACACCGGCCTGTTGAACAAACTGGAGGAATTTCCTTGCGAACTCACCTCTAAGGATAATCAATATCTTTCAGTGGAAGAGATGGTTCAAGAATTCAAAGGTATGATCCAAAGGGATTTCAAAGAGAAAGCATTTTCAAAGACTTTTGTGGATAACATTTTAAATACTCAGTTAACTCTAGATAATTTAAGAACCAAGTTAACTAGTCATGCAAAAGTAATCACATCATTGAAAGATGCCACAATCAGAGCCAAAGTAATCTTCAAGAATACCATTGCACTAGATAGTATAGGAATTCAGGCATCTATCATCATGTATGATGCTCATCTGAAGAAGTCTGGTGGTAAGAGTTGAATTATTCCTCCATTCTCTCTTCTTTCTTTCTTCTCATGTAATTTTGTCATGTAAAAGTGCATGCACTTTTGTAATATGTAATTACATGTAAAAAATCTAAAAAATATCCCAAAGTCAATGATGACTCATCTTTGACTAGGTTTTTAATATTTTAATTTTTTTCCAATTTTGAAGGTTTATCCCTATATACAGAGGGAACCTATTTTGTAAAAGTATCTCTGGATAATTGAGAGCAAAAACTCTGCTGAAATTGAGACACTTCTTGAGACTTTGTGCTCAATTTGTAAATCATATTTTGTCGAATGAATGAGAAATAGGTTAATTTCAGACTTTGTGTTGAATTAATTTTTGTTACTTAGGAAATAGCTCTTATGTTCTCTTTCTTGATAATCTCTCATCTGTTCGATTTAATAAGCAAAGTGTGTGTATTGAAATTATCTAAAGATGTTTGTAAAGGATAAAAAAAGACTTTGAGCTGCTTTTATCTTGGTGACCCTTTTATCCATTGTAGTTTTAGATGAAGACTTTGGGCTTTGTTTCACTCTACTTTTACGTGTGTTTCAAATTGGTGAAAGAGGCAATGGAAGACTTTGTGATTTCGTGGGTTTCCTTGTGGACTTTGTTACTACTTCAGGAGATTTTTTGCTCTACGCTGGAGACCATTCCTGAAAGAAGAGGAATGCTTTCAGCCATCAACCGAGACCTCCTTCTTTTGTTCCTTAGACATCATCTCTGAAAAAAGAGAGATGGATAGTGTTACACTACCCTGAGTATTATTTTCTATTTATTTATATACATATATATAATATAAGTGATTCATAGGGAACCTCCCCTTGATAAGAGGAGAGATTTATCTCATTAAGATGTGGTAAGCCTACACTTTTTGTGGCATAAATCTCCTTGTATTGTGGTTGATATACCCATTTTGTCATCAGTGAGTTGACGATAAAATATTCACCCAACACACTAAAACAAAATTTACTTGTTATCTCTCCCCTTTCTCTATAAAAAAAGGGTTAAAAGAAAGAACATAAAATTTTTTAAACGGATTAGAGTAAACAACACAAAAAAAGATGAATGAACTTTTTTTAATAAAAAATTAAATAGAATGAGCATACAAATTTATGTCTATCACTCTCCCTCTGGAAAAAAAAAATATTTAGAAGAAAGATTAAAATAATATATGAGACAAAACATATTTTGTTAATGCTTCAAAAGAGAACTGTTAAAAAAATCCTGTAAAAGAGTTAGGAGAAATAATTTTAAAAATGAGAAAGAAAACATATTTTTTGTATTTTTTTAAATTAAATAAGGGTTAGAATCTTTGTAAAAAATCTTTAATTCTCCTTAGAAAAATCTACGCACTCTCAAAAAAATGTCATTAAAATTATAATGGCTCCGTATATCATGAAAAGATTTTAACCCAAGAATTATCATTAATGACAAGTATGAAAGTAAGGAAAATAAGAATACATCAAAGACTAAGTTATCTCTCAAAATCAAACCATAGAAAGAAGAGTTTTAAAGTGGGAAACTGAACGTATTGAAGAAAAACCCATGTGATCTTCTTAGAAGGCTTACAACAAATATTTTTATAAGTATAAGAATGTTTAAAAGCACAAGAGAAAAATAGAGAGAGCTAGAATTATTCTTAGTGAAGGAGGAGGAGAAGAAGAGCTCTTTTATAGAGTTAGAAGAAGAAAATGGGAGTTACATAAAACCCCATTATGACCTTAAAATACCTCTAAGTATGTGATATTTATGTCCTAATCCCTTACAAATAAAAGGAGGTGTGTGTCAAGTGGAGAGAGAAATTACTCATGCAAGTAACTCCCAAATTCTAAGAGAGAACTAAGGAGAGAGAGACACCTCAAGGAATATATATTTCTTTAAATTTAAAATTCATATAAATATAAATTTCTCACATATGAAAAAAAAACTTAGGATTAAATAAATTATCCTAAATAAAAGGTAATCCTAATAAATGTCACATCATAGTAAAATAGTATATTCATGTAACACTATGTAACAGGCAAGTAACTATAAATACATGTGTAACAAATATATGTATCTCATCATGGTAAGAGGTTATATAAATGTATAACCTATGATAATACGATATGTGGATTAAGATGTTCCCAACATTGGCATGGCCCCATGTGACGTGTGGATTAATAATTCCAACACTTATGTATCCATGTACTATATATATAATATATCTTGCATCACACTCATATACCATAAAGTGGATGTATGTATAAAAATTAATATGCCATTTAACAATCATGTGGTAAATAATATATGTATATAATGTAACTAGCAATCGTTTCATGTTGAGGTCCTAATTTTTAAAATTTTACATATTTGAATGTTTTTGTATTTTTTTAATATATGAAGTAATATGTTTATGGTTCAATCACCCATGTCAACCCAATCATCACATGAATTATTGTCACCCATCTTGTCTTTAAATATGTATAGACACATTTCCTTTTCTTCCATTATTGATTATTGTTCAATTTTTATCCTTGTAGTTACCTTTGAGTATTTTTCCTTTTGATGAGTACCATCACTAGAAAGTTGTGTTTTGATTGGATCCACTTCATGTAAAAATGTAATATATTAAATTTATATATTCTTTATGGAATGCATGAGTTATAACCAATCTTTTCCTAATATAAATGATAATTGGGTAGGAGAATGTGTCACCCATATGGGTGTATCAACAACCTTGATTTTGTAATAAATTGGTACACTAATATGTTCAAAGAAGTTTCCCCAATGTGGATTAAATAATTTATCAATCTATGTCCCAAATGTTATAAGAATGCAAAACTACATACATTTGGGATTTTATCTTTGTCAATCTAAATTTGTTGTAGATAAGAACCTTTTATATATGTCATGATGGTTAAAATATCTTCCCTTGGATGTTTATGGTATTTTCATGTTGATTTTTTCTAACAACCTTTGTGAGAATTTGAAATGTGTAACTCTTATTGTGATTGAGTCAAGTTAAATTTATGAATATTTATCTTGATGATTCATTTAATATATAATAATAATGGTGTGAAATAACATTGCAAATATTTTTTGCATTTTGAATATATTGATGATCTAAAAATTTTGTCTTTCATTTTCCCCTAAATATTGTTCTTGAGTGGGAACTTTTGAATTCTCCAAGCTCTTTGTATGAGTTATATTGATATTATATGATTCCAATAGGTGTAAAAAAAATTATATGATAAATAATCATCCAAATAAATAGGATTGAAATTATGTTTACATAGAGGATCATCTATGTTGTCTTACACATAATTATCATCATCATACTATCATAGTAATATGTGACCAACCCATCTTGATTTTTTGAGTTTACCATGAAAGAAAGATTTTGTATTGTCTCATGTAGTTTTGTAATATCTTGTGGTGATATATGAATGTTCATAACTTTCTCTTTGACAATTAATTTACTTTATTAACCCACCTCATATGTATAGGGTGGGTTATGATGGAGGTATTATAGGATAATCCTCATATTATTATTGTGGTTGACTCTAATTAAAATATTGTGTCATCTTGTAATATTTAAATGGATAATCTACTAAGAGTAATGTGTATGAATGGCTATCATGCATAAATTTTATACACCTATGTAATGTATATTGCACTAATTCCATGGAATGTATCCAAGGTCATCTTAAATTCAAGATCTAATGTAGAGTATTAAGCATGATTTTTAAAATAAAGGTGTCAATATGGAGCCATGAAAGAGACATGTGGCTTATCAATCACACATGTGTTAAAGGAAACACCCAAAATATAACCCAATCTAATAATTAAATATATAACCAATATATAATATAAATACACACACACATTAGTAACATCACCTTAAAAATTGAGGGTTTTGAATAGGGATAAGGTGCATGTGCACTCAGTGGTTCTCCTTGCCATGCAATAAGCCTACTTAGATTATGTCGCTAGAGTAAATACTATTAAAGGGGGAATATTGAGATGTCATAAACATATGCACGTACTAACCCATAACATAAATATTACATTCACTAATACCAAGTTATCGACCAAACTAGTCAAAATAAAAAAATATGAAAAAGTTTAAAAATTGCACTGGTAGTTCATACATGTCCTTTGGGTCTCTGACCCAATGACCTATTATGAATTGGTCCTGTAACACAAGACATAGTGATAAATGATAATATATTTTGAAAATAAAAAGAAAAAATCATCCAAGGTATGCATATAAATAGTAGGTACACATTATCCTATTCAATTTTTATAACTGCTAGTAATCCTTATAGTCAATGCATCATCTACAATTATTTAATCAAGAAGAATAAATAAATATTAATCATGTAATCAATCACATAAACCCATATGGTCAGTACCTATTCAAAATAGGTAAAAGTATATGTTTATGCTTAATATGGAGTTAGAATGATCACAAACCAATCTATGTGTTTTTCTCTCCACAACCCATAATTTGCATCTAATTCCTTCTATGTGATGATACGCTTCCTCACACCAAGTGGGGTTGTACCTACATCACAACCCTGTGAATAAGAAGGCAGTTATCCAAGTTAATATATCAAATCCACATGATATAAATTAATAAAATCATGATAATATAAAATGACAATTATTACCTATAATTACATATCATCATTTTTTTAATGACAATTAATTCCATTAATTTTATCATATAAGAATATAAAGAAAAATAACAATAATTAATTGATTCAAAACATATTAAGAAATAAAATAATGAACATCTTAGATTTCACAACAATGAATCAATATTTTGATCAATAATTATACCTTATGTTAACATACAATGTTAATCACAAGAAAATACATTTAACATTGGGAAAATGTGATGTGACATTTCCTAAAGAATGCATTGGGATTGAGGTTGGTCTGGGTCATTGTATTTTATGAGATATTATCATATGATCATGTGTTGTACCTATTTACACTAATTATCTTGTTATCTAGTCATTTTGACCTCCTTCATTGATCTTTCCCCTATTTTTTGTCTCTTATGCCTAATTCCATACACTTTCTCCACTAACTCACCCATGTCAAGTTAGTTATGTTTTGGTCCTTAGGTTTTACACTATATTTGCCATGGATGGCATAATCCTTTTCTTAATTATGGTCTCCTTTCAACTACATTGGCCTTACTCAATACATTTTTATACCTTCTATATTAACTCAGCCTTGGCCACAATATTGTTTTTACTCTGAATATTTATGATGTATTGATTTAGATCAATTGTATTAGAATATTTAATAGGTCACTTTTAGAAGTTAGAACCATATATATATATATATGGATTTAAAATGCCATTTTGATAGAATTAAACCATCATTCTTCACTTATTATGCATGAAAACCTACTTTCAATAGAAAAAGAGGAATTCAAGTATATGAGATTATACTTGTTGAGGTCTATGATTTCACAAGGTCATCAGAGTCTTAAGGAGATAAGCTAAACTAATCAGGTGCACCTAAGTCTTTAGAGTCATTAATTGAGGATACTTATGTGTTCTTATTTAAATCTATCATAAAGTTCCACTTTAACTAAGGGGGAGTTTGATGCATCGACAACTCAACCCAAGATAAGTATCCCTATCCATATACTATTTATTTTATTTGGTTTATATGCATATACTAGAGTAGTATGTTGTTGTTTTCTCCCCATGTTTAGGTTATCTTATGCTTATTAATTGTATGATAAATTTTCATGCTAGTATATCATTATAGACCTCTTGGTTATAATTCACAGTTTATATAACTCTTCATTAATACATAATGTCATTTATATATCTTTATTTTACATCTTGGTTTTACGTTGTCTTTGTTCATAAATTCATTTCATAAGATTTTTAATTATATCCTTGATTCCCCTTTTCACATATTTCTCTTCCTTACATCCTCACCTTAATTTTCCACACAACCTATTTGTATGTATGTTAGATATAGTATTGTCTTTTCCCTTTTCTTATATATATATATATATATATATATATATATATATATATATATATATATATATTTGTCTATATACAATGTGATGAATCCAACATGAATCTTGCCCCACCCCTATTTTCACATTTCCTTTTTTTATCTTCTTAGTGATTTTTATTTTTCATCGCATCATCTTCACCATCATTTCATAGACCAAACCATTGAATTACAAGTCATACAACCTTAAAAGGTTGTATCACCACCCTTTTTTTGGTCTTCACCCTACACAAGTCCCACATTATTCACATGTCCCTCAATAAGAGTGATAAAACCATACTATTGGATTAATGTCCCTCAATGTTAAACTTAGGTCCCTATGTAGTACTTAGGATATCATTCCACTACTATTAGGTTCCTCAGATTCACTACCAAGTTCTCTATGTTTATAATCAATTCCCATGTTGTTAACAATAGTTATGTTCTTGTCACCAATTTTTTGAGACCCTTCTACATGTAATTTTACCTTATGAAAAACATCCTTCACATGATTTCCCAACATTTTTTCAATCCATTTTTGGAAAGCACCATCAAGTTTAGACTAAACACTAAGGAATGATGCATGTTCAATAGTGAAGGCCAAGGCATGAGGACTTTTTGATTTAACAATTTCATCCTCTGAACTCTAACCATCCAAAGTAATCTCTATCTCATCACTAATTTGAAATAACTAATTTACATTATCCTACACTATCTTACTTTTCATATGTTCCAAGATAGCATGTATGGTAATCAAAATGATAGCTTGAGAGAACATTTTAGATTTAGACTTAGTGGAACCTCTAAAAATTTTAAAATCATTAGATACTAGCCTACACAATAATAAAATTAATTATGACTTCACCATTGAATTCAATATCACCCATGTCAATCCTTTGAAAATCAACATTATTCCTAGTTATCAAAAAGAACCAAAGAACCTCAATGGATATAAAAAACCAATACGCTTGTCATAACCAATCATCCTAAATAAAATATCAAACCAACAAATTAATTTTCTATCAATAATATTCCAGGCATAAATAACTCTACACAAAAAAGACTTGGAAAATGGATGATCAAAGAAAATATGTCTAGCAGTTTCTTCTTCACTACAAATAAAATAAAACCTCTTACCAATATCAACTTTAAAAATTTTAGACCCAAATATAATCTTTTTATAAATAAGGATTTATATAAATTAAGACTTATTAGGTTCAACATAAGAATACCACAACACATTAAACATATTACTCCATCTCCTAAGGGTGTCACACACAACCCATTCACTATTTAGACCCAAATAGACCTTTTTAGAGAAGTACATCCTATCATAGATATAATTCATAGCCACTTCAAGAAGAAGAGGTAATCCATTTAACATTTTCCCAAAAATGTGGCTTTTAATCCATAATAAGAGCAAGAGGTGGGGGCTAAAGGGCATTTAACAACATTTTATAAGTTTAAGCTTGATACTAGTGTAAGTTACACGTGGCTTAAAATTCTAGCCACATCATCCAATTGACATTTATGTATAAGTATTGAAAATTATTAATACATTTGAAAAACCTAAAAAATGCAAAACACCCTCTATTTTGTGTTAAAACTATATTAATATGCTTAGGCATCCACCACAATGATCTAAACCCTTGGCACATAGTGTCCAACCAAGAAAAAATGGGTTGCCCAAATACCAAATGATTCACTTATCCTAAACATTTCAAATTGATTAAAATATGGAAGATCTTGTATGGATAATAGGATAGGATCCAAAAATAAGTCAATCATATGAATTCCTTTCAAAAATTCTTACCATTATGAGTTCCATTGACTATAGTAAATCTTATCAATACTTCCCAAGGTTCATTACCAAAAAGAGCTCTCAATATCCACTTCACAACAAGGGAAATTCCTTGTAACCTAATATTTTTTATCCTCAAACCTTATACAGCCTTATGCTTACAACATATGTACCATTAAACAAAATTCATTTTGTTCCCCCCTTACCATCAAACCATAATTAATATCGAATAATTATTTGCATATTTGCAAACTAAAAGTTATAAAATATGAATATGAGGAGTAGTAAATACTGAAAGCATAAAGGAATTTTTGTCAGACTTGAATCCTCCCAATGAGTTAGAGAATATGCCTTTGAAGGTTGTTTACTTTCTTGGATATTTATTAAAACCTCAAAACCACATCTCTTTAAGAGATGGAAAGAGAGCAAAGGGAATTCTTAAATATCTGACCAACTTATGGGACCCATCCCAAGACCATCTCAAATAATAAATCTAATCAAGGATTCTTTATCCCACCCCAATGGAAGATAATTGGATATAGTTTTTTTAATCCAAATGCACTACAATACATATACAATATACTAGTATTTTGGGAAAAAATATATGATCAAGCTCAAGAAAAAGAGAGGTGTCATCAATAAACTTAATATCAAAAAGTTCATCTTCATTAGGTAGGATAATCCATAATGTGGGGGGACCCAATCCAACATATTTAAGGATAATGACATTTAAAATAAGTCATGAAAAAGAGGGAAGTACAAAAGATTCAATGAGCTCCTCATTAATCTCCACTTGTGTTGAAGCATCCTGGAAAAATATAAACACCTTTATGTTGCATTTATCATCAAAGCCAAGAGTTCTTCCCATAAGACCAACAAATTCTAATATATTAAATCATATGCTTTATAAAATTAATTTAGAGCCATAAAAACCTTATAACCTAAATTTTTAACCCACCTCATACCTTCCCAACTAAAGATGAGGTTATTTAGATTGTATATACCTTTGATAAAGCTAGTCTAGGTTAAAAAGATAATTTCTAAGATATCCTTATAAATTTTATTGGAAATAAATTATTCTAATATTTTATAATAAAACATTAAGAAATATGATAGGCTTTCAATTCTTAATATATGTCTTTTAACCATATTTAGAAACAAACTTGATACTCCCATGATTATTATGGTTTCCCAAAGTTCCAAATCCAATAGCCTCAATGTTAATGAGAATATTTCATAAATAATCCAATCCTTATTTTCATTATAAAATTCTACTATAAAAACCATCAAATTATATAGCTTTGTCATTTTTAATATTTTCAATCACAAAGTTGATATGTTTAGCTAAAATGTCATTGTCCAAGTCATGGGAAGTTTATAAAGTAACCTTCTTTGAAACTTTCCTAAAAAAAATTGCTCTATTCATCTTCAAAATTTTAAATGAACCATTTGAAGTGAGGATTCTTTGGTACAAAGAGAATAAATAATTTTTAATCTCTATGTAAATACTAAAAAATTATCTTCAGTATTTAAGAATGACAATCTTGGCACACATTTACCATGCATGACTTGAAGACATAAGAAAGGTCCTAATCTTACATGTTATATTATGAGTCAACCCTTTCACTCTAATAATACACACCTAAAATAATCTCACTTTATGTTTAAAACCTACTAAATATATTTCATAGACATCTCCAAAATCTTAGTTCAGTCTGCTTATACATGGGTTGGTTCTACCAGATTTGGTCAATATCGCTAGTTAATACTAACCAAATATGGTTGTGTCGACCCACTCCTAGCAAAGGATATTTTATTAAAAAAAACCATCCTTAGGTTTTTCCCATCATCTTAGTTTTCTATTGGTGTGATAAATTATTCAATTGGATCCATTTATAAAAAAATTAAGTCTTATTCAAAAGGGAACTTGGCACTTATCTAGAACTCATCTATACACTATTGCACATTTATAAAATCTTCCCTATTATTAAAAAATTATGAATTTATCACCAAGATCAATCATAATCCAAGTTTTAATTAATCTAAATCCAATTCATAATGATCATTATGAAATATCAAATCATAATTATTATTACATACATATAGTGAAGGATCACAATTTCAAAATCACGTTATATGGGATAACTATGTGTATATTGATTTCCCTCCTCTAAGTATCAGATACATAGGCATTTATCAATCATAAAATGAGGTTGATTTGGGTCATCTCAACCTATAACACTTTCCCCATTTTTTAGGTTTTTTCTTTCACAAGCACACCTAGGGTTTTAAGGCAAAAAAGGATGATTTTGTGAGTTGTGCACAGCATCAGGGTTCAATATTGTGAATATAAATCAAACATAAATAGGTGAAAGTGATCATACATTCATTATTCCTTAATATTACACAAATAAATACTAACCAGTTGGTCATTATCAACTAGTAATACTGACCAAGATTGACAAAACCAACACGACATAGACATATATCTAGTTTTAGAACCACATGAATTACAAGTCTACTTTATGGGTAGATTCAAGATAATGGGGGATAAAAGGGATGGTATAAAGTGACCCTTTTTTTTCTGAAAATAACAATAATTGAAATTGGAGAAAATATTAGAGATACTTTGAAAAGGAATTTGACAATGACATAAGAATATGAATTGTGGAATTTTGAATTAAGTTTCTAAATATATAATTTTTTTCAATACCCAGATGATAAAACTATGTCGAATAGATGAATTTATGACAATGGGTTGGTCATTTTTTGTAAAAATATAAGGAGAGTGCATGTGTACGAACACACTTTTTTTGAGTAAATGATTGAATTTTTATATGAAACTTCATATACAGATAGGTGAAATGACGAAGATTGTTGAGAATGTTTTTTTAATTTTTTATTATATATATAATTTTTAAATAATTTTACAAGTAAATAAAACTAAAAAATTGAAATTTAAAGTGTAGGAACACAACTTTTTGACCTTAACTTCATGAAAATAATTTTTTTAAAGCATAGTTGATAATGTGTAGATTGTTGAGATATAAGTTTTAAAAAGTTTTTGATTAATATAAAAAAAGTTATAAGGTAATTGGTGATGATATGTGTATATTCCATAATGAGGTATGTTATGTATAAATTAAGTAATAATTATAAATAATATTCAAACATTAAAAAAAATTATATATTCTAAAAGTACACTTTCTCCTCTAAAAACCTCTATAATTTTTTTTTTAATAATAAAATTTACCTAATCAAATGTGTTGACAAAGATGAAAAGACTCCTAAATTTCCTAGAAACTAAGTGGGTTACTCCATGACCAGTTTCAAGCTAGGTTTGGACCTCTTTAGACCTGTACCAAAGGAAAATTTGGAAGAAAAATGCAAAAAAATATTGAAATGTTAAAAAGGCATATACCTTATTCAAAGGATGCATGGCCTTTGCAAAGGGTGTACGGCCTATTCAAAATATGTATGCCCTTTATCAAAGGCATATGCCCTATTCAAAAGATGCATGCCCTTTGCAAAGGGTGTGTACCCTATTCAAAGGATGCACACCCTTTCAAAAGGGCATACGCCCTATTCAAAGGATGCATGCCCTTTTCAAGCAAGGCATTTTTTGTTTTTGTGTTTCCATTAGAATTTTCAAAACCATGTATTTTCTTTTTGAAGTTAGAGGTATTATTTTTTCAAGGATATATTTAGTAAAATAAATGTTAAGATTACATTTTATATTCTTATACTTTAAATTTATTTCACTAAATATAAAAAATTAGGGCCACTCAGCATCTTCTAAAATTGATTACAGAGTTGTAGGAGTTACCATTTAGAAGTTAGTTTTTAGAATTTCAAGATCAGAAGATAAAATGAAAATTGAGGTTACAAATCATGTTACGTATGTAATTGATTTATATCATTGATTATGCACCATATTTTACCTAATTGAGTATGCCCTGCCTACTTTACCTACTTGAGTATGCCCTGCCCGATTGAATACTCGAGATTGAAGGTGGATTCTTAAATAATTTATGGGTTTTTCAATCAATGGGTCTATCAATATTCATAAATTACTACCATGTATCATGTAACTTATAATATACCTATAATCATGATACGATCACTCATACATGACATCTATCTCATACTTATTACATATATGGATGCATTCACTCATACATGACATCTATATATAGTCATGATATGATAAGTTATACTAGACATGAATATAGTTAATCACCCTAATAGAATCCATTCAAAATAAAATAAATTAAAACCATTCAAATTTATTCTAAAAAGATAACATTCACTCTAAAACAAATGTCAGATAGATGGTCAATCTATGCATTCTTTAATTCCAAACTCATGCATTATTCCAAAATAAAATCATATTATAGCACTCCAAATTCTCATAGGTCACTCCCTCATTAACACTCATCATCCTTAATCACTCCCTCATCAACCGTCATATTCACTTATCATCCCTATTCATTCCCTCACTAGTTCTCATTTTCCCTCATTATCCCTAATCACTCCCTCATTGGCTATCATCATCCTTCTTTTTTGCTAATCACTCCCTCATCAACCCTAATTATCCCTAGTCAATCCCTCATCATCCCTCATTGTCATTGATCATCCATAAATACTCTCTCATCAAACCTCATCAACCCTAATCATACCTACTGACTCTCTCATCATCCCCAGTCACACTCTCATCATCCCTCATCATCCCTGATAACTCCCTCATTAACCATCATCATTTCTTATTATCCCTAGTCAATCCTTCATCATCTTTAATTATCCATCATCATCCATAATCACTCCCTCATCAACCCTCATCATCCCTAATCACCCCTTCCTCATCTATCCTCATTCCTCATTGTCCCCAACCATTCCCTCATTATCCTGCATCATACCTAATCTCTCCATCATCCCTATTCACTCCCTCATCTAGTATAGTGTGTTCCAATCCAGTAGTTAGTATAAATTTGTTTCATAGTGAATAATATCTTTTTTAGATGAATTTTTATTGGTATTTCAATTATTTTTGTTTTGATTGGAGTGTACTAGGGTTATTATTCTCATTCATGTCTAGTAGATTAAATAGGGTCATGATGGATTAATCTAGGGATAATGTTGAATGATTTACATGGTGGAATTAAGATAATATCATCTTTGCACTTACATGGTAAAAATTCAATTTGAATGATGTGGAATGATGAAAAATGATGATATATCATAAATTACCTCTTTGTGTTTGCTTCGTATGAGGTGAAATCCTTCTTCTCAAAATAGTTATTTCTAAATCATTGAGTGAAAGGGTCAGAGCAATTTGGATTTTATCATGTTTATGAGTCATTCTTAAAGAATGATGTGGGTCATGAGTATAAATTATTATCATTTGTGCCACTGACTTTGTTATGGCATGTTTTCTCCTTGTATTGGAATATTTGCACTTGTATAGTCCAATTATGATACAAAAGTGGAGAGGGGGTTGAGATGAACTATCAATGCTTGCATCATTCCTCTATGGTGTGGTCTCCAAAATGTATGTTTAGAGTTTATCATTTAGGTTTCATTTTTAAGGTTTTGGGTTAAGGGTTTAGGGTTAAAATTTTATAGTTCAGTATTTGGGGTTGATTGTTTGGGTTCTGGCATTTAGGTTTTAAGGTTTAGGGTTTATCTAGTTTTAGGATTTAGGGTCTATGGTTTTGGGTTTTGGGTTTTAGGTTTTATGGTTCTAGGTTTGTGGTTTAGGGTTCAACTTTTAAGGTTTAGGGTTTAGTGATTAGGGTTTCATGATTAGGGTTTAGTGTTAAGAGTTTAGGGGTCAAGGTTTTGGGTTTAGGTTTTGGGCTTTGGTGTTTAAAGTTTAAGGTTCATGATTTTAAATTTTGTGTTTAAGGTTTAGTGTTAATATTAAGGGTATAGGGTTAAGCTTTTATGGTTTAGTGTTTAGGATTTAGGATTTTAGGCTTATGGTTTGGGCTTTAGGGTTAAGGGCTTAAAGTTTAGGTTTTAGGGCTTAAGGTCTAGGGTATAAAGTCTATGGTTTAAGGTTTTAAGGTTCTATGTTTAGGGTCTAGGTTTTGGGGTTTAGGTATTACTATTTTGGGTTTAGGGATAATGTTTTAGGATTAAGTGTTCAAGGTTTATGGTGTTTAGGGTTTAGGTTTAGGGTTCAACTTTCAAGGTTTATGGTGTTTAGGGTTTGGGGTTTGGGTTTTAGGGTTAATGATTTAGGTGTAAATGGAGTGTATAGGGTGAATAGCTAAATTTGTGTCTGGTATGAGTGATTGTATCATGAATATAGGAATATGTCATGTGTTAGTGACAACATACCTACATATAGTACTAGGTATGGGGTAGATGTAATGTATGAATGATTTTATCATTATTATATGTATGTTATAGATTGAATGATATAGGCTAGCCAATTATGCATATTGATAGACCCATTAAGTAAAAACCCACAAATTATTTAGGAATTCATCTTGAATCCACCTTCAAGACTTTTTCATGAATGTCCCTAATCACACTTTTTCTATATAGGTTAGAATGACCCCTATCCTTTCAATTTATGGCTTATCCAATGCCCCCTCTCCTTTACCTATATAGATGATAACTCAAGATTATGGTTTATGGCTAGAGGTTTAGGATTTATAAATAAAGGGTTTATGGTTTATGGTTTATGGTTTATGGTTTATGGTTTATGTTTTATGGTTTATGGTTTATGGTTTATGGTTTATGGTTTATGGTTTATGGTTTATGGTTCAAGATTCACATCTTAGGGTTTAGTATATAAGGATTAACGTTCAGGGTTCAAGTTTCAGTGTTATGTCTTAGGGATTAGAATTTAAGGATTATTATTTATATTTTGTGCTTAAAGGTTTGGGATTTATGGTTTGTGTCTCAAGAGACCAAGAGTTTAGATTTTAGCATTTGCATCTTGGTATTTTGGGTTAGGGTTTTAGGTTTATGGTTTCACACTTAGGGTTTAGGGTTTAGGGTTTTGGTCTTGGGGGTTTGGTTAAGGGTTTGGGGTTTGAAACTTAGTGTTTAGTATTTAGGGTTTAGGATTTAGTGTTTGGGGATTGAGGATTAGGATTTAGGATTTGGGGTTTAATTTTTATGGTTTAGAGTTTACAGTTTGGGGTTTGGGGTTTTAGGTTTAGGGTTTAGGGTTAAGGGTTAAGGGTTTTGGGATTTAGGTTTAGTGTTTAAGGTTTTAGGCTTTTGGTTTTTGATTTAGGTTTAGAATTTTTTATTTAGGAGTTAATATTTAAGTTTTATGACTTATGGTTTATGGTTTTAGGCTTAAGGTTTAGGGTTAAGGGCTTACATTTAGGTTTAAGGGTTTAGGATTTAGGATTTTAGGTTTATGATTTGGGGTTTAGGGTTAAGGGCTTATATTTAGGTTTTAGGGTTTAGGTTCTAGGGTATAAAGTATAGGGTTTAAGGTTTTAATTTTATATTTTTATGGCCTATAGTTTAGGGTTTATGGATTATTGTTTTTGGTTTAGGGCTAATGTATTAGGGTTAAGCGATCAAGGTTTAGGGCTTAGGGTCTAGGGTTTAGGTATATTATTTAGTGTTCATGGTTCAAGGTTTATGGCATAGGGGTTGGGGTTTAGGGTATAGGTTTCAATGTTTAGGGTTTAAGGTTTAGTGTTTAGGGTTTGGGGTTTGGGGTTTGGAGTTAAGGGTTAATGGTTTAGCTAGAAATGGAGTGCACTCAGGTTATTAGTTGCATCCATTTCCAATATGAGAGATCATATCAGGACCACAGGAATATGTCATGTATGAGTGATTGAATACCTACATGTAGTACCATTTATGTGGTAGATGTAATGTATGAATGACTATATCATTACTATATATATGTTATAGGTTTCATATTATAGGCTATTCATTTATGCATATTGATAGAACCATTAATTAAAGTTGATTTTCTAAGTTGAGAACAAGGTTATTAATAATATTGCAAGGCAAAGATAGTAAACTCCAAGTATAGTACATCTCCAACTTTGTTGATTGAGTATAAACCTCTTATGAAGGTCCAATGTTATTATGTACACACTATAAAATACTTACAAGTAAAGTGGTTCAAATAATTTGACAGTTAAGCCAAGTCAATATCCTTCCAAGAAAGCAAATTAGTCCATCTGGACCTAAAGAGTAGAGTTTCCATTGAATTATAATTCTTAAGAAATCAATAAAGGAAATTAATTTGTTATCCTCATAGATGGTCTCCAAACATATTAATAAATATTTATAAAAATCCTTTGATGAGCTTAGATTAATAACACCTTTTCAAGACCAAACACAACTATACATAATATTGTAATAGTGCTTAGGACTTAGTCAACTTTGGGAGTACTTTGGTGATCTAATTAGTATTTTGAGCTTGTGTAAAGACACCTATGATTCTTGTATCATTGTCTTGATATTTTCATTAAGTTTTTGAATTGAATGAGTCCAAAAATTAAGGTAGTTGTATACCTCTTTGTATTAAGTCCTTAAGAGCTATAATTTAGCCTAATAGGCCTATAAAGGGTAGAGTTATTGTCATCTAAGTTTTGAGTTGAAGTTATTCATGCACTAGGAAGCTTGAGTCAAAAAATTCATGAAACCCTCATAGTATTGTTCAAACAAGTAAGGATGTACAATTGAATGCTTCAGGAATCAAAGAAGGGTTTTTATTGAAGGTAGATTACTATATTGGGATTGAGTACCCTATTTTAAGTCATTGAAAATGTATTTTAATCTGAATATAGAGGCTAAGAAGTCAAGAGATACTACTAAATAATAAGGTCATTAGTTTTTCAACACCAATACTCAAAAGACCTTTCATGATAGACCAAGAGATAATTTATGGTTAGGAAGAGACCTAATTGCAAACAAGTTTCTAGAGGACTTTGAAGTAAACTAGGTTGAATACGTGGAGAACTTAATTTGACACCAATAGAGAATAGTAAATATCAAGATATGGATTGTGTATTTAGGTAGGGCATACTCCTTGAGATCAAGCTATGGCTCAGTTATTTAATTAGGTAGAGTATACTCAAGTAGATAAAGTAGATAGGGAATGCTTAAGTAGGTAAAACAAACATGTAATCCTTAATGGTATAGATATATTACATACATAACATGATTTATAACCTCATGTTTTATTCTATCTTTTGATCCTAAAATTTTGAAAACTAAGTATTGACTAGAATGGAATTTGAAAAACTAACTTCTAAATGGTAAATCCTACAACTCTATAATCAATTTTAGAAGATGTTGAGTGGCCCTAATATTTTTTATTTAGTAAAATAATAAACTTATACTTAACATTTATTTTTATAAATATATCCTTGCAAAAACAATACCTCTATTTACAAAATAGAAAAAAAATACATGGCTTTCAAAAGTCTAATAGAAAAACAAAAAAAATACAAGGCTTGAAAAGGGCGTACGCCCTTTAGGTTTGGGACCGACCCTTTTTAAATTATGCAT
The DNA here is from genome assembly GCA_037957365.1 of Torreya grandis. Classification (NCBI taxonomy): domain Eukaryota; kingdom Viridiplantae; phylum Streptophyta; class Pinopsida; order Cupressales; family Taxaceae; genus Torreya; species Torreya grandis. The sequence continues at coordinate 663,493 of JARHVA010002598.1, forward strand.
TGGTTTTTATTTTTAAAGGGCATATGCCCCTTACAAAAGATGCTTTGTTTTTTTAATTATGTCATTTTTTTTGTCCCCCAACTTTGTGCATCTACCCTTATCTTGATTTTCACTTCTAGAATACAATTCAAGTTAGATAGTCATCCAAAAAAGGTAATTAATCTTCCCTTTATTTTACTTACTATATTTAACATATGCCACTTCAAATCATAAAAATCAATTTTAGTCTTTTACATTTAGATTTATGCTTAAATTTCATGTCTTAATATTTAAATTACATTTCAAAGTTCTATATTAATTATGTTAAGTTTATCAACTTAATCTAAATTAGAGTAAAACATATTGGTGAACCCATACACATATCAAATAATAAAAAACCTTATGTTTCCCTTAAGGTTTCATCCTTCCAAGGTTTCAAATTTTATGTCTTATGGTATAAAATTTCATTTTTGATCTCCTTACATAAAAATCTATCTCATTTTTTTTGTCCCAAGGTTTTAATGATCTAATTTTTTATTTCCATACCCAAAAGATATTTTCACCTTTAGTACTAAATGTGCATTAGGGTCTCATCCTATTTGGGTTTTATATGTCAGACCTGATTCTGACTCATTTATTCTCCCTTTGATTTGAGGAGTCATTATTCCACTTGTACTCTTTGGTATCTTAGGGTTTTATGAAATTTATATGCCTGCATATCCCCAAAACCATAACTATTTTCTTACCACATCTTCTTCTATTATTATTCCCACCTCTCCTCAAGATAGTGCTAGCTTGTTTCCCTGTATGGAGGTCCATGTGACCACTATTCCAAAAGGTAGAGGTCACCTCTCGAATAACCATAAATGAGAAAAACTACATCTAAAAATATGTTGAAAAGACATACAATCTCTTAAAAATAATATCAATGATTTGACTCTAAATATTCAAACACTTGGTAATGAAATTTCTTCTAAAACAAATAACACAAATATGACCGAAGACGGTTTAAAATTTAGATATTTACAAAAAATGAGCTATACATAACAAGGACTAAGGAAACATGCACAAGGCATTGTTCATCCCATCAAAGCAAATACTCAAAAATAATGACATGGTCTTGGGTACATAGTAGGTTTAGAAAAAAACAAGTCAAAGATACATATTAGTTTCATAAAATTAACAAAGAAGCTTATATTGACTCTTTTGACACACATATGTATGACACTCTACAAAATTACTCTATTAAAGATATTTCCATCAAGAAAGAGTTACAAACTAATGCAAATATGAAGTATTTATTGGGCCAATATGATGAATTATTTATCCAAGTTATGATATCACACAAGCTCATCAAATGAGTTATTATTGATTCTAAATCAGTAGAAAATATTCATAACATATTATTTTTGGATAAGTTAGGGATTGTGTTTTAATTATTTAAGACTTATACATGTAAATCCTAGGTTCTTAAAGGGGTTGGGTATAGAGGGTAAATTCAGATAAATATTAAAAATAGAAACTATTATCACTCAAAAGTACACCCTTGTGAGAATGTGTATGCAAACTTGGAAATAATATGTGGACTTATAAAACCATCTAGATGAACTCAGAGTTACCATTGATGCTTGTAGAAATACCTAAAAAGGATGGTGTATTGAACAATAACACCAAAAATTATTCATTAGATGATGTAAGAATCATCAAACCGTGTCTCATCGAGTGTGCCAAAAATTGTTATCACTTAAAGATGCACCCTTGGAGGAAGCGTTTTAGGCCTCCTTACCCAAGTGACTTGTGGAAACACTCCTAGAATGTGGGTGACCTAAATATGGAGATAATATCCATAGAGGGATGGTTCCCTTGATGAATCTCCTCAACTAACACTACACTATGTAAATTGAAATAGGAAAAGGGATAGACATAGAAGGGAAACAAGGAATTGAAAGCAAAATGGTGATGCCGTAAAAATATGATCCTTGGCTTGATTGAAACTTGCATAGTGATAATAAAAGAGACTAACATACATAAAAAACTCCCAAATCAAGCACTCTTTCATAAGTATTTCATATGGAGGCTTGAAACTATGACAGCACTCACGAGGGGTGACAAATGACTCCATAGGTAAATTTTACATGAGCTTGATGAAAGCACATACTATGACCTGAAAAAGAAAAACCTATCTTGAATAGAGGTGAGAAAACTAGACAACAAATCAAGAATAAATTAGCTTCATCACATTATAATATCACCAACTTATGAAATCACACAAAATAAAAGTATTGAAGAAGGCAAAAATCAGCACTTCATTGCTTCAAATGAAATTACAAACTTGCCAAGAATGATTTACAAAGGAAAGATCCATGCATATATATAATTTTGAAGAGAGAAGAGAGGGGAGAGAAAAGATAATGAAGGAGAATAAATTTGACCCACTTCACAAGGGATGCATAGTAATCAATAGTTAATGTTGTTCCCCACATGTGAAAGGTCAAAAGATTCTCCACCTCTTTCTATTTGTCTCTCACCTTTCCTCTAAAGTCCAAAACAACTTTTTGACTTTGTCAGACATGAAAATCATGGGAATCCTTAAGAATTTGACCCATATATTTCCCATGTGACTCACATCACATGAAAGATTCCCTTTAGGCCATGCCCCATCACTCAAAATCTACCTCACCACTATGCCACATCATAACTATGCCACATCACCATGCACAATCACTACGAATAGTAACCATGAATAGTGTCTGTATGATTAGTATTTTTTGAATATTGTTTAGTCCCAATAATAATTAGTGTGTGATCTCAAGATGATCCAAAAAACCTTGCAACCATGCTACAACCAAATGGTGATTAGAAATAGTTAACATTACTTGTGACCTTTACAAAATTGATTACCTATTAAGCAAAGACTAGTAGCCTTATGCAATCCATTGGGCATGGAGTCACATGTGTTTTGATGTATAATTAAGGGGAGAATTCTTCCACAACATCTTTACTTAGCTCTAGTATTCAAGGATATCTCATTCACTTGCATGCTTGCTCTTGATCAACCTTGCATCAATCTAGTTTCTCCCTTGGTCCTTGGGCTTGATAACCTTCTTAAGTATGTACCTATCTATTATGAAATTTTAAATCCTATTTTATAACATTCATTCTCTTTTACGACAGCCACATGAATTTCTTTCTCAAACTGCTCTTCTCACTCTCACTAACTTTCTCACTAGGTAACCACATTAGGTCTCAAAGACCAAATCTTGGATTAGGTGTTAAAGTCTCAACATATTGTCAAATATACTCTTATATTTTATTATCCCACTTTTCATAGCCTCATCTACCTTATCAAACTCATTTTAACCTTTAATTCCATACCCAAGGCTTATAATGTTCTCCTAAGGCTTATAGCCTTTTTTTAGCCTTTTCTCTTTGTTTGAGCTATCTTAGCACTTTTTCCAAGAAGTGATCACCTTTATAGGCAATATTTATACACCTTGATATGTGTGTAAACTTTCATGACTTAATTCCTTTTCTAACCAACACTTCCTTTAGAAATTACCCTTCTTTAAGGCCTAATTAGCCCTAGCTTTAACACAACTATCCAAATCCGTACATGTAAGGTCCATACATCTTTGAAACAAAAATAATATTTTATGTCATATTTAATTTTACCATATTATAAAATTTCATGAAGTTCTGATGGTGTAAACTCCTTTTACAAGTAAAACCCTAATCCTAGGGTTTTTTTCACCCTACACAAGTTGAGAGCCTATTAAAATCCATATCTTGTGTTACAAAAAATTTCAAAGGACCGAAAAAACTTCCTTATGTCTTTTTTCATCTCTCTCAAATTTTACAACAAGTGGGAATCCTCATCTCAATAGTTTCATGCTTAAAACATCAAAATGTCATTTGACTGTGAGCATTTATTGATTGTGCATAGCCTATAAGAGAAATATTTCTTTTCAAGGGTTTATTAAATTTACCAAGGCCATATATAAGGTTTAATATGTCTCTCAATAATTTATATTTCCACCAACATCACCACTACATTTTTATCAATCACAAACAACATTCAATCTCTCAATGGACTAAATGGAAAACAATGTTCATTATGTTTAGCAAGGTTTTAACACAGTCATTTGTATATTCAAGTAACTTCCAAGACCTCCAAAATAGTCTTAAATCCCATTACATTTATTTCATATTTAAATATTCATGGATATAATGACTCTTTCATGTGTTTGAACATACGTTCATTCCTTCTAGGACTAACTGTGTAAAATAGGTTTCATGTCTGTATATGACTATGAATTAAGGGTTTGTGTGCATATAAACCAACAAGGATTTAACATTATAATAAAAATTATATATACTTATTCTCTATCATATAAATATATTCTCAAACTATATACTATTCTCTCCAACACAAAACATACACCATAGTATGAGAAGCAATCAACTATTGTCAGATTAGACTATCACATGCCAATAGGGTATATGGGCAGTGGTCACCCTTGATGCTGAGTTTTATATGTATAAAGGTCTTAACAATTTATATGAATGAATTTATAGTCTCAATACATTCAAAACCATTAACATAAGGACTCACAACTTACCTACCACTTTAAATTACTTTAGTTTTTCCTCCTTGACTATGACTTACAGTCGATTCTTGATTTCTATCTTCATTCATGCTTCCACCTACAACTTTACACACACGATAACATTTTCAAGGTCTCAAGGACCTTCCAAGACAATAATAAACCAATAAAATCATGTATACTTTGAGAAACCACAACAAATCACTATCCTTTATTCATAGCATTGTTATTTATTACAATGCAGTTCATTTTTGGACTTGAGTTCTTTCTTGAGAGGTGAATTGATATGAACCTGTGATATCTCTTCTTTTCACTTTGTTAATTTAGTAGTTTCTATGGACTCATATTCTTTGTAAGTCATCTTGTGAGCATTTTTTTTAATCCCACATTTATGGGAAGTAGTAGTTTGTTAGATGAGAATTCATATATAAGTGTTGAGGCCATTGAAGGGATCCATAAATTATTTGTATAGAGCTTGATCAAAGGAGGTTTCCCCCTCAAAGTGGTATATGATCAATATAATCCATTGAGTGATTTTGCTCATTTTATAATTTTGTTGTTTTGTGCTTTTTTTTTTACTTTTTTTAGGAAGATCCTCTCATCTGGTATCTGATCACTTTCTAGGGCCACAAATTTTTTTTCTAGAAAGTTTAAACTTTGTTCTACTGCATAATTTATTTACAGTATTTTTCTTAGAAATTACTAACTCTGTTCTACTACATAACTCTATTCTACATCACAATAATATTTTTTGGATCAGGGTAAAACTTGACCACATAATTGTGGGAAGTGCTTGGGTGAAACCCAAAAAATCATTATGAGGAGTACCATATGAACCCTAAAGTAGCTAACCCATTGGGAGGACCTACCAATAAAATGGGCAAAAACCCCTACCTGATTGAGTAGTTCCCATCTGTGAGGAAAACCAAGATTTATTACTAAGAGATAAATTTGTGGCTAGAAAATTTCTAGAGAACAGTACTCACTTAGATGGCATTGGTGGCCAGAGTGATATATTTAAACCCTTAGGAAACCTTTGAAACTCTGGGTCCATTTCTATCAGTTTCATAATATTACCATTAGAGTATCAAAAAATCACCATAGCATATCTGTAGACTTGTTTCAACATCTTTCCAATAGACATGTTTTCTAGAGCACAGTAACCAACAATAGAAATAGAAATTGAATTTGAAAAATAAACAGAAGAGTAATTTTTTTTTCATTTTTTGTAATATTTCTCCATCTATAGCCCTGTTTATCTTTAAAATTTATCTAGACACCTAAAATTCCATTCCCTACATTTTCTTCCTTAAGGTCCCATATCCCAATTCCACTCCTAATTCCTGTAAATCACAAATTTCCCTTTTTCAAGTTTTGCCATAACTTCTATTTTTATCCATTTGCCTTGAAATTTTTCCACTGTGTTCATCATCTCGTTCTACACCTTTGTCCCTCTTTAACCAAATTTCAAGTTTTTCCATTTTCACTCTAAAAATTTCCCTCGCCTTCATCAATCATACTTCTACTATGAAATTTGTTATTAAAAGCCAATTTACCCCTTCTATTTTCACCCAAATTCAAAACTTCCTTAATAAACATGTCTTAACTCTAGTTTTCCTATCCATAACAAAACTAATAATAATAATTTTTGATTTGGGTCATGCTAGTAATTCGCACATGAGCAAAAACCATAGAAGATGAAATTACCACCCTCAAGACCCACATCAAAGATATTGATGAAAAAAATATCGGCCTTAGTCTTCAACATACCACCATTAATAACAGATGATATCTAGAGTCTTCTGCAAACACTGTGTTTTCATCTTCCAGCAATTATCATGGGTTGAAACTTAATTTTACTTGATTCAGTGGTGAAGATCCAACTAGATGGATCTATCAGGTAGAACAATATTTTAGTCTGCATAATACTTTTGATGCCAACAAGGTTCTGCTTGCATCTTTTCATTTGGAACTTAAAGCCCTTCAATGGTATCATTGGTATACCAAGGCTCTCAATGAACCCATATTGATGGATTTTTTCACCCTCATTTTTAAACAGTTTGGCCCTACTACTTTTGATGAATTCACTAGATCACTCACTAAACTTTGCCAAATAGGAACAATGGAGAATATCAAACTAAATTTGAAAAACTAGCCAATCATACAAAGGGATTGTCTGATGAATTCTTTAGGAGTTGTGTTAGTGGAATGAAGGATGCAATTCGATCTGAGGTCAAAATGTTCTAGCCTAACACGATGATGGAAGCCTTAGGATTGGCTAAGTTGGTAGAGGATAAGATCATAGCTCAATAGTGATTCATAGAACTCCACAATGATCTCAAACAATGTCATCACCCAGAACCACTCCTATCAAGTGTTTGACTGAAGAAGAGATGCAAGCCCATAGAGAAAAAGGACTATGTTATAAATTTGATGATAAATTCACTCGAGGAAATTGATGTGTCGAGCAAAATATCTACCTATTGGATGTGAACTCTCCACCTAAAATTGAAGATTGGGAAGATGTTCAGGATACAACAGATGATCTAGAAGAAGCTTAGCCAATAATGGAACCTACTTCTCAAGAAGACCAACTAGAGATCTCTCTCCATGTCTTGGTAGGATTCACTACCCCAAAAACCATATAGGTCAGGGGTTACTTTAAAAAAATTCCTCTCAAAATACTCATTGATTCGGGTAGCACTCATAACTTCATTGACCCAAAAATCACCAAATAGGTTGATTGTTTTATCCATCCTTATTCCAACTTTGAAGTCATGATTACCAATGGGTGCACATTACCTTGTAAAGGGAAGTGTCATAATGAGATTATCTCTATTGAAGATTATACCTTGCACTCCAACATGTTTTCCTTTCCCTTAAGTGGATGTGATGTTTTTTTGGGAGTTCAGTGGTTATGCACACTTGGGCCCATCTTATGGGATTTTGCTCAAATTTAGATGCATTTTTTAGATAATGGGAAAAAACACAGATTAAAAGGCTTACAACTTTGATCTCTCAGCATCATAATTTCACATCACATATAAAAGCTTCTTAAGAATAATTCACATGGTATCATTGCCTAGCTCCATTCCATTCAAATGCAACCCTCAATAGTCTCCACTACTCCTTTTGACCTCCAATCCATTATGCAAAGGTATGCACATGTTTTTTCCAAACCAGTGGGATTTCCACCATGACCAGAGGACCATAGTATTTAGCTCCTTTCAAGAAGCATTCCTTCCAACATCAAGCCTTATCGCTACCCATTTCAGTAAGAGACCGAGATCGAGATGCTTATTTGAGACTTGTTGTAGCAAGGCATTTTTCACCCTAGTACTAGCCCATATTCTTCCCCAATTCTCCTTGTCTAGAAAAAAGATGGGTCATGGCACCTCTATATTGATTTTCATGCACTTAATCACCTAAAAATCAAGGATAAGTTCCTGTTCCCTGTTATTGATTAGCTTCTTGATGAGCTTCATGGTGCTCACTTTTTCTCTAAGTTGGATCTCCACTCTAGATATCACCAGATCTGGCTTCATGAGGATGATATCCCCAAGACATCTTTTCACATGCATGATGGCCACTATGAGTTCTTGGTCATTCCCTTTAGCCTCACTAATGCTCCTTCAACATTCTAGGCATTGATGAATAAAATATTATGGTCCTACCTATGGAAATTCATTCTACGCTTCTTCAATGATATCTTCATCTAAAGTAAAACATGGTCTAAGCATCTCCAATATTTGGGGATCACATTGCAACTTCTCTTTGACCATTATATTTTTGCAAAATAGTCCAAATGTACTTTTGGTGAGGATGAAGTGGAGTATCTTGTGCATATTGTTTCAACTCAAGGGGTTCAAGTGGATCCTAAAAAAATAACTAATATGATAAATTGGTCGCATCCTCAGACACTCAAGAGCCTCTGTGGTTTTTTGGGGATAACTAGATACTATCTCAAGTTTGTCCAGGATTATGGGAATATTGCGTCTCCACTAATAGATATATTGAAAAAGGATTATTTTACTTGGACACAAACTACTGAGTGTGCATTTAAAGCATTGAAACAAGCTATGTATACTACACATGTTCTAGTTATGCTATATTTTACCAAGACCTTCACTATTGAGAGTGATGCTTGTAGCAATGAATTGGGTGTTGTTCTCCTCTAATAAGGATACCCCATTGCATTCACCAACAAATCCCTTTCTGGAAAGAATTTAGTGATTTCTACTTATGAGAAGGAAATGATGGCCATTTTACATGCAGTATAGAATTGGTGGCCATACCTATTGGGTAATCATTTTTGCATCAAAATTTATCACCATAGTCTAAAATATTCCTAGGAACAATGGGTATCTACCCTATCACAATAGAAATGGGTCAATAAACTCGTGGGTTATGACTATGAGATCACTTACAAGAAAGTTAAAGAGAATATTGTGGCTGATGCTCTATCTCACACATTTATGGATCAAGCTTCCCTTTTAGCTATTTCCATGCCTATTTTGAATTGGTTAGAAACTGTATAGTAGGGGTATGTTAATTAATCCTCATCATCTCAAATCATTCAATACTTGGTCACTAACCCCTCAGTTGTACCACATTATTCCTGAGATGGTGCTTCTCTGTGATACAAGGGTCATCTGGTGTTTCCCCAGAGCCCAGATCTATAGTAGGCTATATTTTATGAACTCCATGCTTCTCCATCCATAGGGCACTCAAGGTTTCTCAAAACTTAGTAGTGGGTATGACGCAATTTCTTTTGGAATGGAATGAAAAAGGCAATTCAATAGATGTTGGCTAAATGTGATACCTGCCAATGCAACAAGGGTGAAACAACACTCATCCCTTAGTTTCTCAAACCCTTACCCATCCCTACCAAGATTTGGACAAATATTTCTATGGATTTCATTGATGGGTTCCCTAAATCTAGAGGGAAAATGGTGATCTTGGTTATGGTTGATCTCCTCTCCAAATATAGTCATTTTTGTACCCTCAACCATCCTTATACCACCTCCACAGTTGCACAAATTTTCCTGGACCAAATTTTCAATCTTCTAGGCATTCCTTCATCCATTATCTTAGATCATGATACAACCTTCACCAACGATTTTTGGATAGAACTATTTTGATGTACCGACACTCAACTGATGATTTCTAGGTATCATCCACAAATAGATCATCATATTGAAATTGTCAATAAATGCTTAGAAACTTTCCTCCATTGCTTCACCTCAGAACAACAACATCAATGGGCAAAGTGGTTCCCTCTCACTGAATGGTGGTACAATACCTCCTACCACACTTCAATGAAAATGACTCCATATAAAGCAGTCTATGGTCAAACACCACTAGTATTCCTTCCATATAAACTTAACAATTCCTCAGTCCAAGTAGTCAACATGATTCTTTGAACCTGAGATCAGATCCTCAGTACCCTATGGGAAAATATTCATATGGCACAAAATTGAATGAAACAATAGGCAAATCAGCACCATTCTAAGCACAATTTTCAAGTAGGTGATATGGTTTTTATTTGCCTACATCCATACAAGAAATCATCCTTAAAACTCAAAGGGCATCATAAGCTAGCTCCCAAGTTCTATGGGCCTTATAAGGTTCTTCAGAAGATTGGGTTGATTGCTTATAAGTTGGAGCTCCCACCTTCTTCCCGAGTTCACCTAGTATTTAATGTCTCTTGTTTGAATAAAGTTCTTGGCACAAACATCAGAGTGCAGACTAATTTACCTAAACTTGATAATGAAGGATCCATTCTTCTTGAGTCAGAGGCAATCCTGTACAGTCACACATGCCAACTTCACTCCCGCTCCATCACCAAGGTTTTAATTCAATGGAATGGAATGCAACAAGAGGATGCAACATAGGAATAATTATTTTAAATTCAACACCAATTCACACATCTAAAGCTTTGAAGACAAACATTTTTATAAGAGGGAAGGGATGTTATGAAACCATGATATCTCTTCTTTTTAATTTGTTCGTTTAGTAGTTATGATGGATTCATATGCTTTGTAAGTCATCCCGTGAGCATTTTGTTTTATCCCACATTCATGGGAAGTAGTAGTTTCTTAGATAAGAATTCATATATAAGTAAGTGCTGAGTCCATTTAAGGCATCCATGAAAATTTTGTATTGAACTTGCTCAAAAGAGGTTTCCCCCTCAAAGTTGTTTGCGATCAATATAATCCATTCAATGCTTCTGCTCATTTTATAATTTTGTTATTTCATGCATTTTTGTTGACTTGTTGTAGGAGGATCCTCTCATGAATCCACTTTTCCTCATGGATCTCTATTTCTAATTCTTGGATCCTTTTCCATCCTCTCTCCCTTTCTCTCATATGCCATCTAACTCTACCAAAATGACTCTTCCTTCACATTTCAATGTAGGTTCCTAAGGTAGTTACATCCAACTTATTTTTACAACCAACTCAACATACAATGTGACTTTTACACTTGATTCAAAAAAATTGGATTAATAAATTAAGCTTATCTTGTCCTCAAATACTCCCTACATGACTCTTTATACCTTTAAAAATACTTCCATTCACCTAACCACCTTTTTACCTTGCTTGGGTCATTCTTGGCTTATGACACTATTTGAAAATTCAAATTATTGGTTTTAGAGGGAAACTCTAAAAACTAACCAAACTTATTCCTATGACTCCTAGGGACTCCAAATGACCTAGAATACATTAAATGGACCTTGAAAGCTCTCTTTACACACATTACATCCAAACTTGACCAAATTTTGACCTCCTATGACAAAAACACAAAAATGACATCTTTTAGCTTGATGCTACTACATCATACTCCCCAGGAGGGAGAAGAATTGAGCCACAAAATTTATTTCTTACTTTATAATTGGTTATTTGAGGGTGTTTCATGTTCACATGATTGCTATTCTTCATTCCTTGTTCCTTCTTTCTTTCCAAACTCTTGCTTTTCCTCTTCTTAGCTTTGTCTAGCGTTCTTATCCATGCATCCTCTACCTCCATGAGGTGTTCCCACTACTGTAAACTCTCATTTGATGCATCTTATAGTTTTTATAAGTCAACTTTAACCTCCTCATACTCAGTTGTATCCATATAGGTCTTATTCTTCTCTATCATGCTTACTTCTTGGCTTGCTCCCTCATTGTTTTCACTTGATTCTTTCCTTTTGAGTGATGTTTTATTCTTATTCATGTTATCACCTTATTCCTTAGACTCTAATGGATTTTTTTTCATGTCAACATCTATCCTTTTCTCATCTATACTCTATTTTGCATCCTCTGTTTCAAACTTATTCACAATTTGATGCCTTGTTCTAACTTCTTGCTCACTATGCAAAAGAAACTTTTTGCTCCACTCATCCTCATCATAGTACAATATGATTTGACAAATATTTGGCTATCCATTTATATTCTTATACAATTTAAATTCATATTTAGCTTGACCCATGGAATAACTCACCTTGTGTGCTTGTTCATACCCCATTTACCTGCTTGCTTGCATCTTTATGTGCACAACTCTTTGTGCCTTCCTTTGACGATCCTTATTTGTCTTTTCATTAACCTTTTCTTGTTTTAATTCATCTTATTTCAGCCCTTTGGATGGACTAAACATGTCCTCTAACATCTCCAACTCTTCTTGCAACTTAAGTGCATCCATCTCTTCAAATTCCTTATCAAACCTTGGTCTACATTACTCTTCACTATTTTGGGCAACTTGATCTTTATCTTTTCCTTGGACTCCCTCATTTTTGAGAGTCATATCAACCTCATAATGTTGCATACCTTGATTCTCAATCACTCTTTTAGGTGCTTCATCCTCATTTTGCTTTACTACACTCTCATTCATTAATGCCATTGTTTCTATGTATAATATATCTTCATCATTGGAATCAAATTCACATGCATCATCATATACAAAATTTGAAACCAAATTTTAAAAACACTTATCTTCCTTTATGCATTAATTTTATTGCTTACATGGATTTACTTTCACTTCCTTGGCTTGGTTTACTTGCTCTACCTCTCTTGTTTTCTTTATAGGCTTAACATCTTCCTCATTCTTCATGTTTGCTTGAAGTAAACTTGTAACATGATCTTCTTGTGTTCCTTTTATGATATTCTTTGTGCACCATTTATTTGGGTTCAGATGATAAACATGGAAATTCATCATATTATTCTTCATTCTCTTCATTTTCAACATGCAGAATGTCTTCAATCTCCATCATCTTGTCTTCTAAATGAGACTCTCTTTCTTTATCATCCTCTTACCACTTGATGGGTAATGTATTTATACCATCCTTAACACAATTTAAGGCCTTATGCTTGGTCTTCTCCAAAATTGTCTTCATACCTACATACACAAACCTAAAAGCAATGTTAGTATACAAAATGAGAGACCACATAGTCTCTTTGACTGTCCTTGGCATAGACATCATCTATCTTCTTTTCTTATCTTCACTCTCATGTGATCTTCTTGGAACTTCTCTCTCCTTATTTTTCTCCAAAATGATAACCCTCTTCTCAATATCTCTATCTTGTTGCTCACTTGGAAACATCTTAATTCTCAGCCTCTTTGGGCTGCCCTCTCTTTCTTTTTCTCATCTCTTAAGACAACTTTCTTGTGCCTTCTCTCTTTCACAAGTGACTCTAGTGGCCACTTCACCTTTATTCCCAAATTCCATCTAGTCCATTATATTTCTTATTATCTTATGATATTCATCATGAGATCTATTCTATCTATACTTTTCCCCAATTCTCTTCTTATGTCCTCTACTTATCTCTATATATCCATCTTGTCTCACTTCTTTATTTTCTAAGTCATATTTAGACCTTCCTCTTATTAAGTTTATCAACCTTACCTATTTGATATCTATTGGGCCTTTCCTCTTATTTTTTCCTCTATTTATGACTTCTTATTATCCTCCTTGAATCTCTTTTTGAGTCTTCTTTATTCTCTCTCTTCTCTTTTGTCTCTTATGGAACTTCAATGCTCTCTTTTCTCTCTATCTTTTCTAGTCTTTTCTTGACTAGTTCCTTGGCCTTCTCATAGGAATTTATGGATACTATTTATCTATACTCAATCTGATATACCTTTGTATTGATCTCAATGGATCAGACCCGCAACCTTCATCTCCCTCAATACCCTGCAAGGTGTCATCTCATGCATACCTCATAGCATTATACATTCATCTCAAATCAACAAGTTGTAAAGAATTCAAAACAAAATTTTACCCAAGATTAATTTTATATGATACCAAATGATGAAAATTTAATGGGAAAACTCTTCCACAACATCTTTTCATGGCTCTGGTCTTGAAGGATATCTAATTTACTTGCATGTTTGCTCTTGATCAACCTTGCATCAATCTAGTTTCTCCCTTGGTCCTTGCGCTTGATAACCTTATTGAGTATTTACCTATATATTATGAACTTTTCAATCCTTTTTTATAACATTAACTCTCTTTTATTATAGTCACATTAATACCCTAATTCAATTAATTCATTTCTTTCTCAAACTAGTCTTCTCACTCTCACTAGCTTTCCCACTAGGTAACCCCATTAGGTCTCAAAGACCAAATCTTGGATTAGGTGTAAAACTCTCAAACTATTGTAAAATAAAATCTTATATGTTATTATCCCACTTTTTCTAACCTCTTCCACCTTCTCAAACTCCTTTTAACCTTCAATTCCACACCCAAGGCTTACAATGCTCTTCTAAGGCTTGTAGCCATTTTTTAAGCCTTTTCTATTTGTTTGACCTATCTCAACACTTTTTCCCAAAAGTTATCTCCTTTATAGTAATCCTATATCCACCTTGAGATGTGTGTAAAATTTCATTACTTAATTTTTTTCTATCCAACACTTCCTTTAGAAATTACCCTTTTTTAAGGCCTAATTATCCCTAACTGTAACATAGTTGTCCAAATTGGTACCTATAAGGTCCGTAAAATTTTGAAAAAAAAATAATATTTTATATAAAATTTAATTTTACCATATTACAAATTTTCATAAAGTTTTGAGAGTGGAAACTCCTTTTACAAGCAAAACCCTAATCCTAGGGTTTCTTTCACCCTACACAAGTCGAAAGCCTATTAAAATCCATATCTTGTGTTATAACGAGTTTAAAAGGACCAAAAAATTTTCAACAAGTCATTTTTCATCTATCTCAACTTTTCAAACAAGTATGAATCCTCATCTCAATAGTTCCATGCTTAAAACATCAAAACCTCAGTTGACTATGAGCATTTGTTGGTTGTGCACAGCCTATAAGAGAATTGTTTCTTTCCAAGGGTTTTTTAACTTTACCAATAGAATATGTAAGTTTTAATATGTTTAAAATATATATATATTTCCAAAAAAATCACCACTACATTTTTATCAAGCACAAACAACATTCAATCTCTCAATGGACTAAATGGAAAACACAGTTCACTATGTTTAGCAGGGTTTCAACACAATCATTTGTATATTCAAGTAAATTCCAAGACCTAAAAACTATTATAAAATCCCATTCCATTTATTTAATCTTTAAATATTCATGGATACAATATCTCTTACATGTGTTTGAACATACATTCATTCCTTCTAGGACCAATTGTGCAAAATAGGGTTCCTGCCTGTATATGACTATGAGTTAAGGGTTTGTGTGCATATAAACCAACAAAGATTTAACCTTATAATGAACCTTATCTATAATTATTCTATGTCATATATATCTATTCTAAAAATATATATTATTCTCTATAACATAAAACATACACCACAGTATGAGAAGTAATCAACTATTGTCATATTACACTGTCACAGGCCAACAGGGTATATGGGCAATGGTCACCCTTGATGCTGAGTTTTCTATGTAGAAAGGTATTAACCATTTTTAATAATGACTTTATAATCTCAATACATTCAAAACCATTAACATAATGACTCACAAATTACCTATCACTTGAAATTAGTTTAGTTTCTCCTCCTTAACTGTGACTTACAGTCAATTCTTGATTTCTATCTTTAGTCATGTTTCCACCTACAAATTTACACACATGATAACATATTCAAGGTCTCAATGACCTTACAGGATAAATATAAACCAATAAAATCACATATACTTGTATAAACCACAACAAATCATTGTCCTTTATTCATAGCATTGTTATCTATTATAATATAAACCATTCTTAGACTTGAGTTCTTTCTTGAGAGGTGAATCCACTTTTCCGCATGGCTCTCTATTTCTAATTATTGGATCCTTTTCCAACCTCTCTCCCTACATCTCTTATTCCATCTAACTCTACCAAAATTAATCTTCCTTCCTATTTCAATGTAGGTTCCTAAGATAGTTACATCCAACTTCTTTTTACAACCAACTCAACGTACAAGGTGACTTTTACACTTGATTCAAATAACTTGGCTTAATAAATTAAGCTTATTTTATACTCAAATAATCCCTAAATTAATTTTTATACATTTCAAAATACTTCCATTCACCTGACCACCTTTTTACCTTGCTTGGTTCATTTTTGGCTTATGACACTATTTGAAAATTCAAATTATTAGTTTCAGAGGGAAACTCCAAACACTCACCAAACTTGTTCCTATGACTCCTAAGGACTCCAAATGACCAAAAATACATTAAATTTAACTTTAAAGGTCTATTTACACACATTACATCTAAACTTGACCAACTTTTGACTTCTTATGACAAAAACACAAAAATTATATCTTTTAGCTTGATGCTCTTGCATCATGTTCCATCACAAATGTGATTGTTATCATGGCTGAAATGCCTTGAAGCAATATCTAAAACTCAAAATAACCCTCTCAACCATCAAGGAACAAATAAAAAATACATGTGCATGTAGGCACATGGAGGAAGTAAAATACAACCAAACTATGGCTATGATGTGCACGCAGGCACTTGAAGGAAATAAAATAACTACCTACTCTAAACTAACCAATCAAAACTCCATCTACACAAAGCCACTGATTGGTTGTAAAAAATAACTTCCCTTTCTTACTAATGTAGAATTTTTTACATGCTTAATGATATCCAACCAAAGGTGGATAAAATCATATTTTCAACAAATGAATGATATTCTTCTCCAAGAACATAGAAAAAATCACTTACCCAATCTATTTGAATGAAAATACAGCTATCTTGTAGTGGATGAGTAAGTTGATTTTTTATTCTTTATGCTCAATTTTTAATCTTAATTAAGCAAAACATGTGATGGCTCCTCCTTATTTACCTCCAATCAGGCTAGGTACTTGATAGGGCACCCTCTTGTCAATAAACATTGAGCAATTAGATTTTTCCTCACTCTTGCATTTTTTGCTTCATCATTTTATTCTTCAGTCACAATCAGATCATAGTCTCCTTGAATAAGAGTATATTTTTCTCCCAAGATCTCAAATAATTCCTCTAACTCCCTGTCACATGTTGGTGTATGTAAGTTGATCTTGAGCTAGTTAGGATCTTTTTCTTGAAGCACATGCTCATCTTGAAATTTTTGTTCACCCTCAATGTCCTCCTCCATCACACAAAGTGGTAGCTCATCAAACAAGTTGATAGTTGGTTCAGTGGTATAAAGAAGGATTACAATGATTATCTCCTCATCATATTCACTTACCACATCCTCCTCATCATCCAAATGGTCTTCATTTACAAACTCTTCATCTACCCTCCATAGGATAGGTTCTCCTTTTCAAAGAGATGTGGTGGGAGGGTAAAATGGCTCACTTGGTAGGGTAATAAGTACATACTCATTGCTGAGTTGAATATGGGACATTATGGGCTGCTCTTGAATGGGATTTGGGGTTGAAGAGGCACTCCTAAAACTTGTAAATTTTATTAGCTTGTATTCTACAACCTCTTCTCTCTTTTGATTTTGTATTATAACAATAGGATTAGATAATAATCTTGAAAACTTTCTTGGTTTTTCCTCTACAACCTTCCTCTCTTCTTGGTTTTGGATTGGCACATGAGGCGTGAATGAGAAGCTTGGAAATTTCCTAGGTTGAGGATTTTGTGGAACTTGAGGAATAATGGGTAGAGATTGCATAGGTATAGGATCTTTCATGGGATGGTGAAAATGATATTGTTGTTCTCTATCAATCTCCCTCATTTTTTCTCATAATCAAGTTGTATGTCTATGTCACTTTCAAAGAGTTGATTAGGAGAAACATAACTTGCAAAGGGCTAATTATAAGCATGAACAGATTAGTAAGAAGCATAATGAGAGTCATATGGGGAAAAAATGGGGTCATTTTAGGACTGACATGACTCAATATAGGGCTGGTATGGATCATTATATTATTGATAAGGAGGTTTAAAAAATAAATTCCCTCCATATCCAACCATCAAACTTCATGAGGTAAATAAAAACAAACTTGGAAAGAATACTCAGGCTGTTAAAATCAACTGGATGAACTCAAAGTTTCCATTGATGATTTTAGAAATGACTCCAAAGGCTGATGTACTGAAGAATAACACCAATAATTCTATAGTATATGATGTAAGTATCAAACCGTGTCACACCATGCATGCTAGAAACTATTGTCACTTAAATTTACACCCTTTGAGGAGATGTTTCAGGCTTCCTCACCCAAGTGACTTGTGGAAACACTCCTACATTTTAGGTGACCTAAAGATGGATTTAATCTTCAAATAGGACTATTTCCCTTGATGTTACACCTAATCTAACACTAACTCTACTATTGTAAGGAAAAGTGATAAAAGAGGAAAGGGATAGAAGGAAAATAGACTAAAAAAAAGAAGAGGTGATGCACCAAAAAATGTGTTCCTTGACTTGGTTAAGCATAAATCATGAATTTTAAAAGAACTAATGGAATACACAACTGACTCTTGAACTATCTATTATAAATATTTCATAAATAGGTAGAGAGATCTACAGTAGCATTAGGATGCGAAGCATTCATCACCATAGCTAACCCTGCATAAAACATAAGCCTACATACACTATGACCTACAAAAGAGAGTTCACTTGCATAGAGGTGAATGGAAATTGGACACAATAAAATGGAAAAAAACATCATCATGTTAAGAGCATCAACAACCTATAGAACACACACAGAATGCAAGTTATGATAAGGCAAAAATAATCTCCATTATTCTTCAAAGGCATTGGCAAACTTGTCAAGAATGATTTATAAAGGAAAGATCCATGCATATATAGAATTTTGAAGAGAGAAGAGAGGGGAGAAAAATACAATGGAAGAGAATAAATTTAAACCACATCACATGAGATGCATAGTAATCAGTAACAAATGTTGGTCCCCACATGTGAAAGGTTAAAATATGCTCCACCTCTTTCTATTTATCTCCCACCTTTCCTCTAAAGTCCAAAATAACTTTTTGACTTTATCTAGACATGAAAATCATGGGCCTCCTTAGAAATTTGACCCATATCTTCCCCATGTGACTCACATCACATGAAATATTCCCTATGGTCCATGCCACATCACTCAAAATCCACCTCACCACTATGCCAAATCATAACTATACCATATCACCTTGCACAGTCACTATGAATAGTAACCATGAATAGTATCTATGTGAATAGTGTTTATTTCCAATAATAAGCAGTGTGTGATCTCATGATGATCCAAAAAACCTTGTAACCATGATAAAACCAAATGGTGACTTGATATAGTTAACAAATATATCAAACTAATTTAGCCAAAATGTATGTACAATGAGAAAATTGAATTATCTCAGAGATTAGGAATGATGGAATAGGCTTGGAGGTTAATTAAGATTCCTTCATTCTATAACTAGGGTTGAAAACTACCTTTGAATAGTAACTTGATTAGGAGGACAATAGCACTACAAAGCTAGTGTCCAAGTTATAGCAATAGTGTCCTTCTATGAAAACTCTGCCTAAGACTTACATGGGTGCTACAAGAGAGTTTCAGGGACTTGTAGAAAAATTTTAAGATCCTAATCATTCATTTTCATCATTGGTTTTCCAAATATTTTACAAAACCTAATAAACACCTGCACATATAAAACAATAACAAGATCAAATGCAAAAGGAGTTGTGGGATGTTATGATCATGTGATTTAGAACCCCTATTGTCCTAATAGTTACCTATATTAAATATAATGATAGGGGTCTCATATCATATGTAATTCTCCCTTAAGGAATGTGCATAATCAACATGCATGGTATGCTAGAAAGAATTTCACTTAGGGCCTTTTTTATCAAGCATGTAAGTCTATGTATGATTGTTAAGTAATATGCAGTGTGTTGAGCTATACCATTGATTGAGTTTTTGTAATTGTGTGCCAAATTAGTAAGTGCTAAATGTAAAATGCCTTGTGAGGCTCTTTATATAGAAGGAACTTTGATTTGAAAGTAATAACCTTGTTCGTTGGCCAATAAGATGTAAAAAAAAGATATAATCATAAGAGAAGGATCAAGGAAGGATTATGACCCAAAACACACTGAAAAAGTGACCATTGGATACTAGCATTGAACTTGGACACTAACACTCCTACTAGTGTCTTTGGAATACAAAACTAAGTGAAGTTTATGCAAAACAGGCCAGGGGGGACCTGTGAGTGGGATGGGATGACAAAGGACCATTAGGGGTGAAACAAATAGGGAAAACAAGTCATAAGAAATATCAAAAGACCTAAAATGACCAAGCAAATAAGACTCTCATTCATCACTAAGATCTTCCCATGAAAGAGTAATAAAAGACATAGTCCCTGTGGTTTCTTGACCAAATTAGGGTGTGTACGTTTCCCCCCCACATTTTATTCTAGTAATTTAATGAAATGGAAATGCTAGAGTAAAAGGAAAAATAAAATGTGTACTTGTACTTACCTGTGTGATCAATTCATGTGGAAAATAGATGTGTTCTAGGCCTAGCCCACTTCTTGGCCAAAGAAGTGGATAGGAGTTGGAATGTTTTCTATGAAAATGAAATCCACAACGTGGATGCCCCTTGTACTAAATTTGAATTATGAACTAAATTTTGAGGAATAAAACCCTATTTTGTCCCCACCTTGATATGTGAATTGAGCCATGAGAGGTATCTGAAAGTGTGAAGAAACAAACCCTGCTTGTTCCCACTATAGATGTAAGCTAAATATGAGAAGTGATATTTAAATGTGGATAAACAAGCCCTAATTAACCCACTCTGGTATGTGAACTAAGTCTAATAATTAATTTGTTTGGAGGTTGAAACTATCACTCGACCTTCCTTATCTAGGTTTGGTGACAAACTATGGATCAACCATTGTAATCAGCTATATGACCCAACCTAGGGAAATATCAGAGACTTCTTGGTGACAATATAGGTGTAATATGATAATCTACATGTAGATAATTGTATAATGTTCCATTCCATTTGTATAACATGGTGGAACCCTATAATATTGAGGACACATGTTCTACATCATGCCCCCAAAAATGATATCTAAGTAATGTATATATGTGCCCTATGTATAAAATTGTATTCATATAAGGATGAAGTACCATATACATGCCCCCATAATCATAATTTGAGTCTATAACTATGTTGAAACCCTCTGTAAAATCTAAGAATGTGAACCAATATCTAATAGCATCATTGAACCTTACAAATTTGAGTCAACCTGTGTGTCTGAACATCAGAACAAATCTATATATCTAAATATATGTCACTCTAAACTACTATGAGTCAATCTAAACCAATATGAGTCAATCTAAACCAATCTAAGTCAATCAAAACCAATCTGAATCAATCTATGTGTTTTAACCCATCTGTGTATCTTGGTATCTAAATAATTTTATATCTAGGTATCTAAATCACTATATATCTCAGTATCTGAATCAATGTATATCTAGGTATCGTAATCACTATATATTTGTGTATCTGAATCAATGTGAATATTGTATGTATGACCCCTTTTGGTGAGAGATTCAAGATTGTGGTAAGGGTGTCAAACTAAAATTGATGTAAATAAATATGTTAGTGATAGTGTGGTTAATATGAACATAGGATTGAATATTTAGATGTTTGTAATAGAATTGTTATTGGAAATTGGGACCAATATAAACCTATGGTTGATAATGAGTTTGTTAGGAAAGAGTACATTTTGTCATTTTGTGGAGTCAATTTGATTTGAATAGGATTATAATTAGAATAGTATGGGGGATATAGTGATCAAGTCCCATGTAGAAGAAATGGATCAAAAATTAGAGATACAGTTCCCAAGATATTGCATTTGGAAGAATCTGGTATTAGTTGGTAAAATCTGTGTGTAAGGTCAACCTTAGTAGGTGGAATTTTTGATATATGGATTAAATAGGTTGGTTGATTAGTTTAAGAATTAAAATTATTTTCTCTAAGCTTAGACACATGCCAAGGAGACAAGGAGCAAATGTGACCTGCTACGATGAGGTGGAAGCACTCATCTAGGCTGGGGAGGAGGTTACCCTGGTAAATAACCTATTATTTTCCCTATTTTTGACATATTTATTACCTTTTTCATCATTTTTAATGAACATTTGGTAGTTTAGGTCCCTATTTAAGAAGACCATGTTAGTGTCCTTAGTATGGTGCTAGTGTCTTAGGCTACAACTCTATTGTCCTAGGTACATCACTACTATCCTAAGTGCAGTGCTAGTGTCCACTACAACCAATTTTTCTAGTTTTGTTTTTGTTTTGTGCTTGATGATTGTTATTACATGTTTATTTGTCATTAAGAGAGGCTAATCCCATATTTAGTTATGTCTTATAGGCAGATGAGTGTATGAGGGAGTTTTAGAATGGCTAGATGATGGAGTGTTTATGTGGAATACCCCTGATAGATGATGAGAGGGCAGTGATCGATATATTTGGTTTGGGCCATGTGGCATAACTTGCTCTAATATCCTAAGATAGCCATATGATGATGAGATTGTGAAATAGGTGGAATGGTGATAATAATACATTCTGATTTCCCATTGGGGAGATTACTATGATGTTAGAGGGCGTCTCTAGGATACTAAGATTTCCCATTACTAATTAGTGGGTAGTGTTATAGTAGGCTAATAGAGATAGAGCTATAGAATAGGGGCCACAAGGTATTTTATAAATATGCCTGTGAGGACCCATCAACAAAGGATTTTTAGTGATGTATTGTTGTCTTTGATTAATAAGGCTAATGTTCTACGATTGTGGAAGTTTTTAGTGGTGCTACTAGATTCCTTTATTGATGTGGATGGGAGTGGGGTATTTATCTCATATAGGATGCATGGTATAGTGCAATATATAGAGGATTACAAGACCATATAGTCATGGGGTTGCATTATGCTAGCCCACTTATATCGATATTTATACCATTTTACCTAGGATTTGTGCATGGGTGGCATAGGGTCTTCGACATTATTGCATTATTGGATTTATGAGCATATTATAATGCCTAAACCAGAGGGTTTTCTATAGATTACTTGGGCTCACCTATGGATGTTTGGAGAGAGATGGACTAGTACGACTCATGTGCATGCAAGGAGCATGATGCATTATCAACAGGTGTTGGATTGATTGATACCTAGAGGCATTATTTAGAGACCCTATAGGGGATTTCAAGGGTGGCCTGAGGATGGTATTCAACTAAGACAAGTTTAAGTGAGTTTTTATTTTCATGATTGTTGAGTCAATGTATTTGAGATATTTCAGTATGATCAAATAACATGATATTTTGGTGTTATCCAAGTTGTGCAACTACACCATGGGTGTGGTTGAGGAGTTATCAAGTGCTAGTGAGGCTAGGTAGCAGGCCAAGACCCAAAACTACTTATTTGGTTCCAATTTTGGTGATGGATTAAATTCTAGTGTCAGATATACTTGACATAAATGATGTAGGAATGATCGATGCCTATATAGTATGGTGGAGGTAGCATAGATGACTACTACTATTTCTAAGAGATGGGCCTATCATGCAGGAGGTATTAGATTTGGAGCCCTTTAAGGCAGCTAAGGGTTTGTTTTCATTATGGATTTGTATGTTTTATTTAGTTTATGTTTATATTATCGATTAAATATCTCATACACTATGTTGGTATGTGTAGGTCTAAGAGAAGACAAGTACTTGGAGAGTATTATTGAGGTTGAACTATGAGAGCTGACATGACATATCCCTGATGATGTTGTGTATGATAGGATATTGGAGAGGGACATAGGAGTTCTAGGCATTCATGCACATCTATTTGATTGAGCAGATATTACCACTGCAATATATAGATGAGTATTTATTGATAGAGATGAGGTACCTACTAAGCTATAGAGGTGAGATATGCCCTCACTCAATGTTCTAAGTGGGGAAAGTGGTAGGATTATGGATGACTACATCCATCTAAAATGATATCATGTAGAGGTGATGGCAGAGGTGTTAATAGTATGGGATAGAGAGAGGAGATTCAGGTCTCGATCAAGATATAGAGGGTATGTGAAGGCATCTAGTTTTAGTGTTGATGTATATGAGAGTGAGAGTGAGGAGGTTGGTCTTGGTGACCAAAATCCAATTATTGAGTGATTATGTATTGTTGTATTAAAACTTTTTTCGAATCATATATATGTATGGACCTTTTAGTATATGGGAATTGTCTTATTTGGAATGTTAATTTGTGGCAATGCTTACTTGAGTAAGTGTATTGGTTATATTTATTGCTTATGTTTTGATATAGAGATGTAATTGTTTAGCTAGGGAATTGTAATTGATTACTCATAAGTATATGGGTGTTGGAGTAGATATGTATATCAGATTAGGAATGTTAGTTTTTAGTTGTTATCAAAATGTGACTTCAACATGCACTATTTAAATTTGGATGGCATGGTAAATAAGTTATCATACTACTCATGCTATGTAGGCATAAATGTAAAGTTTAGAACTATATTGATACTGATCATGGTGTAATAATGGTAATTAGATATGTAGACTCAATAGAAAATAGCTTAATCTACTACCATATTAAAATTTTGCTTTTATCTCTGTGATTGTTTCCAAATATCTTAATTAGTGGTCAAACTAAAAATGTGTTTTGATCTGTGATTGTTTCCAAATATCTTAATCAGTTGTCAAACTAAAATTATGTTCTGATATCTATGATTATTTCCAAATATCTTAATTGGTAGTTAAACTGAAGTTATGCTCTGATCTTTATGATTGTTGCCAAATATCTTAATTGGTAGTCGAACTGAAGATGTGCTCCGATCTCTATGATTGTTGCTAAATATCTTAATCAGTGATCAAACTAAAACTAGTGGTTGGGTTGGTTTCCATTTTTTACCATGATACTATAATTAGGTTAATCTCTGTGAACTGGCTACCATCTTTGTTGAATTTTTGGTGCATGAGATCTCACATAAGTAGGTGTCCTAGAAACCACATGGCTTGTATGATGAGTAACTAATAGCTCCTTAAAATGAATGTCCTAGGATAACTCACTCGTAAAAGAGAGTGATCTAGGAGAGTGTGGAGAAGGTTATCTCGATGCCCCCTGTGTGAATGTTATAATGCCTCTACCAACACATTGTTTAATACAATCTCTTAATGCATAACAATTATTATCCCAATGTCCATTGATTATGTGATAGTTTCAATATGGTTTGTTTCTTATTCTCTATGAATGATGAGTTGGATGATGTTGAGCAGGAGGAAGGGTGAGCATTCCTCTGTGTAGTGATGTAAGTAATATATCATGAGGCCTATCTTTGTCTAAAAATTATATGGCTCCACTGTGAGTGTCTTGTGATCTATCCACTATAAGATATGTTATGTAAAGTGGATCTTTTCCTTTATTGAGTATATTTATTGTTTATTTTTGTTCCACATTTTCTTTACTTATAGGTAGATTAGGTGCTTGTAAGATATTGGATGATTATGGTTATGGGAGATCCAAATCCAAATCAACATCTGAATCTATCTCAACTAGTCCCAATTTCTTCTCTAATTCCTTAGTTGTGTTACATAGATGTTGGAATGATTTGGATGTTTCATATAGTAATTTCTCCTTAATAGGGAAGATAAGACCTCTATAAAAGGCATATTATACCTCTGAATCTGTTGGCTGATAGATCAACTGTTTAATGCATAATTTGAACCATAGAATTTAATCACTCATTATTTCTGACTTACCCTGGTGTAGTGAGTGAAACCTCTCATATGTGACTCAAATTCCCTTATTTTGTATGTAGTTCATGATAAATACTTCTTATAACTCATCATATGTATGTAGTGAACCATTGGGGAGTGAATGTTCAAACCAATTTAATGTCTCACCCTCTATCGTGTATGTAAATAATTATAGGCAAATCAAACTGCTAGTGGCTTATGCCATGGATTTCCTATAAGCTTAAAGGTGCAAGTATGGGTCTCCATGTCCATTGAAATTCATTAATATTAGTATCTAAAATTGCTTTGGTAACTTTGTAGTGAAAATTCTTTGAAGGATAGGGTTTCCATAGATTACATTGGAATCAAGCTGAGAGTGGTATGCTTTATTTTACAAGGTGAGCTAGTGTACTTCTTGTTGTAAATCACCCACAAAAAGCATCAAAGAGATTACCTCTTGTGAAGGTATCTTAACATCATCAAGGGGTTCATTTAATTCTTGAATATTGTTATTAATTTTAGCCATTGGTACACTGCATTTGGGACTTTTGGTTTTTCTCACCATAACCTTTGGAGGGGTGATATCTTGGACATAGTGAGAGGGAAATGGGATATCACCCTCGTGGAGGTTAGGATAAGAAATGAGTTATAATGTAATAAGAAGGGTTGAGGGAGATTCATTGGTATATCTTATTTTGTTAGTTTGGAAAGAAGTATCACATGCTCATGGATTATAAGATATATTATTATCATGTGAATGTAAATTGTGTAAACTATGAACATAACTTTAAGTTCATTTGTGTTTATCCAAAGGCATATTATCATTTGAACTAGTATTTGATAAGCAATCAATGTTAACATGAGATATGGGTGAAGTAGGAAGAGAATTAGAAGGACTAGACTCAATGTCTTCTTCACCAAAATCATAGTAATCATTGTTATTACAAGGTTCATCAAAATTAGAGTTTAATTCACTAGTAGAGGTAAGAGTAGAATAATTTTCATTTGCATTCTCACTAAGAGAGAGAGTATAAGAATATTTTAAATTTTTACTACTATGCAATATATCATTATGTTTAGGTGAAATTCAATTCATGTATTCACTAGCTATGATTGAAATACATGTATGATAAAAAAAATTCAATATTGGAGTCAAGGGTAGAAGAAGTAGCAATTGTGTTTTCATTTGTCACATTATGACATGTAGGAGTAGAGTTAGAGATATTTGAATTATCTATATTTTGAATAGAATCATTATGTTGAGCTTGAAATGTAAAATAAGATAATAAAATAATCTCATCCACTTTAGTTTGTGCATTGGTATAAGGTTCAATATCATTTGTACATGTTTTCTCAAATTAAATTGAGAAGTGTAAATAAGATGCACTATTCTTTTATATATTGCTTGAATCATGTAAAAGTAGATTTTATTTATTGCACTTATATTGTTTTAATATGAATAAAGAGATAGAAAAGTGGTTGAAAATCTAGGATCACATCATAACAAAACATTGCCAACAAGAGGTTATTTTGGCATTATATTGTTAGATTGATTTTGAGAAGTAGGAGAAAAGGGAGAGGAAGGAGAAGAAAATGCATCTAATATATCCTCATCAACACTTTCATTTCCATGTTCATGTTAATCATTACAACAATAATAATTATCATCATTATAAATGAAATAATTATCATGTTCTAATGTACAATCTTGAAAGTTTGTCCATTCATTCTTATAATTATGAGAAAATGTTATAAATTTGTCAACTGGGTGAGGAGTAAGAGGCTTCTTGGATGTCATTTTGAACTTGCTAAAAAAGAGAATGTAAACAATGAACAACAAACACACAATAGGTAGAATGTAATCTAACATAGGTATATGTGCAAATATTATAAATGTTTATCCCAATGTATGGAAATTTTAGAATTTTATTTTAAACCCTAAACGCTAATATTGGGATGTATAGGGACCTAGTATGTGGATATAGGGTTTTTTAGTAGACAAAATTTAAAGTGTATTAAATTAATAAAACCTTATTAGAGGATTCATTTGGATTAATTAGGTTGTGCAAAATTAGGAAAAAATAGGATTTTATAAACCTTAATTTAATACACAAAAATGGAGAAGGTAAACCCTAGGATGGAATTAGGGTCTTAAGCAATATTTGAAGTAAGTCAGGATCACCAAATGTTTTAACTATTTAGGACTTAGGCATGTAAATCTTAGGTTGTTAAAGGGGATAGATATAGAGGGTAATTTCATATAAATATTACAAATAGATATATCAAACTAATTTACTCAAAATATATGCATAGTGATAAAATTGACTTATTTGGAGTGAAACAGGTGTTGTCAGAGAAAAGAAAAGATGGAACAGGCTTAGAGATTAGTTAGGAGTCCTTAATTCTAGAACTAGGGTTGAAAACTAACTTCAGCTAGTAGTGTGGTTATGAGGACAATAGCATTGTAGTGATAGTGTCCAAGTTACAATGTTAGTGTCCTTTTGTGGAAACTCTACCTAAGACTTCTAGGGGTGTTACAGGAGGGTTTCAGGGACTTGTAGGCAAATTTTGAACTCTTGATCATTCATCTATGTCCCTATTTTGGCAAATATTTTCCAAAACCTAATGAACACCTATACACATGAAACAACAACAAGATCAAATGCAAAAAGAAGATAAAAACCAGGTTATGAAATGTTAAGATCGTATGATGTAGAACCCCTATTGTCTTGACCACTGCCTACATTAAATCTAATGATATGGGTCTCAGATCGCATGTAGTTATCCTTTAGAGAACATGCATAATAAATGAACTTGGTATGCTAGAATGGATTTCACTTAAGCCCTTCTTTGATCAAGCATGCAAGTATATATGTGATTGTTGAGTAATATGCAATGTGTTGATCTATATAATTCATTGATTTTGTGTAATGATGTGTTAAAGTAGTAAGTGATACATGTAAAATTCCTTGTGAGTCTATTTATATATAATGAACTTTTATTTTAATGTAAGACCCTTATTCACTAGCCAACAAGACACAAAAGAAAGATAAAATCATAAGAGAAGGCTCAAGCAAGGGTTAGGACCCAAAACATGCTAAAAAGTGACCATTGGACACTAGCATTGAACTTGGACATTAGTGCACCGCACTAGTGTCACAGAACGTGCTAGTGTCTTGGGAAAACAAAAATGAGTGAAGACTATGCAAAATAGGCCAAGGGGGCCTATGACTAGGATGTGATGATAGAGGACCAATGGGAGTATAGTAAATAGGGAAAACAAGTCATAAGAAAGATCAAAAGACCCAAAATGACCACGCAAATAAGACTCAGATTCATCACTAAGACCTTCTCTTGAAAGAGCAATAAAATACTAAGCCTCACATTCATCACTAAGAACTTCCCGTGAAAGAGTAATAAAAGACAATAATTGTAGTTGTTTGACAAAATTAGGGTGTGTACAGTTCGATATGCAATATCTAAACATAGTAGATCAAATCATTACTAAATAATATCAAGGGATATGGCCACCACCTAACACAATTTCAATGGAAGTAACACTAGGACCAAATAAGGTGCATTCCTTATTTCAATTCATGCTTCATGATACACATTACAACATATTTGTTGGGCCAACCTTGGATACATACTATGAATGTAATATCATCTACATTACATATGTGTGTTATATTTACACATGTGGGACATCTATATACATGTCATGCAAAAAATTATCCTTTCAAGCATCATATTTTATCACTACCTAAATCAACACATGGAAAATAAACAAATAGTACAACCCAAGTAGTATCACAACCTACGAATAAATCCAAAGTGTTAGCTCCACCGAAGAGGTAGTTTTTGAAATTATCATCACCTCTTCATATGCTACTAAATAACTTACTCGAGTTCAATATTATCATACTCCTTCCTACATGATGGCTTGATTCAAACATGCCTACACTAAATAATTATGATGGAAACACATATTGTGACTACCATCAAACGGTGGGACATTCTACGAGCATATGCATCAAATTGAGACACATAATACAAGATCTTATTAACAATAATATAATTCAAATTGACACACATTCTATAGAATCAAAGTAACAAAAAAATTATAATCATAATTCAAGACCTATCATGATTAATAGGAATACTTAACATACATTTGAGAAATACAAGCATGATAGTAACAAAGAGTTTCACACAACACATTCAACTTACAGATCCAGACTCGGATTTAGATCCTGATATATATAAAATTATGTCATAGATATATGACATATGGCACCAATTCAATGAGACATTTCTACCACTATATATAGGACTTCCACATGAACTCTTTATGCGGTGGAACACATACTATTGAACATAGATTCTTCATGATTGTTTATAGGATCATCCTTGGTTATCCTCCTATATTGTACATACAATTTAGCCTTAAACATTCTTCTAAGCAATAAATTTTTTTTCTCATATGATCCTTTGGCTCTTGTTGGCCTAATTTATTTGAACAATCCAAAATATTAATCCTATACTACTCTATCTTTCATGGCAACCTCTGCATGTACAATCAATACAAAAATAGACTAGTTTTTCCTTCATAGTCACTTATGATGACCTACATCATAATCGACGGTTAGTACTATTCATACCTAATGGAAATGACCCATATTATTTTCACAATCATTCCCATGTTTAAAAAAATAAATCCATAATAAATAAACATAGAATTTGATAATTGTCACAAAAAATACAATGCACAAAACAAGCTCATTTCAAGACAAATATAATTATGCTTGACATTGCACATACATGAATGAATATAGACATACATATTATGAAATTATGATGTACATTAATTCTTACAAATTCCCCTACACACCCCACATATCTTTGAGCCTTGATTATATTGGGGGAATATTGCTTACTCTCACTTCATCCACATAACCATGTTATCACATCTAGTGCACACTATGCCTTGACACATGTTGTGGATTGTTCAAATTCCTATTGTTCTTATTTTATCAAAGATTTGATAATCAATATCAATTTTTATATCGATGTTTCATAAAACAAAAATAAAAATAAATAAATACAAAAACAATCAAATATATAAAAAAAATCCAAAATCAAGACATAAGCATGACATGATTATTAGATTACACTATTTACATATGTTATTTATCATAAATTTGGTAGATGCCATATTATTTTTATACACACATGTATTTCATAGTATATTAGTGTTATGTGTGATATACAAGTTACACATGGACACAAAATTTGGACCTTCCTCTACCTAGTGGCCATGTCGTAACTAGGGGCATCTTGCTCCACAAGTTTCATTGTTGAAGGTTATATATTTATGACCTTTATACCATGTTTAGATACTAAATTTTATTACATTTGATTTTTTAGTTACTCATATTTTACATATTGATACATGGATGTGTTATTTTACTATGACATGACATTGATACATATGGATAGTGTAGACTAGTTCTTTATTCTATGCTCCATCCATATTGTTACTCTATTACATAATAAGATAATTTTTTATTGAATATTATGTATGGCTCCTGAGCCTTTCTTGATGTGACATCATTTATATCCCTTATTTGTAAAAAAATTATCCCCTGCATGTGGCCCTTAGCCTTGTTTGATATGATAAAACTATGTCCCTTGTATGCGGCCCTTGACCTTGTGTGTGACATGAACATTTGTGCTTGTTGAGCTTGCTAACATTGAGTGGTGTCATGATATATATCATGCACTTTTACTTTATAATCTTATTTATAAATCCTTATATCGGATGCTTCATTAATACATCTATCTAGACATAACATTTGCATGCCCTGCATTGAATATGTTACAAAGATGTCTTGATTGATATATATTACAGCGATGACATACTCTTCACATGTTCATATGATATTACATGACATGATAAAAACATTATTTTGAGATGAGTGACTTACATGAATCATCCCTCATCCCAAAATGGGGGTATTAAAGTTGACTTGTCCTAGAAACATAAGCCTCATGAACATAAAATCAAATCAGAGTATATATTTTAGAGTTTCAAAATGGTTTAGATATTAGATGGTTCAAATACATGACAAATATTGACAAATTAATACATATTATGATGGAATATTCCATGTATATTCACTCACTTGACACACACTTGAGCACAAATTCATACACACTTGGGTACATGTGCATGGGTATACATACACAGTTTTCAGGAATATGAATTACAAATTTCCATATACACATACATTTAAGATATATTTTGAGATTCAAAATATAGATGCATAACATTATATATTAGTTTTATATATTCATGAGGCATGATACTTGTTCATGCACATATATACACATTTTTTTATTCAAGAGGCATGATATTGGTTCATGTACATACACAATAGCACGGTTTATAATTGAATTGAAAATGGTCATCTTCCACTTTACACTTATTAGATCTACCATCATGCTAGGGGCATGAATATTTTTCATTCTTTTTTTATCATTTTTTTAATTTACAATTGAATCTATAGGCCATCTGTAATGGTTGATTCATTCTCTTTGAGTGAACATGGATTGATGGTTCTCTATCTTTCCTATGTAGTTATTTAGGTTATTACATTGTGACTTTTCACTAGATTCATGAGAGTTGCGTCATGTTGCATTTCCAACCCAAGATCCTACATAATTATAAAAATTTGGGGCACAATCACCCTAACTCTTCATGTGCTTCAACAAGGAATCACACGCTTATCCAATGCTTCAACAAAAAATCATAATCTCTAACAAGATTCAAAGGAAATATGTTTTTCAACAACACATGTACTCTAATCCTTGTTCTTTCAAAGTTTCAAAAAATCGGTTTCTAGTTAAAATAGTCAATTTATGGATGATGACTACACGTGATTATAGAATTTGATATTGAGTGACTTAAATAATTGGAGATTCATATCAAAGACAAAGTTTATTTTACACACTCTAGTATACATTATCATTTTTATCTATAAATTCTAATACTATAATAAAAGGAGGGCATTTGTAGATACTAAAATATGGTCTTCGGTACTTAACAATGATAAGCTTGACACAAATTTACCACACATGACTTGAATGCATAAACAAGGTCCTAATATACCATGTTATCTTATGAGTCAACCCTTTCATTCTTCTATTACCACCCACAAGAATCTCACTATCTATTTTGAACCTACTAAATATATGACACACACATAGCTAGACTCTTAGTTCAGTCCACTTGTATAATGGTCAGTTCCACCATACTCAATCACTATTTTTAGTTGATATTGCCTAATGTGGCCAATACCAACCCTATCTTATTAATGACTATTTTATAGAAACAAACCTCTCCTTAAGTTCAACCGCATGGCGTGTTGGTAGCATGATAAACTATTCAATTACATACATATATAAACAAATCAAAGTCTCATTCAAAATGGGACTTGAAACTTATCTGAGACACATTTAGACATTATTGCACATTGAGAAAATCTACCTTATTCTTCCAAAAATTCAAATATATATCTAAGAGTAGTCACAAGCCAAGTCTGAATCACTATAAAGCCAAATCAAAGTAATCATTTTCAAGTATCAAATCCCAATCATTAGTTGCATATATATAGATAAGGATCACATTACACAATCACACTACATGAAATAACTACATGTGGCTTGATTTTCCTCCTCATAGTATTAGATATGTAGGTAGTGATCAATCATCAAATGAAGGTGATTGAGGTCATCTCAACACATTACAATTTCTCCATTTTTATATGTTTCTATCCCTCACAAACACACTTAGGGTTTCAAGGCAACGTAGAAGGATTTTTGAAGTTACACGCATCATCAGGGTTCAAGATCATAAATACAGAACAAACACAGGTAGGTGTAGGTGACTATATAATCATTATTCCTTACTTCCACATACGTTAGTACCAAACAATGGGTCAGTATAAATCAAAGATACTAACCTAGATCAACATAACCAACCCATCACAGACATAGATCTAGTTTTACAACCAAATGAAGCACAAGTCAACTTTGTCTTGATGTTCACTTATAGAATACAATCACAGTGAGATAGTCATCCAAAAAAACTAAGTACTTCTTTTATTGTACTTACTATATTTATCATATGCCACTTGTCAAATCAAAAGAATCAATTTCATTATTTTACTTTTAGATATATGATTGAATGTTATATTTTAATATTTGAATTTTACATTTCAAATTTCTATCTTAATTAGGTTAAATTCACCACCATAATCTAAATTAGGGTAAAATATTCTTTCCTCCAATATCTACTACACCAACATTCTCTCTTACATGCTTATACTTGAGTATTCTAAAAAATTACTGGTATCCTTTATCCCCATGCTTGAGACACATAAGCCTAGATCTAACCATAGCCCTTTGTGAATATAAAACTGCAACACCCTATGCTGATGTTTGACATTAATAAAATTATTCAAAAGGGCTTCCTCATCAGGAAAATTTTGAATTTTACTTCAACATTCATTACTTCTTCATTAATTCTACCTTCTCTTTTCCTCCTAATTTTGGTTTTTTCTTTACCAAACCCTCTCATGAAGTTCTGATAAGAAGTGATACATAGATTCCAAGAACTAGTGGAAAAGGGGAGAGAGGAAATTTTTTTGGCAATAAACCAAGGTTTTTAAAATCCCTCCATGTAGTTTGGGTCAGTCAAATGAGAAACATTGAGTGTATATAGACCTTTCTCCTCTTTAGAAATAAATTGAGGGATAGAAACAAGATGGAAAATCATTTCGGACCAAGGGTGTCTGCAAAAACACTCACCATCTTTCCTTTTTCAATGGGAGGGATAAGGAAATTCTCTCTAAATTGACTATAATCCTATCCAATTTGTAGTATGCTATGTTTTTTCCTTGCTGATTATTGCATCATGTACCAAATGCCCTTACTGTCTTTTTTACATCTAAATAGGGGTCAACCAGTCTTAACATTCTTTTCGGTTTGTAATATAAGAATTGTTCATTACCTTTCCATTCAAAAGGGTGACCACCCACCTTATCCTTTTTATCCTCAATCATGTTGAAATCACCTCTAATGATCCAAGGAATTTCCTTGAAGTTAGAGGATATCCAATTCCATAATTCAATTCTCTCTATATATAGTCATTAGGGGCATAGAGGGAGAAAATACAAAAAGCATGTCCTTGCATCCTGAGTCTGACCCAGACAACCCTATTAAAGGGAAGACCTACATTCAACCACACAATGGGCCTATGTTTTGTTGATAAAAATGGAAGCACCACCTAATGAGGAAAAGAAATGGCACTCATCATAGTATTATTCTAAGATCCAATTTTATTCAACCATTGTCATAGCCCTCACCTATGCATTTGTTCATATTATTATAAAATATATCCATCTTGCATGTATTTATTGTTATGATTTATAAATTAAATAGTATAATTTAATGATTTTATCCTTTAGAATTACTAATGAAAAGTGAAGAATGCAGAATATACTTCTTACAAGGTGTTTTATACCCGCAACTATGAAGGAAAAAAGATTCATTTAATTTGTTGATGACTCATAGCAACTGGATGAGTTGCCCATAATATTAAATGAAGCATTCACAAGTCACTTGCAGCAATTGAAAATTTTAACCATAGAAACAACTAGAGCATTCTGATCCACCCGTAGTAACTGGGCATCACCCATAGCAACCATTGTGCATACACTTTTTATGGCTTGATGGTTAGATGATGGTTTTAAACAATTAACTTCCATGGTTTGAGGATTGTGACAATTCCTCATTTTGAGGAGAAGGAGAAGTCAACTTCAGAGTATCTAGTCATTATTCCTCCTTCATTGGACTATCCATCTTAAGTGGTTGTAAAAAATAAGTATGTTGTTTTCTTGTACTTCTTATTTTATGATATTGTCTAGTTGTTAGTCTAAACTTTGTTGCAACATCTTATTCTCCTAGGATATATTATGATTTCTTTCTACTATTTTAACATAGTTGTATGGATTAGTGTAACTTATTTTATTCTAAGAATATCCATATTTATGGTTGTAACTTTTAAATATTGGTATATCTAAATAAAGTGTTGTCTTCTCTATTTAACAGAGAAGTTGTAGGTTGTAGGTAGTTATTAAAGTTCAATTCAGCTAGGAAACTAAATCATAATATAATTTGAGTGAAGCTTTGTAATCAGATTGTAAAGAATTGTAGAAATTCCATTTGATGTTGCAGTTGAATCAATAACATTTACTTTTATTTAATCATGTCTTAAACAAGGAGGGGAGTCAAGCTTCAGTCTAACCGAGGCATGGCTCACTTTCAAGGATTTGGTAATCTGATTTTTCATTTGTCCATTAGTTTATTTTTGTTGTGTGTGCATTTCAATTTCATTTCATTCTTGTGTGTGTACCTTTTAATTCCGTCTATGTATTTCAATTTCGTAAGGGAACCTTCCAAACATAGATCAACATTTCAATTCATGTACTTTTCTTTCTTGTAATTTACCTTCCGAAAGTGTGTTTACTTTCAACGAGTGTGTATTAACTTTCTTTTTATTCCACGTAGTTTAATGTTGCGTATAGAGTGCAAACTCCTTACAAATTTATACATCCATAGGTTGACAATTAAATGAATGATCATATATTCTGTGTTAGGCAGCTACCTCTTGGGTACATCTTCACAAGTTGTAGACGAAATCATCAACCTAACATATAACAGTAGATTGTATATTCTCTACACCACCTATACCCATATCATTATTGGTGGGGGGGAAAAGGCATTAAGCCAAATAACTTGAGGGCTAACTCAAGACCAAAACCAACTGATTTAACCTCTTGCAACATAAGGAGATCCATGTCATCAATAGATCTACAAAACATCCTAAGAATAGTTCTATCACTTGCTTCTAAATCTCTGATATTCCTACTAACAACTTTCAAAAATTAAGAGGGAGGAATAATGGGAGGTTTATTTTCTCCCTTACTCTGGGATACTCTTTCAAATCAAGTAGGAAGCTTATCCTCATTTCCTTTTTTCTACCACTATCTAGAGCAGTGGTCTCCATTGTCATTTTCTTCCTAAAATCCTCATTAGGTAGATTGGCTTCTTCATGAGACTCAAAACCTCCCTCCTTTTTAAATATTGACTCCTTATATAGTTTTCACACTAGGAGGTTGGCATTGATTATCATTCCTGGCAGGTACAACCACATTGTCAATAACTTTGGAAGGTATAGGATCACCTAGAACATTTGGGAGGGGGGAACCCGTCTTATTTTGGAATGAAACTAGGTGTCTTTGCTTTCCATTGTTTGATTTAGTTTCCATCAAGTCTAGGGCATTACTAGAGGCAACCACAAATTCGCTATTGGCTAGGGTATTAATCCAAAAGTAATTATCAAAAATAATTTCATACTCATCAGACAACCTTACAGTCTTGTTCAATGAAATCTCCATGTCCACATGTTAAGGGGGAATTTCATTCTCAACCACATATTCAAAGGAATTGATAGGAGGATCAATTAGATCCAACTTTCCTAAGTAAGATGTTGGTGGAGAATTAGCCACATTCTCAAACCCAAGTTTAGAGGAACAAATAAGAGGGTCATCAGTACCCACAAACTTTAACTAAGACAGGGGATGGGGCATGGAGGAGTGTGTACTTTAGAAACACTTTTAGGGTTAGGGGAAGCTTGAGCCTTATGAATAATAAGAGGGTAATCTTTCTTAAGATGACCATCTTTTTGAAAAAAACCAAACATTTAAACCATCCAAACCAGTGACAGGGAATAAAAATACTTTATTTTTTAGTTTAATAACTAGGGTTTAGGAAAGGTAGCACCATGGTTCATAGAGATTAAAAATCTTGCATTAGTGTGTGAAAGAGTAACCCTAGTTTCTTCTATTTGCAAAATATCCCTGACGTGTTTGAAAAGTTGGAGCAAAAGATGTTGGATTTGAAGTGCCACATTAGTAAGCTTAACCCATTTCGCCACCATTTGAAGAAAAAGTTTATCCCAATCCATTTCAAGGATCCATAAAAGGGTTTTGCAAACTGCCTTGCGTATATTGTAGAACGGGCATGGAATAACTCTTCACATATTAGAGTCCCTGAATAGCACAAGAAATGCCCTTGGTTGAACCATACGACAAAAAATAACATACAACCCTAACTTCTTCCCCTAGACAAAGCCAACTTAATCATAGAATTTTCTAGGAGGCAATCCTTTTTATTCAAACAAACTAGAAAAATTCCAACATTTTAAACCTCGACTCTTCATGTCTCAAGACATCATGCCATTTGGAACTAGCATAAGAGAAGAGGGATTTGTCCGATTATGTTCTAGCCACTCCTTTTCCACTTTGCTCTGTGTCAATTCCATGGCTGCAAATGATGAACTCCGGCTTCTACAGGGATATCCACGGCCATCTCCTCACGCAAAGCTTCCTTAAATGAATTTTCTTTCCCTCTAAATATTTCTTATCCTCAACAACGTTATTTTTGGATCTCATGCTGGGAAGGACACAAAGTTCACGGTCCTCAATCCTTCCATTATTTCCCTCGTGTAAACTCTCAACTATCTTAATAGCTACAAGACTCTCTCCCATACGATAATACCATAAGATTATAAGTTAAGGTCTAATATAATGCTCGACTCTTCTCCCAAAAGGCCACGGTGGTACAAAAGTAAGGGGGTACAAAGCAACCAAGGGAAAACAAAAGGACGCCACACTAAACACACAAACAAACTCTGCATTGAAAACAGGGAACAACAAAAAGAGACTAAAACAAGAGGAAACAAACATGAGACTAATATACCACAAAAGAAAGTTTAAAGGTGCTCTCATGAAAGAGTACTTTTCATCCTCAGACTTAAAGCTTCCTCCACAAATGATTTTAGTAAACGTCATTGAGAACTTGTAAAAAAATACAAAGCCAAAAGTGCAGATGATAGGCTTTCTTTTTATATCTTAAACATGTTTGCAAAGAGAGCAGTGAGAAAACTATTTACCCAAAAAAAACCCACTTTTTCTTCCCCAGCGTGCACATTTTACCACCGAACACCATTTACATCTTAAAAATCAAGATTTAGAAAACATTGGTAGACAAGTTTATAAACATACTGATTTATTTTTTATTGAATTAATGGGAATACACTTTTCAATCAAAAAAGTTTAAAAACAAACTGATTACTCAATAACTACATAAACACCAATTTAAGATACCAATCAGTATCCAAACCATAATCCCAAATATCAATACAAAAAGATAACTTCATGTGATACTGTGATAACAGGTTCATACAATACTGCTGCCCTTGGATATCAGCGATCCTCAATTCAGAACATAATCATCCCACTTTACAAATTCTCACTTTAGGGGATCAGAAAGGAATAGTCATCGAACAAGTGCTTCTCTTGAGTATCAGCAGTTCTCAATCTAAAGACAACCAACCCATTTTACATATTCCCACATGTCAGGAGATCAGAAGGGGAGTTCTCATACAAATGTCAACATTGGGAGACATTCTTTCCGCTCAGCAATTACAACATCATCAAATCCTGCAAGATTTGCCTTTGTCTTTCATCATAAAAAGGTAGCGGCTAACTGTTTGGCAAGATAGCACTCCAGACAATTTCCAAAATTTTCAGAGTATTTTAATATAATCCATAAACATATAATTTGATTAATATGTTTATGAATTGTATGGAATGATTTGGGATGGAATTATACAATCCATTAATATATTATTTGACTGATTTGTTTATAAATTATATGAAATGATTTGGATGGAATTTTTTGCTAAACAGTTAGGGGCTTCCCATTTAAGAAGAAATTCTCTAGGGCTCTGTGCTCTGTACTTCAATTTTCGCTCCAAGGAACCTCTTACCCGGAATTACAGCCTCTATTCCCTAAAAGAATGATTTCTCCAAAACCCCACATAACTATTTCCCACAACCTGCTCCCAAAATTTCTCTGTACTGACATAAGTCTGATCTATTACCAGAGCATTTAACTTATGCGTGGGAGTCAACAATTCTTCCTGAGAAGAAGAAGAAGCCATGGATGAATCTTCCGTGTCAGAGTCTTCATAAATAAATTCCTTCTGATGTACTGCTTTGCTCCTCTTTCTTCCCTTTCCTTTTGCCTTTCTCCAGGCCTTTTTGGAGAGACCTGCAGGCAACTTCACAAGAGCCAGAACAGCCAAATTAAACAGACCACAGGGTAAACAAACAACTGCTGCGCATTCAGCAGTGGTACCACCAGCAACTTCACCAAGTCTCAGGCTCACTTGCTCCTTCGTCAGCACTGCGTTCCTGGCTTTCCAATTCAAAACATCTACCATAGCTGTTCAAGAAAAATGAGATCAGATCAGATTGTTTTTAATGTCCCTTAGGCCAAATTCTTCTGCACAGGCTATCAAAATGCATTTACTTGTTTTAAAGATTATTTGTTGTTTTGATGGGTGTTCAGTTTTAAAATAAATTTCATTTAATTGTTTTTAAGATTGTTTGTTGTTTTGACGGGTGTTCAGTTTTAAAATAAAATTCATTTTATATGATTTCATGTGCATTTGTTTGTTTAGAGGATTGTTTGTAAAGGTGTACAAATTCAAGCTAAATTCTTGCCAATCCCTTAAAATCAAAAGCTCCCTGAGAAAATCCGCGATCAAATCAGGAAATAAGGTAAGTGCATATAATTCAGACAACAAATGCGCTTCAAAGATCACAATGCCACACAAACCTGTAAGATTCTATATAAAAATATGTCAAATGAAGCTCCAAAGACCCTGCAAATTGATGGTCTGTAGCCTGTTTTAAGTGCTTCAGACAGTATGTTACAAGGAAAATTTCGTCCAGTACATAAACACCCTATGTTTATGAGAATCCAT
The DNA here is from genome assembly GCA_037957365.1 of Torreya grandis. Taxonomy (NCBI): domain Eukaryota; kingdom Viridiplantae; phylum Streptophyta; class Pinopsida; order Cupressales; family Taxaceae; genus Torreya; species Torreya grandis. The sequence goes on from JARHVA010002598.1 coordinate 704,160, forward strand.
TGATTTAAAACATCAGATTAATATTGATATATATAAACACGAGTTTCAGGTACGTATTAATATTAACTTTTTGATAGAAACACTGCTAATTGATTGTTATATATAAACATGAGTTTCAGGTACACGTTAATAATAATTTTTTGATAGAAACACTGCTAATTGTTTGGGCAGATGTTACATGTGTACACAAACTTTAGAATTTAGGAAAAGACAGACTCTAGTAAGTATGAAAATTTGTATAGAAAGAAATATGGCAATTTACAGCTAGTTGGCAGGTATGGTTTAATAACAGATATAATGTTTCCACAGTCCATAACAATTAGGAAGGGTAACTTTTAAAAAAGAAAAAAAAGTGTATATGTAGTTTTATTGGTCAATATTTGAGATTATATTCCATGATTCATCATCAGTAAGAGTATAAATGATAGATAATGGAATATACTTCAAGACTAAAATGACTAATAAAATTATATACACAGTTTTATTTAGAAGTTGTTCTCTCTAAAACTATGATTAAGAATGTTGGATTATGAAATATGATCTGAAACACAGATTACATAGTTTTATTCAAAATTTGTCTTTTTAGAGAGGGAATCTCTATGTGAAGAAGTATATCTCCCATCGAAACATTCATAAAAAATGCCAGGGGAAAATAACTTTTTAGAGTTCTACCAGTGTTGATCAGACAGTTTAGATATTTAGGAGAGGGAATTGTTAGTATTCCAAAATTTATTGAGCATCTTCCAAGGAGAACCGTTGAGAGAGAGCTACTGATAACCAACCACAGGGTTGATGCCAAAACATAGAGGTGGAGAAAGCGCAATTCCAATCTTTCCACCACTTAAAAGACCCTTTAACATTAATTTTATGAATAAATTAATCTTGATTGTGGTTCCTTTTATCTTATATTGCTGATGTTACTGTACTTGTAATGATTTAAGTGTAGTTCTGATTCCAGGAATTCTTTTTCACCATATGTATTTTGGTTGTTGACATGAGTTTGAGTAAACATGTACCATGTTTTTATTTTCAAATTGAATACGATACATATTTCTCCACAAAAATAGTTAAATTGAAACTTTAAGATTGGCCATCGTAAGTATGATCAGAAAATTAATTATATATTCAGTTATACCCTAAATTTACTCTCTTTAAAGGCATAGATAAGTGGAAATTCCAGGCCCGTCTCCGTATCTTTTCGAGTTTAAAACAAGATTTAAAGACTTACGTGCTTCACCAAAAAAATTACGAAAATCTAGTAGATTCTCAAATAAAAACACACCGAATGAAACTTTGAAATCCACAGCAATTTTTCTACTATAAACACGGAATATTTTATTCCAATAACTATTCGACTATACAAATAAACAACAATTCTACAGGATGTAACCTTGAAATTTCAGGAAATATTTGTTGCTTTTAAAAACCTTAAAACAAAAAAAATGGGACCCGATTACAAATATAAATGAAATCATGTTCTAACATATTGAAAAATGAAGGATTTCAGAGAAAAACTATACCTGGTTGGAGATTGTTGTTAACTGACGGTACCACAACAGAATTGGGCGTTCTTGAGCTCGTCCTGTAGAGAATTTCCATCAGAAACCTGTAATCTCAGCTGTTATCTAAAATTCAGGACAAACCGGGTGACAGAGATTCGAATACCTTCAACCCCTACAACGAAAGTATGTTCAGTCGTCCAATACGGGGGTGAATTTGCCGTCCGTTCCGTGCTGCAGAATGCCTTCCGTCAGTTGACAGAATGAGTTGCAAACGCGTTCGGGTTGGAAGGGCAGGACACCAAAAGATAAATTTCCATACGCTTCCTAGTACCATTTACTTAAATATCCGCGTGCTGAGGCAGCCAACTAAGCACCCATGTGTCCGTGGCGAAAGTTCCAAACAAAATATAGTGCCAACAAAGCCGGCCCGTCGACAATCTATGTCCCCCAACTTATGAGCGTAGTCAATACGGTCAATATGGCCAATAAAACTTTGATTTTAATATGGTCCACTAGATTATAATAGTTAATGGGATATTATGAGAACGAGTATAATTAAAGGAGTGAAGAAGTTCTTAGCAAAAAGAAGATTTATTTTATTTTTCAATTTGATAGGGTTAAAAGAGGATTTGGATTGTTCTTAAAATTTGATATAAGGTTTTTTAAAATTGAAATAAAATCAATATTTTTACGAAAATAAAAGATAATGTTTAAAATAATAATAAAAAATTTAGCAATTTTCAATAAGAGTTATTAGATTTTTATAAATATGTACTATGTATCCATAAAAAGTAGGTAGGTGATCAAGAAGAAATTGATTCTAACTCTACATTTAAATAATAAACATTCAATATTAGAAAGTAAGAACTTACGTCCAACTATCAAAGAAGGTCGAAAAAAATAGATTAACCTTTGGAAGAGTTCAACCTTCTTCCACCCCAAGAAAGAAGGCCTTTCATAGTCCTTCACTATCTCTTTTGCATCAGACCTCAATCTTTTTGCCTCACCCTGTGACGTTTTTTCTTTCCCCTAGAAACCAAAGCTTTTTAGGGGTCATTGAAGGGCGACGAGTAATAGAAGCAGAAGCCATTGGATGAATAGGAGGCTCATACAAATTCGTGACTATCTTCTGAGAAGGCTCATGGCTAGGTGAAGCCTCCTTAGCCATGCTTGGGGGAAAGAAGAACCCCTGAAAGATGGTAGAAGATGATGGGTTTATGCCATAAAAAGTTTTGATCAAGGCCCTGACTTTCTTTCTCCAGATCAAACAAGAGGGAAGAGCCAAACCTCGAAACTCGGATGCCCAATGCCTAATAAGATTGGATCGGAAATATCTAAAAAGAAGGCCCTCAAAATTGAGGAATTGAATCCACGAACTTTGAGATAAGTGCATCCTGACAGAGTGGTAGAGGGGCTTAGAAAAATCAACAATTGTACATGCCCTTACAAATCTTTTTCCGACAGAACTCTCGTCAAATGGTTTAATAGTACTATGTATTTTAAAAGAAAATCAGTGTAAATTTTAATCAAAAGTTCATCACTTTCTTAATACTTTCTCTTTCGAATATAGTGGACTTCGACACCTCCTATAAACTATTCAAATATCTAACTTAAATTATCATATATACAACACACAAACGAAAACCTATAAAAAATATTTAACTTAAATTATCATATACACAATACTCAAACAAAAACTTATAAAAAGAAAGAGAAAATATAATCCTTAAGTTTAGAATTATCTTTTGAAAAAACCACTCGATCAAAAGAACGAAAGACATATTATTTTTAAATTGAGGCCTTCTTAATAAAAGAACCATTCTAATTGGAAAGCACCATATGCCAATAACTTCAAGCTATTTTTGATGGTTCTACAAATGATATTGGAGAGAGTTAGATTGAACTTTAAGGTGTGAGAGTTATATCAGGTTGTAATATTTTTAATTGAGATTGGGATGACTTACAAGTTAGGGGTTGGGGTGATTTATAAGAAATTATAAATGTTTCGAAAAAGATGGTAATTATTAATCATCAATAGTTAAATTGAAGAGATGATTAGTTTTGATTTCATTTCTTCCAAGTATTGTTATAGAGAAATCAATGGTCTATGAATTTCTTAGCTAGTTTAATATTATATGGTTTTTACAAAATGAGGACCTAGTAATTCTCTCTAATGTCAATGAGTAAAGGGGTTGAAAAACCTATTTAAAGAGCCACTTAAAATTTAATATGAGATTTAATATTATGAAGTTTTATAGGCTTATCTCTTATATTCAAAAAAGGTTGACAACACTAAATTTTATGATGAGGGTCAATATATTATCAATTTTACATAGAAATGACCTAACACAAAATTGACCTCTTAAGAATTGTCGACGTGTTTTATTTTTTAAATGTAAACTCTTTTTCCAAATCTCAATTTTAAAAACACAAACAAATCCACTTTTCTATTTAAAAATCACAAATTATCATAAAAATAAATTTTTATTTATAATATACTTTTCTTCAAATTTTGTTAACCTATTATAATTATTATTAAACATTGTTAACCTATTATAATTATTATTAAACATTAATGTATATATTAATATTCATATAAGAGGGTGTCAGCTGAGATTTGAAGACATAGTCCACTAACTTTAACCACTTTACACTGAGATGTAAATTGAAAATTATGCTTAGACTAGTCATCATAGTATTGACTTATAAATTTATATTTTGGAGGAGTTTGATTCGACTTTGGTTAGTCCCCACGAGAAGGTTCTATATATATATTTTTTTATATTACGAATATCTCCCTATCGAACACGTTAACACGTTTTTTTTAACAAATGCTTGCTATTTTATATTTCGGAAATCCCCCACAGAGAGTCCCGAGTTAGGTATGCATGCTCATCTAGAAGTTAATTTTTAAAATAGTTTTACAACTATTAATTAGTTGTTAAATTGTATAATTTTGGGATGTATTTTATATTTATATTTTTTAATTGTTGATTTGAATTAGGTATTATCAATGTTTTTTTATTCATGTGTGATAGTTTGCGAATTTTCTTTCAGTTTTTTATAATTGTTATATTTTTTATTCATTTATTTTCACATTGTTGTCCACTTTTTATCTAAGTATTTTTGAGGTTTATTTAGAGTGTTTGTATGGTGTTGAATCTTTTGTGGCCTTTCGTGGTTAAAATGTTTTCACTTTCTTTATTCGTTGATTATAGTGACCTTTTCAATTTTTGAAAAGAAGTGGTTAAATTTGTTTTTTCTAATAATAGTGACCTTGTCATTCTTTGAAAAGATATTTCGATTAAATGTTTCGTTATGTCTTTTCAAACAGGGACAAAATATAGACATCCAATTCTTATCACTATTGTGCTGCAATTGTTAATCTAAACAGTGTCCTACAACAACACACAATCTAAACAAAAATCACTAAAACGTTCTAAATCATTTGAACTTGTCACGTACATGTGTCGATTTAGATTAATGTATCCATGAATGGGGCAATGTATTTCATGTTATTATTATCTTTTCGTAAATCATTTTGAGTCAAATTGCGACCACACAAAATGACACTTTAGATCACTGAATTCTTTTAATTCCGCAACACACGTCACGTGCATGTGTTATTTTGCATTCATAATGCCCTAATTGAGATATTGTTCCGTATGCAATTGAGACCTTCTAATTATACTTCAATCAAATTACAACTCAATTAAATAACATTTCCGATCAAGTTGATTAAACATGCAACACATTTCTAATGAATTATAGAAAATTAATCAAAGTCACTTAAGCAAATTAAATCAAATCAAGAGCCTAAATAAAAATTCCATGAAAGTTGTTAAAAATCTATTTATTAGAAATTCATCATTCAATTATGCATCGTCCTATGACATTATCAATGGGGTGGCATCCATAGGGCATTAATAAAACAAGTATTAGGATTAAGCTCTCCCATACCTCATCAATGCCCCATTCTTCCAAATATTAATTGACATATTTATGGGTTCTCCCTCCAAAATTGAATTAATTCATGACCACATATCTTAATCTCAAGAAACACAGTCATGGTTGATTCTAAACAATCTTGAAAATCTATAAATAAGTGAGCCAAGACCACAATTTTTAAGCTTCAATTATACAAACTTACTATGCAGAAATTGCTATAGAAAAGCTTCACCAATTTGCACAAATCAACCACACCTTGTGAGCCTAAGCCATTGGTGCACTAAGAAATGATGGAAGAGCATGCTACTCTTCATTGACGTAGACTTGGAACACCAAAACTAGAGAAAAACACACATTTTGGTCACTCTTAAAAGGAAGGATGTTATTTGGAAGGTTTGGTAGTATTCATTTATTAAATGGCTCTTAAAATTCACTAGCAACATCCCATGAGGGAGTAAGCTTGATGTTTTAGCTCTACATGCTTCTTTATAGATGTTTTATTGATTAACATATCTCGTAATCTTACTTTACAACCACAATCAATCGTTATATAATACTAATGTGGAACCTGCGTTACACATCTCTACACAAGAGTATTTATACTTGTTTTTTCCCGACCAAGTTGTTACATTATTTATGACATTTTGGTGATTGATCAATGATCTCCAGTAGACTGAGAGTTGTGGCAGTCGTTTACTTGTTTTCCCCTAAAACCCCAAGGCTTAGCACCCCTATATTCTCGTTCGATGATGGATTCTTGTTATCAAATGTCCTCCTTCGTTCAAGTCAGTGGTTGTAAAAAAAATAGGCCACTCTTTCGAAGGCCATAACTTTTGACTCGTAACTCTGTTTGAGCTCTTTCACGTGCCAAAACGACCGTATTAAAAAGTTTGATTCTGCCTTAAGCCACTTTATCCGCTTAAATTTGATTTCGATATTTTTCAGAGGCCAAACGTGATCATCTGAAGATCTAAAATTAATGTTTAATGATTTTTTCAAGAATTTTCTATTAGAAATTGTATATTTTTACAATCGGGAGTCAATTTCAATTGAATTTCGTTCCATAGATTAATTTTAGTATTGAAATTATTTCGAAAAAAAATTAGCGTTGAGTGCGCTTGCATGCGAAACTTAATATAAATAGCGGCTGCTAAAAATAGACTTTTTTTTTTAGATTTTAAAATTTTTGCATGTCAACTCTAATTTCTGAGTTGAGGCTTATTTAAGCATGGTTTGGGTTTGTAATTATTTCAAGTCATTCAATACGAATCAATACAAGTTATTGTTCAGAATCTTGGCCTATTGATAATTTTATTTGTCTTGTTAGTTTTTGGGTTCATTACCAGTGTGAAACTCGTGTATGATTAAAGTATGCTCTGTCCTTGAGAATCGTTCATCAACTGTTTCCCACTTCCTTCGCACTCTCCAAGTCTTTTGTTGATATACCGAGTTCTTCGCTTAGTTTGTTATGCCTCTTCTTTGACTGGGTCTTCTCGTGCCATGATATTCCATGCCATTGTCTTCTCGCACCATGCTCTTCCCACACCAAGTTGGTTTTGTGCCATGGTCTTCCCGTGCCATACTAGTTTCGTGCCAAAAGCCAAAATACTTAGTCAAAATTAGAGGTCCAACACTCTACATCGATTCCATGGTTGTAAAAGACGAACTCAGCATCCGCGAGGATATCCACAACCATCTCCTCTCGCAAAGCTTTCTGAAATGACTTTTTCTAGCCTTATGAATATTTCTTATCCTCAACAATGCTATATTTGGGATTAATGCTTCAAACGACACGATGCTCAAGGTCCTCATTATTTACATTATTGCCTTCGTGTAAACTTTCAACTACCTTAATAGCTACAATACTCTCTCCTATGTAAGAATACCATAAAGTTATAATATTTAGAAAATTCACTGCCAACATTTGTACTCTGAGAAATGTTCGGTCCTAGTTATTCAACAAACTTAAATTGTTTCCTCTCTTTTTTTGCAACTAGAATAGTTTAATACCGGGAACTTGAGCTACGCATGGTGACCGAGAAGATCAAGGACAGGCTCACAGTGTTGAAAGAGATAGACTTGTTGTTTTAGTTTCAATTTTGACTCAAAAAATAATTGCTTTAATTGTACATCTTATTTCAAGTTACCTTATTATAAACAATTTGTAAAACTGCTTACCCTTTTCCCTTGTGAAATTTTGATAATTTATATTTGTTTGATTAATTAATAACAACATTTTCAATTTAAAATTAAAAAAAAGACATTGCACCAAACACAAACAAACTCTCCACGAAAAATGAGGAACCGAAAAAAAAAGAGGGGCGAGAGAAAGACGAGGAAACACACATAAGAGTAATATAGGACAGAGGAAAGTTGGAAAGTGCTCTCATTAAAGACGACTTTTTATGGAAGACAAATTTTAATCACCAAACTGGAAACTTCCTCCGTAGATTATTTTAAGAAATTTACATCTTAAACATGTTTGTAACAAGAGTAGTAAGAAACTATTGACCAAAAAACTAACTTTTGCAGATTTTATCGCCGAACACCATTTACATCTTAAAAATTAAGATTTAGAAAACAGTTTTTTGACAAGTTTATAAACAGACTGATTACTCAATAACTATATAAACACCAATTTAAAATACCAATCATTATCCAAATAATAATCTCAAATATCAATACAAAAAGATAACTTCATATGATATAGTGACAACAACTTCATACAATACTGCTGCCCTTGGATATCTGCGATCCACAATTCAGAACACAATTATCCCAACCATAATGCCAAATATCAATACAAAAAGATAACTTCATATGATACAGTGACAACAGCTTCATACAATACTGCTGCCCTTGGATATTGGCGATCCACAATTCAAAACACAATTATCCCAACCATAATCCCAAATATCAATACAAAAAGATAACTTCATATGATACAGTGACAACAGCTTCATACAATACTGCTGCCCTTGGATATCGGCGATCCTCAATTCAGAACACAATTATCCCACTTTACAAATTCTCACATGAGGGGAGCAGAAAGGAATAGTCATCGAACAAGTGCCTCTCTTGAATATCAGCAATTCTCAATCTAAAGACAACCACCCATTTTACATATTCCCACTGTCAGGAGATCAGAAGGGGGATTCTCAAACAAACGTCAACATGGGGAGACGTATTCTTTCCGATCAGCAATTACAACATCATCAAATCCTGCAAGATTTGCCTTTTTCTTTCATCATGAAATGGAAGCGGCTAACCGTTTGGCAAAATAGCACTCCAGACATTTCCAAAATTTTCAGAGTATTTTAATACGATTCCATAAACATGTAAATTGATTAATATGTTTATGAATTGTATGGAATGATTTGAGATGGAATTATACAATCCATTAATATATTATTTGATTAATTTGTTTATAAATTATATGAAATGATTTGGATGGAATGTGGATGTAATATAACAAATCTGAAAATTTTCTGGAGTGCAATTTTGCTAAACAGTAAGGGGCTTCCCATTTAAGAAGAAATTCTCTAGGTCTCTGTGCTCTGTACTTCAATTTTCGCTCCAAGGAACCTCTGAACCGGAATTACAGCCTCTACTCCCTAATGATTTCTCCAAAACCCCACATAACTATTTCCCACAACCTGCTCCCAAAATTTCTCTGTACTGACATAAGTCTGATCTATTACCAGAGCATTTAACTTATGCGTGGGAGTCAACAATTCTTCCTGAGAAGAAGAAGAAGCCATGGATGAATCTTCCGTGTCAGAATCTTCATAAATAAATTCCTTCTCATGTACTGCTTTGTTCCTCTTTCTTCCCTTTCCTCTTGCCTTTCTCCAGGCCTTTTTGGAGAGACCTGCAGGCAACTTCACAAGAGCCAGAACAGCCAAATTAAACAGACCACAAGGTAAACAAACAACTGCTGCGCATTCAGCAGTGGTACCACCAGCAACTTCACCAAGTCTCAGGCTCATTCGCTCCTTCGTCAGCACTGCGTTCCTGGCTTTCCAATTTAAAACATCTACCATAGCTGTTCAAGAAAAATGAGATCAGATCAGATGGTTTTTAATGTCCCTTAGGCCAAATTGTTCTGCACAGGCTATCAAAATGCATTTACTTGTTTTAAAGATTATTTGTTGTTTTGATGGGTGTCCAGATTTAAAATAAATTTCATGTAATTGTTTTTAAGATTGTTTGTTGTTTTGACGGGTGTTCAGTTTTAAAATAAAATTCATTTTATATGATTTCATGTGCATTTGTTTGTTTAGAGGATTGTTTGTAAAGGTGTACAAATTCAAGCTAAATTCTTGCCAATCCCTTAAAATCAAAGGCTCCCTGAGAAAATCCGCGATCAAATCAGGAAATAAGGCAAGTGCATATAATTCAGACAACAAATGCGCTTCAAAGATCACAATGCCACACAAACCTTTAAGAGTCTATATAAAAATATGTCAAATGAAGCTCCAAAGACCCGTGGAATTTGATGGTCTGTAGCCTGTTTTAAGTGCTTTAGACAGTATATTACAGGGACAATTTCCAGCAGTACATAAACACCCTATGTTTATGACAATCCCTTGATTTAAAACATTAGATTAATATTGAGTATATATAAAAATGAGTTTCAGGTACATGTTAATATTAATTTTTTTGATAGAAACACTGCTAATTGTTTGGGCAGATATTACATGTGTACACAAACTTCAGAATTTAGGAAAAGACAGAGACTCCTGTAAGTATGAAAATTTGTATAGAAAGAAATACTGCAATTTACAGCTAGTTGACAGGTATGGTTTAATAACAGATATAATGTTTCCACAGTCCATAACAATTAGAGAGGATAACTTCTGAAAAAAAAAGTGTGTATGTAGTTTTATAGGTCAATATTTGGGATTATATTTTATGATTCATCGGTAAGAGGATAAATGATAGATTATGGAGTATATCTAAAACGACCAATAAAATTATATACACAGTTTTATGTATAAGTTATTCTCTCTAAAATGATGGTTAAGAATGTTGGATCATGAAATATGATCTGAAATATAGATCACATAATTTTATTTAAAATTTGCTTTCGCAAAAAGAGAATCCCCATGTGAAGAAGTATATCTCCTATCGAGAAACCTTCATAAAAAATGTAAGGAGAAAATGACTTTTTGGGATCTACCACAGTGGATCAGAAAGTTTAGATATTTAAAAGAAAGAGGAATTGTTAGTATTCCAAAAATTTATTGAGCATCTCCCAAGGAGAACTGTTGAGAGAGAGCTACTAATAACCAAACAGGGGTTTGATACCAAAACATAAAGGTGAAGACAGCGCAATTCCAGTCTTTCCACCACTTTAAAAGACTTTTTAACATTAATTTTATGAATAACTTAACCTTGATTGTTGTTCCTTTTATTTTATATTACTGATGTTACTGTAATTGTAATGATTTAACTGTAGTTCTGATTCCAGAAATTCTTTTTCACCATATGTATTTTGGTTGTTGACATGAGTTTGAGTAAACATGTACCATGTTTTTATTTTAAAATTGAATATAATACATATTTCTTCACAAAAATAGTTAAATTGAAACTTTAAGATTGGCCATCGTAAGTATGATCAGAAAATTAATTATGTATTCAGTTTTACCCTAAATTTACTCTCTTTAAAGGTACAGTTCAGTGGAAATTCCAGGCCCGTCTCCGTATCTTTTCGAGTTTAAAACAAGATTTAAAGACTTATGTGCTTCACCAAAAAAATACGAAAATCTGGTAGATTCTTACATAAAAACACACCGAATGAAACTCTGAAATCCACAGCAATTTTTCTACTATAAACACGGAATACTTGATTCCAATAACTACTCGACTATGCAAATAAACAAATGTAACCTTGAAATTTCAGCAAATGTTTGTTGCTTTAAAAAACCTTAAAACAAAAAAAATGGTACCCGATTACAAAGATAAATGAAATCATGTTCTAACATATTGAAAAATGAAGGATTTCAGAGAAAAACTATACCTGGTTGGAGATTGTTGTTAACTGACGGTACTACAACAGAATTGGGCGTTCTTGAGCTCGTTCTGTAGAGAATTTCCATCAGAAAGCTGTAATCTCAGCTGTAATCTAAAATTCTGGACAAACCGGGTGACAACGGTTCGAATACCTTCAACCCCTACAACGAAAGCATGTTCAGTCGTCCAATACGTGGGTGAATTTGTCGTCCGTTTCGTGCTGCAGAATGTCTTCTGTCAGTTGACAGAATGAGTTGCAAACGCGTTCGCGTTGGAAGGGCAGGACACCAAAAGATAAATTTCCATACGCTTCCTAGTACCATTTACTTAAATATCCGCGTGCTGAGGCAGCCAACTAAGCACCCATGTGTCCGTGGCGAAAGTTCCAAACAAAATGTAGTGCCAACAAAGCCGGCTCGTCGACAATCTATGGCCCCCCAACCTGTGAGCGTAGTCAATACGGTCAATGTGGCCAAGAAAACTTTGAGAAATGGCATTCTAGTTTAATAATGCTATTTTTTATCTGATAGGATAAAAAGAGAGTTTTGACAGTTTTCAAATTTTGTTTACACAAAAAAAATAGTATTTAAGATAATAGTGAAAAAATTGGCAATTTTTAATAAAAGTTATTGGATTTTTATAAATATGCATTTTACATTTACAAAGGATATGTAGGGGATTGAGAAGAAATTGATTCCAATTCCACATCCAAATGATAAAGATCCAACAATTGAAAGGAGGTATTTACATCCAAATAACAAAGAAAGTCAAGAAAAGCAAATTAACTTTTGGAAGGGTTCAACTTTCTTCCACCCCAAGAAAGAAAGCCTTCCATAGTCTTTCACCATCTCTTCCGCATCAAACCTTAGTCTTTCTACCTCCGTCATGCAGCCTTTTCCCTTTCTCGTAGAGACCAAAGCTTTTTTAGGCATCGCTGTGAAAGGGTGATGAGGAGTAGAAACAGAAGCCACCAGATGAATAGGAGGCTCATACAAATTCATGACTATCCTCTGAGAAGGCTCACAACTAGGTGAAGCCTCACTACCCATGCTTGGGGGAGGAAGAACTCCTAAAAGATGGTAGAAGATGCCATGTTCCGCCATAAAAAATTCTTGATCAGGGGTTTAACTTTATTCTCCAAATCCCGAAAACCTACTAAAGAACACATGGATGCCCGATGCCTAATAAGATTGCATCGAAAATCTCTGAAATGAAGGCCCTTAAAATTGAGGAATTGAATCCATGAACTTTGAGATGAGCGCACCCTGATAGAGTGGTAGAGGGGCTTGGAAAGATCAACAATTACACACGCCCTTACAAATCTTTTCCCAATAGAGCTCTCGTCAAATACTTTAATAGTATTATGTATTTTAAAGTTTGTTTGGTATAAATTTTAATCAGATGTTCATCACTTTTTTAATGCTTTCTATTTCAAATATAGTGACTCTGAACACCTCTTATAAACAATCCAAGTATCTAACTTGAATTATCATATACACAAAGACTTAAACGAAAACCTATAAAAAGCATCTAACTTGAATTGTCATATGCACAACACTCAAACAAAAAATCTATAGAAAGAAACATAAAATATAATCTTTAGCCTTATACTAAATTTACAAAGGACAATGTCATCCAAAAGCTTGGAATTATCTTTCAAAAAACCTTTGGATCAAAAGAACGAAAGACACATTATTTTAAATTGAGGCTTTCTTAATAAAAGAATCATTCTATTTGGAAATCACCATATACTAATAACTTCAAGCTATTTTGTTATGGTTCTACAAATTTTATTGGAGAGGGTTAGATTGGACTTTAAAGTGTGAGAGTTATATTAGGTTGCAATATTTTTAATTCGGGGTTGGGATGACTTACAAGTTAAGGGTTGGGGTGATTTACAATTTATTTTAAATGTTTCAAAAAAAATGGTAACTATTAGTAATCAATAGTTAAATTGAAGAGATTATTAACTTTGATTTCATCTCTTTCAAGTATTGTTATAAAGAAATCAATGGTCTCGGAATTTCTTAATCAATTTAGGGTTATTTATTTTTTACGAAATGGGGACTTAGTAATTCTTTCTAATGCCAATGAGTAGAGGGGTTAAAAAATCTACTTAAAAGGACATTGAAAAATTAATGTGAGATTTAATACTATGAAGTTTTATGGGCTTAATTCTTGCATTCAAAGAGGGTTGACAACACTAAATTTTATGATGAAGGTCAACATATTATTAATTTTATATAGAGATGACCCACCAACTTCTTAAAAGTTATTAGCGTATTTAATTTTTCAACTTTAAACTCTTTTTTTCAATCTCAATTTTAGAAATACAAATAAAGAGAAAAATTTAAACAACTTAACTTGTATTCTACATTTTATCTTCATCTTCTCTTACAAAATCTTATTTTTAATATATATTTTTCTAATCATTTTAACCTATTATAATTATTATTAAACATTAACGTATATATTAATTTCATATAGTAGTGTGTCAGTTGAAACTTGAAGAGAGCCCACTAACTTTAACCAATTTACACTGAGATGTAAATTCCAAATTATACTTAGATTGGTAATCATTGTATTAATTTATAATAGTTTATGGGATCCTATGAGAATAAGTATAATTAAAGGAGTGAAGAAGTTGTTAAAAAAAGATAAGATTTGAGCGGCGGGATTCTAGTTCAATAGTGTTATGTATCTTAAAAAAAAATTGGTATAAATTTAAGTCAGATGTTCGTCACTTTTTTAATGTTTTCTCCTCTGAATATAGTGGACCTAGACACCCCCTATAGGATATCCAAGTATCTAGCTTCAATTATCATATGCACAATACTCAAAGGAAAACCTATAAAAAATATCTAGCTTGAATTTTCATATGCACAACACTCAAAGGAAAACCTATATAAAGCATCTAGCTTGAATTGTCATATGCATAACACTCAAGTGAAAATTTATAGAAAAAAAGAAACAACATAATCTTTAGCCATACACTAAATTTACAAAGGACGAGGTTGTCCAAAAGCTTAGAATTATCTTTTCAAGAAATACTTGGATCAAAATTCCCTCTATAAAAAGAAAAAATTAACTATGATGAGAGACGTATTATTTATCTATTTTTATTGAAACTTTGTTTTTACTTGGATTAGCTGTACATAATGCTTCTTTAGCTTAGGTGCCAAGCCATTTCGTTAAATTCACTCGGGGCATAATCTTTGTCTCATCCTTTTTTTGTATCTCTTGGGATTTGTACCTTGGTGGATGGCCAGGTAACACTTTTTACACCATCATCCTCACCATTGAACTACAACCCACTTGATTACGCATTATTTTATATAAAGGCCTCCTTAATAAAAGAACCACTCTAATTGGAAAGCACCATATGCCAATAACTTCAAGGTGTTTTTGATGGTTCTACAAATAATATTGGAGAGGGTTGGATTGGGCTTTAAGGTGTGAGAGTTATAGTAAGTTGCAATATTTCTAAGTGGGATTGCGATTACTTACAAGTTGGAGGTTAGCGTGATTTACAGGTTATCATAAATGTTATTAAAAAAAAATGGTAATTATTAATAATCAATAATTAAGTTGACGAGATTATTAAATTTGATTTCATTTCCTTCAAATATTGTTATAGAGAATTCAATGGTCTACAAATTTCTTAATTAATTTAGGGTTATTTGTTTTTTTATAAAATAAAGACTTGATAATTCTTTCTAATGACAATGAGTAGAGGGGCTGAAAAACCTATTTAAAAGGCCATTAAACAAACACTCTGAGATTTAATATGATGAAGTTTTATGGGCTTATCTCTTGCATTCAAAGAGGGTTGACAACACACAATTTTATGATGAAGGTCAATGTATCATCAATTTTACATAGAAATGACTTAACACAAAATTGCCTTCTTAAAAATTGTCCGCATATTTTATTTTTTATTTTTTTCAATTTCAATTTTAAAAACACAAACAAATCCACTTTTCTAGTTGAAAGTCACAATTAAAAAGAAAAAAATCTCAACAACATAATTCGTAATTTATATTTTATTTTCATCTTCTCCTACAAATTTTTATTTATAATATATTTTTCTTGCAATCCTTTTAACCTACTATGATTATTATTAAAACTTTAATATATATAGAGATATTTATATAACAGGTGTCAGCTGAAATTTGTACACAGAGATGTAAATAGGTAATCATTGTATTGACTTAAAATGTGTCATATCACATCAAAAAGAGCCCAAAACCAATCCATTACGTCATGGATGCCGATAGCGCGACTTTCTCGAAACTTTTGGCCTTTGAATCTTTTAATATATATATATATATTTTTTGCCATATCTATTTTTCTGGAAGCTTTGAATTATAAATTTATATTTTGGAGGAGTTTGATTGGCCTTTGGTTAGTCCCCAGGAGAAGGTTCTATATATATATTTTTATATTTGGCATGAATTTTATTTATTAGTGTCTCCTTATCGAACACGTTAACACTTTTTTTTTAAACAAATGCTTGCTATTTTATATTTCGGAAATACCTGAGGGAGTGTCCCAACCTTTGGCAAAATGCCAATCGAGTTAGGTATGCATGCTATTCTAGAAGTTATGTATTTCCAAAAAAAAATTATACGATAATAGATGGAATTGTATGATTTTGAGATGCATTGTGTACTTTTTAATTGTTAGTTTAAAGTAGGTATTATTAACGTTCTTTTTATAGATTTGTGATGGTTTTCGACTCTTCTCTCAACATTTTAATATAGTTGTTATGTTCTTTATCTTTTGATTTCATGTTGTTCTAAGTTTTTAATCCAAACATTTTTAGGGTTTGTTTAGAGTGTTTGCATGGCCGTGAGTCCTTTGTATGACCTCTCATGGTTAAAGTGCTCTCACTTTCTTTGCCCTGCTTTTTTTACTATGTAAATATTTGATGTCTATTTACTCACCAATAGAATCCTTATTTGAATTCAATTTATTTTTAAGTCATTTAAAAAATAAGCAATCAAACTATTTTATAAATAAATTGTTGAGCACTTATAAGTATTAACACACACCACAAGACATTTGATTGCATACTATTGGAGCTTTTCCAATCATGAAGTTTATTGTTTTTTATATAATCAAAATCTTGGGACCTAAAAAATATCAAGGTAGTTCGATTAAGGTAAGAAGAAGAGTTATGTTTTACAAGTGATCAGAGTGAAAGTGTGGGGAATTAAGTGAGGTTTTGAGAGATTAAGACCAAATGAATGCAATTTTTAGTTTTGGCATGTTTTCAATTCTGTCTAAAGTTATAAGACACTTTGTATATTATTTGGAGAGGAGAGGATAGTCTGAGGAGGCTTTTATAATCGTTGTCAAATTTCTAGGTTAGGTTTTTATCACTTCTATAAAAGCCTTTCTACTGTGAATTTTTAAATACTATTATTATAATACGAACTTAAATTAGACAATCTTAAATCCTATGTATTTTTCCTACTTCTAAACTTAGAATGAAATAATTAGGCTTAGTTATTATTTTGATTATGTCATTTAACCTAGTTAGAGTTAATAGGATGTTTGTGTTACAAATTAGTGTTTAAATCCATTTATCCTTATTATATTTTTGTGCACGTATACCATCTTGTATGCAACCTTAAAGTTAGATTTTGCTCTATCGTACAATAAATTTGAGTTTTTAAGGGTTAAATGTCATTCCTTTCCTATAAAATTAGATCATATTTCACATAATGTTAGATCTAAATTTATGTATTTTTTCTAGAGCTTATTTCATTACATGCTTTTAGATCTAATAGCTTAGCTTCCTTTCTACTTGATCTCAAGCCTTAAGTTATAACAAAATTTTATATTTCTATTCTCAAACTCTAATGTGCTTACAACAATATGATTATTTATGTGTTTATTCCCCAAGTTTCATTTAGAATCATATTTCCAAAACCTATTTATTGATTTTATGAATTATTATTAAATCTTTGTCTATATGTGTAATATTTTTCTTGTTATAGATATACATATGCCTTTTATTCAATAGAGATTTTAGATGTTATTACAATGTATCATGTTTTTAAATATACAAATATATAGCATATTTTTAACATTTGTCTCATGTTTTTTTATCATGTTATTCTTATTGTATAAATAATTAGCTTTCATGTTTCTGTATCACTAGTATATTTTCATAAAATTATGTCAAGAAGGCCATCATTTTTTTCACGATTTTTGACACAAAATTATGTTAAAAAAATTTAGGTGATGTAAAATACATTATTTTTAAGAAAATCCAACCAAAAAAAATCAATAAATCCATCAAATCGCATTGATCATGCAAAATTTGGCATCATTATTTACATCAATCATTATAAATTTATGAGATTTAATTTGTTATCAATGAACCACTTAAAATGACACATACATGGTGACACACATCACTTGTTGCATCAAAATTTGTTGTGGAACATTCAATGAAATAATTTGGATTTTTTTTTTTTTTTTTTTAACAAAGCACATAAAATTTCAAAGAAGAGCAACTCTTTTTTAGAAATTAAATGATCTTGTTTTAGTATTAATATTGGTAAGTGGAGAATAAGATGTATGATTTCATCAATCAAATGTATGTTTTTATCATAATCTTTAATAATTTTATTAAAAGTTGTATGTATAATATATTATACTAATGAAAACAAGAAAAGATTTTATTAATATTAAAGTAGATTATTGTACAATATTAGAGCTTGATTTGAGAATTTAGTTTTTTATGAAATAATTATATGATTATTTTAATTTTTTTAAATATTCACGCTTTCATTACATTATTTTTATATATATGTAAGTGCATGGAATTAGGGAACTAAAAGGGGGTCTTTAATGACTTTTTGTTAATCTTGAAAAATGATAAACTTCAACTTGTACATATTATTTGAGATGCCTACACTCAAAATTTGAAGATGTTATAAGAACATCAATTGTGGCATTTAAAGATTAGTTTCTAAAAATAAACTTTTTTTTAAATGGTCAAGAATAAGTATGTCAAACAACTAAAATTTAAAGAAGAAGTCATGTTTTTTAGAAAAACATAATAGATAGATGTAAGTACATCCCAACATTTTTTTAGCATTATTTAGTATTTTTTAAAACCCTTTGGCGAAAAGTTAGATAAGATCATTTAGTTTTCAACCTATATATTTTAAATGAATATTTATTTTTAAAATAATTTTAAAACTAAATAGACTCTGAAAATGATAAAAATGGATAGCCAACTGTTAGGCCTAGTTTGTAACCCTGTATATTTTTTTGAATTTGGATGAAAAAAATGAAAGATGCATAACAAGGACATACATGTATAGTTGTGGTATACATCAACATAAAAAACCATACTTAGAAATCAATATAGATGGAAACCTTAATGTAGTCAAAAAAATAAAAAATATTTATGTTTCAAAAGAGGAGAGTGTACTCAACATTGCAGTTATATATTCATAAAATACCTCGATTAAATTCATAATGTTTATCATGTTTGAAGTTGATTTTTTTAATTTTTAGGCTAAAACATGGATTTGGCTGTGTGCAAGTCTAATCCTTAGGTTCAAATTTACAAACCTATAGAGTGTACATGTTATAACATGTATATAAAATAATGCATATGATGTAGGAACATCCTTCTTGGATGACTCAATTTGATGTTTGTTCAACCAAATTTAGTTTGATTAGTCTTTTGTAATCAATTGGCATGTTTAGGATGTTGAAAAAGTTGTTATGAGTCATATCATGCACCTTGGAATGCTTTAAAAGTGGTTAGGAGTGTTAGGATAGGATAAAAATTCAAATTAGCAATTTTCCCACCATTTTCTCAAATTTAAATTTTTGAATATTTTTAGCCTAGAATGAGTGTTGTAGGAGAATTGTCAAGAAGTTTTGAAAGTGGAAAGTGATTAAGAAGCATGAATAAATACACCATAGATCACACCATGGGCCAAAGGTCACCTTGTATGGAAGATCAACCTTGATGTTTATGTCAAGGAACAAACACTCTTGCAAGTAACCATTGGCAAGTAGTTAAGGCAATTATGTAAGTATACAACTTGTAAATTTTGGTTTTCTCATATAGTTATCATATGTGTTCAAGTTTGGAGGGGCTCTAGTCCCAATAATAATGAATGGAGAATCTAAAGTTTGGATAAAAATGACTGCCCCCTATTTTCCCTGTCTGTACAAAATGGAGAATGATTGTATTGTGGTTGCTCAATGAAAGAATGTTTACTGTTTGATACTACTAATGCTTAAATAAAGATTGGTAAGTATTGTTTCTTGATTAAGATAACATTTTTAAATTTCATTTAATCAGTTTCACATTAATTTGTTTGAAGTTCATGTTGCCCTGTTGAGAGTTTGCGTGCACAGTCAGTCAGATCACATAATTTGTAAAAGGGTGTTGTAGAGATGATTTCAGATGTAATTATTGGTTTCAAAAGGTGAGCAGAGGCATTAAGAACTTTAATTAATGTTGTGTAGGGTTTAAAAACTTCCATTTGATACCTAGGTGCTAAAGACAATAATTACAAAACATTGCATACCCTAACTGTGTATACAAAAAGCCCAAAAATGTGGAGGGAAAGTGGTAATAGAGACTTATGCATGGAGTTAAACATTTATAAAGGTGTGAGGAATTTCATCAAAGGATTATCAACATTTTTTAGAGTTTATAAATAGTTTATGGAAGGTTAAAACCTAAAGACAGATCCTAGAAACCCTCTAGACTGAGTCTGAGTGTGCAGTTAGAGAAAGATCTTGGTAGAAATGTAGAATAGAGACTAAAGAGTGGAGTTATAAGGATTTGGAAAGGTGTGGAGGTGTAACACAAACTTTAGAAAAATTTCATAGAAGATTGAAATCTTGTTTGGAACATGTCAAAAAAATGATTGCTCTCGGGCTCTTATAGTGATAAACAACCTGAACTAGGGTTTAATAAGAAAAATGCAGAGTGAAGGAGTTTTAATTGATGAAACTACCTCAAAATTTGTATTATGGTAGATATACATGAGGTTAAGATATTATAATGTTAATTTTGTGTTTTTTTACGTGCTCATACAATGGGAGAGGACTGTGTAGAGATAGGGTTTGACAATGCCTAATTAGGCCTAACAATGACCAAGAAAGAGGTAGAAAGGTGGTCTAAAAGTAGAGTTTGGCCTTAAAATTTAATGAGAGGATGAATATTGATATAGGGTATTATGATCAAAGGTTATTATTTCCATGTCCATTTGTACTACTCTGTACAAGGTGAAAAGGCCTTAAAAGGCTATAAAGACTATGTAGTATATAGGCAGAACTCGTGTAAGAGAAGATAAGAAAAGTTGAGGAGTTGTTAAGTGGAGTGAGAGGTATAAAGATACCCTAAGGATAATGAGTAAGATAAAAATATCTAATACACAATAAAATCAATCAATGGACCATTGAACAACTATATGAACTAGCGGACTATTGTATAAGAAGTGATTCTTGAAACAAGGTATATTGTGTGAGAATTGGTAGATTCTCTACATAATTTGGTATCAGAGCTTAGGAGATATTGGGAAGATATAAATACATCATGGTAGATAGAGGATGAGGAGAAGTAACAACATCCTAAAGGAGGTTACAAGTAGTTGATGCTTTGGTGGTTGAAATGAGGAACCTGCAGGCAAGATTACAAGCCATGGAGTTGGCACAATGAAGAGAGATAAATAGAGGTGATGTTAGTGATGGTGAGGATGAGATTACTCATGAATAATTATTAGAGGAAGGATATGAAGTAATATTTGAAGAAAGATTCATTAGAGCAGTACTTGGGGTGACTTCAAAGCCCAAGATGGAGGTGCCCATGTATGAGGTCAGTCTTAATGTGGAGGAATTGATTGAATGGATCACAACCATGGATAAGTACTTTGATTAAAAAGAGGTTAAGGATAATAAGAAGGTATTTTTTTTAGTAACAAGGCTGAAGGGTCATGCATCCTTATGGTGGGATGGCATACAGGAAGAGAGAAGAAGAAGAGGAAAGGATAAGATAAGATCATGGGATAGAATGGTGGCCAATATGAAATGCAAGTTCATGCCTAAGGATTATCAGACCCAATTGTTTAGGAGGCTAAAAAATTTGAGCCATAAAGATATGATAGTGAAAGAATACATGAAATAATTATACAAACTGACCATTCAAGCAAGACACACAGAAGAGGATGCTGAGAAGGTTACTAGATACATGAATGGCCTAAAGTTTGGCATTCAATATGACTTGAGTATTTTAGAACCTAGAATAGTTGAGGAGGCCTATCAAGTTTCCTTGAGATTAGAAGAGAAGTTTGAAAGATTTCAAAGTCAATTGAATAGAGGTAGAGGTGGAAGAAACTACAGAGGTAGAGGCCAACAAGAAGGAAGAGGGAAGCCAAGCAATAAAATTCAATGGAAAGGTCAAAGTAAATAAGTGGGAAGAAATTTAAAGATTTCAAGTACATCAAATAGAGGTGGTTATAATAGAGGTGGAAAATCATATGGTAAAGGAAGATTCAATGGTTGTTTTGCACACAAATGCTTTAAGTGCAACAAGTTTGCAGAGCATATGTCATATGAATGCCCAAAATATGTTAAAAGTGGAAGCTCTTGGAGTGAGAGTAGAAACCAGGTGGTCCAACAAGAAGATGAGAGTGTATATGCATTGCCAAACTATGTGGAAGATCCTAAAATAGGGGAGAGCTTATTGATTAAGAGATTTCTCTTGAAGACTAGCCAAGAGGAGAGAGAACCACCACAAAGAAAGACATTATTCTGAACCATGTGTAAGAGTAAATGTAAGTGCCACAAATTTATATTAGAAAATGGTAGTATGGATAAATTAGTGTCTTCATTAATGGTGTCTAAACTAGGCTTAGAAATAAGTAAGCATCCAAGCCCATAAAAGGTCTCTTGGATCTAAAATAGTCACCAAGTCCTAGTGAGTAAACAATGTTATGTAGACTTGCAGATAGGTGGATACAAGGATGGAATATTATGTGATGTGATTCCTATTAAATTTTTCCACATAATTATTGGGAGACCATGGAAATATGATAGGAGAGACTTTCATGATGGGAGAGCTAACACCTACACCATAGAGAAATATGGATGAAAGCATACATTAAAACCATTTAAGGACAATGCATGGAGAGAAACACCAGGTAGTGTCTTGATGTTTAGAGAGGAATACTTAAAAATATAAGTTAGTTTCAGTAAGGATGACAAGAACATGATAGTTGACAACAAGTATCAAGAGGGAGACAAGCTAATACAAGTTACCAAGCCATTGGAAGAAAAGAATACAAAAGTTGAGCAACATTTTGAGGAATTGATTGCAAGTAATACATAGTTGTTACCGTCAAACCAAAATTATAAGTTATTCTTAGATGAACACATGAAGGGATTATTTATAAACTTATCCTATCATTTGTCCCTCACACAAGACAAGGAGTTTCTAAAAGGTTTTTTTTGAGAAAGTGGCCATGTTGAGAGAATTGGTGATGGAAAGAGAATATAATGAGAAATAAAATAGTACAAAGCATCCAGAGGAGAAAAATGAGGTTGAAGGCATTGTAGGAGAATAGATGACACCAGTATCAACACTCCCACAAGCAATAAACCTAAACATGGATAAGAGAAATAAGCATGGGAAAAATAGTGGTTTCCAAGAAGAGAACCATGAGATTGTTTTCTTTGATTTATGTGTTACATATGTAGGATGGTTGTAGGAAAATAACCATGTGTTGAATATGATCAAGTTGAATATCAAAGTAAAATAATTCAACCTCAAAGGAGTAAGCAAGGTGGAGTTGGTTAAAGCACAAAGAGGTTTATGTGCTACTCATAGACCTTGGGATCCAGGAGGGTGTACCATTGAATAGAAGGAGAGAACCAGAGAGAGGGGAATGCCGAGGAGATCAAGAAAAGTTGATAAAATTTCATGGAAAGTTTATTTCACATCGCAAGAGTATGATCTAGGAGCATCCTTCTTGGATGACTCAATTTGATGTTTGTTCAAGCAATTTCTGTTTTATTAGTATTTTGTAATCAATTAACATGTTTAGGATGTTAAAAAAGTTTTTAGGAGTCATTTCATGCACATTATAATCTTTCCAAGTGGTTAGGAGTGTTAAGATATGGTAGAAATTCAAATTGGCAATTTTCTTACCATTTTCTCAAATTTAAATTTTTGAATATTTTAGCCTAGAATGAGTGTTGTAGGAGAATTGTCAATAAGTTTTGAAAGTGGAAAGTGATTAGGAAACATGAATAATGACACCATGGATCATACCATGGGCCAAAGGCCACCTTATATGGAAGATCAACCTTGATGTTTGTGTCAAGGAACAAACACTCTTGCAAGTAACTGTTGGCAAGTAGTTAAGGTAGTTATGCAAGTATAAAACTTGTAAATCTTGGTTTTCTCATAGATTTATCATATGTGTTCAAGTGTGGAGGGGATCTAGTTCCAATAATAATGAATGGAGAATATCAAGTTTGGATAGAAATGTTTGCCCCTATTTTCCCTGTGTGTACAAAATGGAGAATGATTGTATTGTGGTTGCTCAATGAAAGAAGGTTTAATGTTTGATGACACTGATGCTTAAATAAAGATTGGTAACTCTTATTTATTGATTAAGATAGCATTTGTGAATTTAATTTAATCATTTTCACATTACTTTTTTTGAATTTCATGTTGCCCTATTGAGAGTTTACCTGCACAACCAGTCAGAGCATAGAATGTTGTAAAAGGGTGTTGTAGAGATGATTTTAGATGTAATTATTGGTTCTAATAGGTGAGTAGAGGAATTAAGAACCTTAATAAAAATTATTTAGGGTTTATAAAATTCCATTTTATACCTAAGTCCTCAAGACAATAATTGCAAAACATTACAGACCCTAACTATATATATAGAAAGCCCAAAAATGTGGATGCAAAGTGGTAATAGAGACTTAGGAATGGATTTAAATATTTAGAAAGGTGTGAGTAATTTCATCAAAGGCTTACCAATATTTTTCAAAGTTTATAAACCATTTTTGGAAGGTCAAAACCTCAAGATATAGCTTGGAAACCCTCTAAACTGAGTCTGAGTGTGCAGCTAGACAAAGATCTTGGTAGAAATGTGGAACAAAGACTCAAG
Organism: Torreya grandis; assembly: GCA_037957365.1. Taxonomy (NCBI): domain Eukaryota; kingdom Viridiplantae; phylum Streptophyta; class Pinopsida; order Cupressales; family Taxaceae; genus Torreya; species Torreya grandis. Next base: position 728,794 of record JARHVA010002598.1, read on the forward strand.
AGTGGTGTTATAAGGATTTAGTAAGGTGTGGAGGTGTAACATAGACTTTAGGAAACTTTCATATAATATTGAAACCTTTTTTAGAACATGTCACAACAAAATGATTGGTCTTGGGCTCCTATGGTGACAGGGAACCCTAAACTAGGGTTTAAGAAGAAAAATGAAGATTTAAGGAGTTTCTATCGATGAAACTACCTCACAATTTGTATTCTGGTAGATATGCATGAGGTTTAATATATTCTAGGGTTTTTTTGGTGTTTCTGTATGTGCTTATATAATGGGAGAGGATTTTTTAGAGATAGGGTTTGCCAAGGTCTAATTAGGCTTAATATTGACCAAGAAAGAGGTAGAAAGGTGGTCTAAAAGCAGAGTTTGGCCTTGAAATTTCATGAGAGGATGAAGATTGATAGAGGGTATTAGGATCAAGGGTTAGTTTTTCCATATCCATTCGTACTATTCTGTACAAGGTGCAAAGGACTTTAAAAAGGCTACAAGGACTGTGTAGTATATAGGCAAAAATTATGTCAGAGAAGATAAGAAAATTTGAGGAGTTGGTAAGCGGAGTGAGAGGTCTAAAGACACCCTAAGGAGTAGGATCAAGCTTAAGATAACAAGATCTAAAACAAAATCAAAGCGATCAATAGACCACTGAACAACTATATGAACTAGTGGACTATTATATAAGAAGTGATTCTTGAAACAAGGTATATTGTGTGAGAATCAACATATCCTCTGCATCAACATACATGATATAATGCATACCTACTATGACATGTATGGAATATTATTATTTTTTAATATGTAAGGGTTTGATGTAGAGAAAGTTGAATAATCAAAAGACAGGTTGTGTGTTTACGAAAATAAATGTTAAGTATAATAACTTATACTTCAAATTTATTTTAGTAAATATAAAAACTTAGGCCCCCTCTACATATTTTATAATTGGTCTCATAAATCTATAAGTTACGATTTATGAGATAGTTTTTCAAAATCTAATTTGGACAATACCTTATCATTTTTAGGATTTCAGTATTGAATCTTAAAATTTTAAGGCGTAATTGTTACAATCAATTTTCATTTTGGGTAAACATATATTCATTTTAAGGTTTTGGGACCTTCCAAATTACTTGATAATATTTCAATGAGTTTTAGGTGTCAATATTTAATTCTACAAACTATCACACACCAACCACCCCTTTATGTTGATTTTACTTGTGATTAAGTCCTTTCTAGGCTAAAAGTAACACAACAACACCATATTCATTTACAAATAGGGTGAATGGGAATAATTTGGGGTAAATTTGTGAACAATCAACCCAATTCAATTTAATTCATGCCAAAGTGGTGTGAATGGGATAACATAGGTCACATTGGTGACTTGTGCACTCCCAACCACTTTTTATGTTTATTTTACTTATGATTAGTCCCTTATAGGCCAAAAAATATAGAAATACCATATCTAATTGTGAATAGGTTAAATTCAAAAAAATAGGCACATTTGTGCATGATCACCCCATTTTGGACAAAGTGATGTGATTCAGGTAATATACATCACATTATGACCCTTACACAACTAACCACCCATTTATGCTAATTTTACTTATGATTAGTTCATTTATAGGAAAAAAGTGACACAACAACACTATATCCACTTGTGACTAGGGAAATGTAGATAATTTAGGGCGCATTTATGTGAGACCACCCCAATTCTCTTTGAATTATAGCCAAAGTGGTTGATTAGGGAAACATAGGTTACATTGGTGACCCGCACACACCAAACCAATACTTTATGCCATTTTTACTTTTGATTATAGGCCAAAAACAACACACCAACACCATAACCACTTGCAACTAAGGAAAATGCATATGATCTAGGGTACATTCATGTGTGATCACCCCAATTCACTTTAAATTGAGTCCAAATTGGTTTTATTTGGATAATGTATGTCCCATTCATGACCAACACACACCCAACCAATATTTATTTTAATTTTACTTAAGATAAGGTCTATTATAGTCCAAAAGTGATACAACAACACCAGATCCAATTATGATAAGGGAAAATGCAAACAATTTTGGGAACATTTATGATTAATCACCTAATTCACTTCAAATCTAGGCTAAAGTGGTGTGATTAGGGAAATTTAAGTTTCATTGGTGACTTGTGCACACCCAACCACCCCTTTACACTATTTTTACTTTCAATTAGGTCCCTTATAGGCCAAATATGACACAATAACACCATATCCACTTGTAACCAAAGTAAATGGGGATAATTTGGGACACATTTGTGTGTGATCACCCTAATTCACTTCAAATTCAAGCCAAAATGATGTGAATGGGGTAATGTAGGTCATATTGATGACCCATTTACAATAAACCACTACTTTATGTCATTTTTACTTTTGTTTATAGAGATTATAGGCCAAACACAACATAACAACACTATATTCACTTGTGCCTAGGGAAAATGTGGATAATTTGGGGTAAATTCATGTTTAATCACCTAAATTCACTATAAATTCAGGCCAAAGTGATGCAATTCAAGTGTAGATACTAAAATCCAATCTTTGATACTTTATAAGGACAAGCTTGACACACATTTACCATGCATGACTTGATCACTCAAAAAAGGTCTTAATCTACCATCCTCTCACACTTGCATGTTATCTTATGAGTCAATACTTTTGTTTAATTGTTATACAACTACAAGAACCTCACTGTTTATTTCAAACCTATTTAATATCCTTCAAAGATAAATACAAACTCTTTATTTAGTTTTCTTGTACACAAGTTGGTTTAGACATGTACAGTCAATATCACCATTTGATATTAAATTCATTTGGTCAGTACTGCCCACTTCTAATAATGACTATTTATTAAAATCAAAAAAATCCTTAGGGTCAACCCAATAGTCTTGCATGTTTATTATGCGAGGAATTATTCAATTGGATCAAAATATAAACAAATTAAGGTATCATTCAAAGTGGACTTATCATTTATCTGATAGACATCTATATACTACTATACACTACACAAAGTTGCCCTATTATTCCTAATTTATAAACCTATGACTAGGAACAATCACAAGCCAAGTTTGAAGCACTCAAAATCCAAGGGAAAAAATAATTTTAAATTAACAAATCCAATCATTAGTTGCATACATATAGTGATGGATCATAATTACACAATCACACTAAATGAAATATCTATATGTGGCTTAATTTCCTTAGAGTATAGGATGTGTACGAAATGATTAATAATTAGATGGGGGTGATTAGGGTCAACTAAAACCATCAACTTTTCCCATTTTTATAGGTTTCTAGTCCTCACAAGCACACCTATAGTTTAAAGACAAAGTAGATTGATTTATATATTTATGTGCATTGTTAGAGTTTGGGATCATAAACACAAAGTGAGTAAAGATGTTTATAGTTGATCGTACAATCATAGTGCCATACTTCCATGCAGGTTATTACATACCAATAAGTTATTATCGACTGAATATACTGACTTAATCCTATTGAACCGACCTAACATAGATAGTGAATCAGTTTCAAAACCATCTAAGCTAAAACCCTAATTGTATCTAATTTTCACTTTTAGAATACAATCATAGTTTAATAGTCAACCAAAAAAATATAATTATAATTATCTCTTTAATACTTTTTATATTTAACATATGCCCTTATCAAATCAAAAGAATAAATCTCAGTCTTTTACATTTAGACGCATGCTTGAATGCCATGTCTATTGATCTAAATTACATTTCAAAGTTTGATCTTAATTAGATTAATCTCACCCATTAACCAAAATTAGGGTAAAACATTTTTGTGAACCCGTACACCTCAAAAAGTGCAAATCCTTAGGTTTTCCATTAGGTTTTCACCCTTATAGGGTTTCATATCTTAAAATTAGGGTTTTGTTTTTAGATTTGATAACTGATTAATCCCTAATCTTATGATTTAATAATGACCATGTTGAAGGAACATTATTGGTTAACACAAGTGATGAAATTATTTTTTAAATATTATTTTACATGGACGGTATATATTGTTTGGATCAATTATGTAAGAAAATGTGTAAAAAACATCAAGTCTAAATTCACTAATAAGGCTAAAGCTACCAATGAATGATCCCAAGCATTACTCTAATCCTATTTTCTCAACATCCATGTTAGGTTGTGGAGCTAAAAGCTTCAACTGTTGCAAACATGGAGGAGGTTGCTGAGTTCCAGGGAAACCGGCGTCGGCAGAGTATAATGCAGAGGGCAACCGACATCAGCAGGTGTGAACTGAAACACAATCGGCATCGGCAGGAGGTCGGTCGACGTCGGTCACCTCCAGGTAGATAGGGACCGACGTCGATTGCCTCTGGCAGTTCCAAAACTATTCGTTTCACAGACAGTTAGTTCGTTGAACTGAGAGTTTGCATGTAAAGGCTAATTATAGTCTTGAGTTGCATGTCTAATTATTGTAATTAAGAAAGTCTAATTATTGTATGCATGAGATCTATATAATAGACTCATGGGCTGTATTGTAAAGGTGTGCTAGAAAGCCATTGAGCTTGTAGAGAGAGCTAGAGTAGCTCCTCCTAGTTCCAAAGGGGTGTTGAGTGTGTATGATCAGGGAGAGTTGCAGGTTATGCAAGTTCTACTAGGAGATCCACCAGGATACTGGTTGAAGAATCATGAGGACTTGGTGAGGCAAGGACAAGGGTTCTTCTAGGTGTAGAGATATCTACATGGTGAGTATGGTCTGTTAGTGATTGTAGGTTGTTGCAGGAGTAGGGAGATCTACTTGGGGTACGGTTGTGTACTTGGTGTACTGGCAGCGTTGTTATTGACTGGTTGGAGAGGTGAACAACAACTCTGTATTTGAGTTATGTGTTGGGACCATAAGAGAGAGAGGGAAGAAGTCCTTGAGGTGTGGCAAGCCTTTGAGGTGGAAGAAGAAGTGGCATCTTCTTTATTGTATTTTCTTCTGAGTGATTATTAATACAATTGTGTATTGTCTCTCATATCCTGTGTTGTTTCATATTTCTAGTTACTTATCATTCTGGTTAAATTCTGCATTTAGTTGCTAATACAACATAATCATATGTGCTCTAATTGAGGAGCAAGATCCTGACAAGTTGGTATCAGAGCATGTTTGTTGTTCTAGGTCCCTGACAGTTGGTATCAGAGCATGTTTGTCATTCCAGGTGTCTGACAAGTGGTATCAGAGCTTTTGGTTGGGTTGACTAATAGGTGGTTCAGATCTGGTTAGTGTTTGTTGATTACAGGTTACTCACAGGGGTTTTTGATTGAGTGGGAGTATAGCAATGGCAAAATAAATTAAGCTATGAATGGAAAAACTGAATAGCACGAATGGTCTGATTGATGGAAAGAAAGAGCAGGTAAAGAAAGACTGTTGGTCGGTAGGAGATCAACGTGTAGAAGCAGATGTTGTAGGTGTTGTTGCACAGGTTGCTCTGGATAAAGTAGAATCTTGGTTTACAGATTCTTTTGCCTCTTTCCATGCAACCCGAAATAGAGCATCTTTTCATGGGTATGTCTTTGGAGACTTTGGAGAGATTTATTTAGGGGTTGGTGAGCCTTGTCAGATTATTGGCAAAGGGGAAGTGAAGCTGAAATTGTAGATGAGTAACACACAGGTGTTAAAGAAGGTCATGCAGGTTTGAGTCTTGGAGATGAGTCTAATTTTTTCAAGAAAGTTAGGTGATGAGAGATGCACAGTAACTCTCACAGCGGATGCACTTGAATTAGACGGTGGTAAGAAAGTAGTTATCCTTTATCTATCTACATATATTACTGATTCACCTTTTATTGCAGAGATGTGGCTTTGTAGACTTGGTCACATATGTAAGAGGGGAATGCATGTTCTTAAGCGAAAGACAGATATCTTTGACAAACTTAAGAATTGGAAAGCCTTGGTGTTCATGGAGGAGATGATAGATAGAGATCAGCTGAGGGGACTGAATTATTCTGAGCAGGGCTGTGTTAATTTGAATAGGGTTTTGACCCAAAAGGAGATCATAGGTAAAAAGTCATCACTCACAAGTGAACATAGGTACCGACGTCAGTCAGGAGGAACCGACGTCGAATAGACAAGCACCGACATCGATCATGTGCAGATCAGTAGAGTCAATGGTGTCAGGCAGCAAGAACTGACATCGGTAAGGGGTACACCAGCATTGGTCAGGAAACTGACATCGACAGATAGGGTTAGTCACAGGGAACTGACGTCGGTCAGGTGCAAATTGGGAGATGACTGAGATCGGTCATTGAAACAGATGTTGGGCAGATAGCAAGCTGTCAAGGAGTCTCAAATGCCCATATGGAGGACTGAAAGGGTAAGTGGACCTCACTTTCATTGTTCACCTTCTTACTTATTGCTTACTGATGGTCAAGAACCAGGAAGATGTGAAGAGGCAATGAAGGTAGAATCCAGAAACAGTGGGAGCTTGGCATGGATGAGGAGTGTGAGTCCTTGGAGAAGAACCAAATAAGTGTTTGTTGGTAGAGTTGTCAGCTGGAAGAAATCACTGAGAGACATATGGATTCCCAAGTTAAAGAAGAGAGTGGATGGATACGTGAGACAGAAGGCCAAGGTATATGGTCTTGAGGAAGCTGCAAGACAGTGGTACAGGTTTTGACAGGTGGATGACAAAGCAGGGCTTTAATCAATGTCAGTGTAACTATTGTGTTTGTTCTTACCAGGTGGATGATGAGTCATGACATTATCCAGTTACTGTATGTGGATGGTATGCTTAGAGTAGGTTCGTACATACAAGGAGTTTCTGAGCTAAAGGTAAGGTTAGTTCAGTGGTGTGTCATGAAGAATTTGGGAGCAGCGAAATTCTTTGGCATAAGAGACATGGAGATTTTTTGTCTCCAGTGGGAACTGATGTGAATCAAGTGTTGGTGAGGTTCATGATGCAGGATGTAGAATTGGTAAGCACACCAAGGGCTGGACAGTTCAAGCAGAGCTTATAACAGTGTTCAAAATCACATGAGGTCTAGTGTAGACCTGAGTTTTCCCAAGCAGTGGGAGTTGTCAGAGAGTTTGGAGCCAATTCAGGGAAGGTAGATTCTCAGGTATCTGAGAGGGACTAGCAGCAGGTTAACATGTTATGCAGGGTCAAGGTCTTCACTACATGGGTTTGTAGGTTCGGATGTGGCAGGTTACTTGGATGACAGGAAAGGCATCACAGGGTGTGTGGTGGGTGGTCTTCAAGATGGAGCTTGAAGATATATACAAGCCAAGAAACAAATTAGATAGTGTGTAGGTACAGGTACAATTGCAGCTATTTATCTCCAAGTGGGAGATTGTTAGGTTGTGGAGCTAAAATCTTCAACTGTTGCAAACATGGAGGAGGTTGCTGAGTTCTAGGGAGACCAGTGTTGACAGAGTATAGTGCAGAGGGAAACCAACATTGGCAGGTGTGAACTGAAAGACAATCAGCATCGACAGGAGGTCGGCTGACATCGATCACCTCCAGGCAGACAGGGACCGATGTCAGTCGCCTGTGGTGGTTCCAAAACTGTTCGTTGCACGGACAGTTAGTTCATTAAACCGAGAGTTTGCATGTAAAGACTAATTATAGTCTTGAGTTGCGTGTCTAATTATTGTAATTAAGAAAGTCTAATTATTGTATGCATGAGATCTATATAATAGACTCATGGGCTATATTGTAAAGGTGTGCTAGAAAGCCATTGAGCTTTTAAAGAGAGCTAGAGTAGCTCCTCCTAGTTCCAAAGGGGTGCTGAGTGTGTATGATCAGGGAGAGTTGCAGGTTGTGCAAGTTCTACTAGGAGATCCACCAGGGTACTAGTTGAAGAATCATGAGGACTTGGTGAGGCAAGGACAAGGTTTCTTCTAGGTGTAGAGATATCTACATGGTGAGTATGGTCTGTTAGTGATTTTAGGTTGTTGTAGGAGTAGGGAGATATACTTGGAGTATGGTTGTGTACTTGGTGTACTGGCAACATTGTTACTGACTGGTTGGAGAGGTGAACACCAATTCTGTGTGTGAGTTGTGTGTTGGGACCGTAAGAGAGAGAGCTTTGAGGAGAGAATTACTGTTCACTTGAGGTGTGGGAAGCCTCTGAGAGGTGGTGGAGAAGAAGTGGCATCTTCTTTATTATATTTTCTTTTGAGTGATTATTAATACAATTGTGTATTGTCTCTCATATCTCGTGTTGTTTCATATTTCTAGTTACTTATCATTCTGGTATAATTCCGTGTTTAGTTGCTAATACAAGGTAATCATATATTGTGCTCTAATTGAGGAGCAAGATCCTGACAAGTTGGTATCAGAGCATGTTTGTTGTTCTAGGTGCCTGACAATCCAATCCAATATTCCTATTATTAACACTATATGACAAAGGTATTTCATGACTCACTTTATCCTTCCTATTAAATTTTTTACAATAGATCCAATTTATGCTATTGATGTACTTATCATAAACATTGAGACTAATGATACAACTACTAAAGATCAACAAGGTACCTTGGAGGATGAAAATTTATTTGAATATCTTAACATGAATCCATATTAATTGATGCAATGTTATATGTAAATATATGAGCACAAAAAATTGGCTCAAGCTTCTACATCAAGTATTCACAACACTACTATTGATATTATCCTTATATCTTCAACTGTAGTGACTTATACCTCATCCACTCAAGGATTGAGGGGAAAACAAGGCCTTTAGTTGATTCTAATGCCTATATATATGAAAAAAACACTTCACCCTTCATATGATGGCTATATAAATCCTGTTTCCAACCTAGAATAATGCACATTCCCTTGAGAAATTGATATAACTTTACATACCAAGGTTATGTAATTAGAGTAAGGTGCATTGAGAACTAGCCATGCCATGATTTATATGCTTTATTCCATAACTCACTAGTCCCTAACATAGAAACCTACCCTTTAACAATAGGATTCATAGCTCCAAACCTCTAATTATGTAATGGTAAAGGTGATCTTGAGCAATATCTTAGATCATTCCATGCTACATGCTTGGATTATAAATATATTGTCAAACTATTGACCAAGTTATTTCCAAGAAGTCTTAAATATGCATTGATATGGTTCCATGATATTCCTATTCAATCCATAAGAGTAGTCAAACCCCTAGCCAAAAAAATCCTACCATAATTTCTGTCAACATTGATGAGAAGTTATCATATGCATAAATTTATAAGCTAAAGCTAGGATCCAAGGAACGAACATGTGACTATGTGCTTCAATACAAAACCATGCTACCCAAGATGACCAATGTTATGGTTGACAATGAATTTCAAGATATATTTAAATAAATTTTGATAGCACCACTTCACGAGTTAATTATATTCAACATATTAAAATCATTTGAGGATCTATGACATAGAATGAGGGACAAAGAAGTCAAGCTAATTTCTTTGAAAAAACTTAATCATACATCAAATTTTATGACTACTTCAACAATGAAGTTTCAAAGTAAGTTGAATTATAAGGTCAAACCAAGTAATAACAATAATTAGGTGAATATTACAATCAATGTAATGCCACAATCTAAAAACTATTTACGATTGGAAATTCTACTAAACATGCACTTTTCACGATTACCATCAAATCCTCATATGATACTAAATGATTTGCTTGAGTGAAACTTCATAACACTCCTCTCTCCACAAGAGTTCGATCTTTAAGGTAGACCTAGTTTAAGGAATTATGATGGCAACACATATTATGAGTATCATTAGATTATAAGGTATTCTATGAATAGATTTTTTAAGCTTAAACATAAGATATAGGATCTCATAGATGAGAACACTATCAACTTGTGCACTCTTGTAGAGTAATCTCAACTATAACATAATTAAAATTAAAATTTGAATATCTTTAATGATTGTATTCCTAAACATGAGTCAATAAAAACAAATGACACTTCATATGTTTGTTATAAATACATGTATCCTCCACTGGTGGCATGTAATCATCCACTAAATCCTATTATTGGTACACTTAGCAATACTCCACCTCAGTACCCCATGATTACATTTGATGAAAGTAATATATTTGATGATGATTCATATTTTCATGCATTATTCATACAAGCCTACATTGAGGAACATCCTATACATAGGGTTATGATTGAAAATGGTTCAAGTGAGAATATTTGTACGGTGTCATGTTTCCAATCTCTTAGGTACACACAACAAGATTAATAAGATAAAACAAAAGAAGTTAATGGATTTTATGGGCATAGACACAATACCTCAGGACAAATAGTATTACCTATTCATGTGTGATAAATCATATTATCCATGTTATTCTTAGTTTTATAGAGTAATGGGGTATTTGACATGTTTTTACGACACCCATGGATATAGAGACTTCTTGCAGTTCCATCTACAATATACCAATGCATAAACTACATATACTACAACATATTAGTCATAGTTTCAGGTGTATGGTATGAGTATCCACTATAATCAGTGATATCCCCTCCTTCACCGCTACCAACACCATGATTGGTTGATACACCTATTCAAAATTATTATTTAGAGAGTTTAAATACACTTGCTTAGGATCACTAAACATATATGGTTGACTCACATATCTAGAATGAGCATACAAAGTCAAATTATACACATATATAGAACCTACCTATACAACCAATTATTCTACATAAATTACATCAAAAAGTTACTCAAATACAATAAATGTCACCATATTCTATAATTTTATTAGATTTGGACATATGTCTCAGAATCTAGACTTATAGTATTTCCCTATCGAACACATTAACATGTTTTTTTAACAAATGTTTGGTATTTTATATTTTGGAAATCCTTCAGGGAGAGTCCCGACCTTTGGAAAAATTCCAATAAAGTTATGCATACATGCTATTATAGAAGTTAAATACTTCAAAAAAAAATTATACTGTAATAGATGGAATTGTACTCCTAAAATAGTTTTATGTATTTATTAGTTGTTAAATTATGTGATTTTGGGATGTATTATTTAATTTTTAATTGTTGGTTGAAATTAGGTATTATCAACATCTTTTATCAATTTGTGATGGTTTTCGACTCTTCTCTCAGCACCTTAAACTTTTCATATTCTCTATCCTTTAGTTTCACATTGTTCTCTGTTCTTTATCCAAATATTCTTGAGGTTTACTTAGAGTGTTTGTATGGCCCCAATTCCTTTGTGGCCCCTTGTGGCTAAACTGCTCTCACTTTATTTGTCCCAACTTTTTTACTATGTGAATTTTTATAAAAATCTACATACCAATAAATTCCATATTTGAATTCAATTTATTCTCAAGTCATTCAAAAAAGAAGCAATCAAAGAAATTGTTGAGCTCTTGTAAGTATTAACACACACCACAAGACACTCAGTTGCATGTTGTTGGAGCTTCTCTAATCATTGAGGTTTCTTATATTTTATATTTTTATAGTCTATGGACCTAAAAAATATAAAGGTAGTTTGATTACTCTCTACTTTAATGTATGCCTCAAAACATATTTTGTTTTATTTAAGTTTATAGTTATTGTTGTCTAATTTGATTATTCTGTAGTTTAATGTATGCTTAAAAACATATTTTTATTTTATTTAAGTTTCTAGCTATTTTTGTCTAATTAAGGCATGAAGAAGAGTTATGTTTTGCAAGTGATCAAAGTGAAAGAATTGAAAATTAAGTGAGATTTTTAGATATCAGGGCCAAATGAATGTATTTTTTAGTTTTGGCATGTTTTTCAATTTTGTCTAAAGCAACAAGACACTTTCTATATTATTTTGAGAGGAGAGGATGGTCTGAGGAGACTTTTCTAATTGTTATCAAATTTTTAGGTTAGGTTCCTATCACTTATGAACAAACATTTATATTGTCAATTTCTTAACATGGTCACTAGAAAACGAAGTTAAATTAGATAATCCTAAATCCTATGTGTTTTTCCTACTTCTAGATTTAGAATAAATTAATTAGGCTTGGTTATTTTTTTTGTTTATGTCATTTGACCTAGTTAAGATTAATAGGTTATTCGGGTTAAAAGTTAGTGTTTAAATCCATTTATCCTTATTACATTTTTATGCACCTACATCATCTTGTATGCAACCTTAGGGTTAGATCTTGCTCTATTGTGCAATAGATCTATGTTTTTAAAGGGTTAATTGCCATTCCTTTCCTCTAGGGTTAGATCCTATTTCACATAATGTTATATCTAAATTCATCTATTTTTTATAGAGTTTATTCCATTACATGCTCTTAAATCCAATAGCCTAGCTTCCTTTTTTGCTTGATCCCAAGCCCTAGGTTATAATAAAATTTTATATTTTTATTCTCAAACCTTGATGTGTTTACAATAGTGTGATTGCTTATGTGCTTATTCCCAAGATTTTATTTAGAGTCATATTTCCAAGACCCAATCTATTGATTTTATAAATTATTGTTAAATATTTGTCTATATGTGTAATATTTCTCTTGTTATGGATATAAATATTCCTTGGTTCAATAGAAGTTTTAGATATTATTATAGTGCATCATGTTTTCAAATATATAAATATATGGCATACTCTTTGCATTTGTCTCATGTTTCTTATCATGTTATTCTTATTGTATAAAGTACGAGCTTTCGTGTTCATGTATCATGAGTAGATTTTCATGAAATAATGTCAAGAAGATTGCCACTTTTTTTCGTGATCGTTGACACAAAATTGCATAAAAAAAATGGGTGATGTAAAATGCATCATTTTTTAGGAAATCCACCAAAAATCAATAAATCAATCAAATTGCATTGATCACATAATTTGGCATCACTATTTACATCAGTCATTGCAAATTTATGAGATTTAAATTTCTTTCCAATGAAGTACTTAAATAATGACACATGTGATGACACATTATGCATCAATTATTGCATCAGAATCTGTTATGGAACATTTAATGCAGTAATTTAGATTTATTTATTTATTTGTTGGTTATTAACAAAGCACAGAAAAATTCAAATAAGGGAAACTCTTTTTTCAAAAATAAATGATCTTGTTTTTCTATTGATATTTGTAAGTGGAGAAGAAGGTGTACAATCTTATCAATCAAATATATGTTTTTATTGTAATTTTTAATAATTTTGCTAAAGTTGTATGTTCAATATGTTACATCGATGAAAATAAGAAAATATCTTAGTAAATTTAAAGTAGATTATTGTACGACATTAGGTCATGATTTGAGAATTCAATTTTTATGTAATAATTATATGATTTTTTAATTTTTTTTAAAGATTCATGCTGTTATTGCACTATTTTTATATATGGGTAAGTGCATGAAATTAGGGGACCAAAAGGGAGTCTTTAGTGGACTTTTTTTTACTCCTAAAAAATGAGAAACTTCAACTTGTATAGATTATTTGAGATGCCTACACTCAAAATTTGAAGATTCTATAAGAACAACAATTGTGGCATTTCAGGAGTAGTTTCTAAAAAAACTATTTTTTTTAAATGGTCGAGAATAAGTAAGTCAAATATTTGAAATTAAAAGAGGAACTCTTATCATTCAAAAAAATAATATAGTAGATAAATGTACATATGGCCCCACATTTTTTTAGTGTTGTTTATTATTTTTTGAAGCCATTTGCTGTAAAGTTAGATAAGATCATCTAGTTTTCAACCTATATATATTTTTAATGAATATATATATATATATATATATATATATATATATATATATATATATATATATATATATATATATATATATAATTTTTCAAGTAAATAGACCTGAAAATGATAAAAATGGATAGCCAACTATTAGGCCTAGTTTAAAACCCTATAATTTTTTTTGGAATTTGAATGAACAAAATGAAAGATGCATAAACAAGGATAGACATGTATAGTTGTTGCATATAGCAGTATAAAAACATACTTGGAAATCAATATATATGGAAACCTTAATGTAGTAAAAAAAATAAATATACATATGTTTCAAAAGAGGAGTGGGATCAACATCACAATTATATTTTCATAAAATATCTCAATTAAATTCATAGTGTTTATCATGCCTGAAGTTGATTTTTTTAATTTTTAAGCTAAAACATGGATTTGGGTATGTGTGTAGGTCCAATCATTAATTTTGGATTTCTAAATCTATAGCGTGTACCCACAATAGCATGTACATGTTATAATTCATGCATGCTATGACACATATGCACTACTATTGTTTTGTAATGTGTAAGGGTTTATTGTAGGGCAAGTTGAAAAACTAAAAGGTAGGTTATGTATTTACTAAAATAAATGTTAAGTATAAAAAATTATAATTTTAATTTATTTTAATAAACATAATAAATTAGGGCCATTCTTCATATTTTAGAATTGGTCTCATAGATCTACAAGTTATGATTTAGAAGATAAAATTTTAAAATATAATTTGGTTAGTGCTTTGTCATTTTTAAGATTTCAATATTGAACCTTAGGCTTTCAAGGCGTAACTTTTGCAATCAATGTCCATTTTTGGAAACATATAGTCATTTAAAGGTTTTGGGACCTTATGAATTACTTGCTAACATTTCTAAGAGTTATAAGTGTCAAAATTAAAATCTAAAAACTAGCACACACCTAACCACCCCTTTATGTTGACTTCACTTGTGATTAGGTCCTTTTTAGGCTAAAAGTGACACAACAACACCATATTAATTTATGAATAGGGTGAATGGGGATAATTTAGGGTACTTTTATGTATAATCACCTCAATTTAATTTTAATTTATGCCAAAGTGGTGTGAATGGGGAAACGTAAGTCACATTGGTGACCCGTGCACACCCAATCACCTTTTATGCTGATTTAACTTGTGATTAGGTCCCTTATAAGATTAAAAAGACACATAAATACCATACCCAATTGTGAATAGGGTAAATATGAATAATTTTAGTCACATTTGTGTATGATCACCCCTTTTCTCTTTGAATTTACACTAAAGTGGTGTGATTGGTGCAATGTAAGTCACATTATGACCGTTGCATAATCAACCACCCATTTATACTAATTTTAATTGAAATTAGTTCCCTTATAGGTAAAAAGTCACACAACAACACTATATCCACTTGTGAGTATGGAAAAATGTGGATACTTTGGGGGACATTTATGCATGACCACCCCAATTTACTTTAAATTATAACTAAAGTGGTTGATCGGGGTAATGTAGGTTGTATTGGTGACTTACACACCAAACCAATACTTTATGCCATTTTTACTTGTGATTGGAGGGATTATAAACTAAAAAAAATACAACACCTTATCCACTTGTGACTAGGGAAAATACAGATAATATGGGGTATATTCATGTGTGATCAACCCAATTCACTTCAAATTGAGGCCAAATTGGTGTGATTTGGACAATGTAGGTCCCATTCATGATTGAAGCACACCCAATCACTCTTTATGCTAATTTTACTTAGGATAAGGTCTATTATAGTCCAAAAGTGACATAACAACACAATATCCACTTGTGACCAGGGAACATACAAATAATTTTGGGCACATTTGTGCATGATCACCCCAATAACTTAAAATCCAAGGCAAAGTGGTGTTATTAAAGAAATTTAGGTTTCATTTATGACTTGTGCACACCTAAAAACCCAATAATGTTAAATTTACTTTTGATTAAGTCCCTTATAGGCCAAATTTGACACAAATACATCATATCCACTTGAAACTAAGAAAAATGGGGATAATATGGAACACATTTATGTATGATCACCCTAATTCACTTCAAATTTAGGCCAAAATGATGTGAATGCAGTAATTTAGGTTTTATTTATGACCCACTCACACTTAACCACCCCTTTATGTCATTTTAAATTGTGATTATGGATATTATAGGCCAAACACAACACAAAAACACTATATTTACTTGTGCCTAGGGAAAATGTGGATAATTTAGGGTAAATTCATGTTTGATCACCCAAATTCACTATAAATTTAGGAAAAGGTGATGTGATTTAGGTGTATATTGTAATATTTGGTATTTGATACTTGACAATGAAAATCTTTACACACATTTACCATGCATGACTTGAATACTCAAAAAAGGTCCTAATCTACCATCCTCTCATACTTACATGTTATCTTATGAGTCAATGATTTTTTTTTGTTATTATAAAACTAAAAGAACCTCATTGTCTAATTCAAACCTACTAAATATCCTACATAGACAAATATATACTCTTTTTTTAGTTTTATTTTACACAAGTTGGTTTTGACACATACAGTCAATATAACCAATCAATATTGGCTTGATTTGGTCATTACTACCCACTCCTGATGATGACTATTTTATAAAATAAAACCCTTATTTAGGGTCATTTCAAAATCCTAGTGTGTTGGTGGTGTGAGGAATTATTCAATTGGATCCATATATAAACAAATCAAGCTCTCATTCAAAATGGACTTAGCATTTGTCTGATAGACATATATATACTATTGTACACTACATAAATCTTTCCTATTATTCCCAATTTGAAAAATTACGACTATGAAAAATCACAATCCAAGTGTGAATCACAAAAAATGCAAATCAAAAAATCATTTTAAAGTACCAAATCTAATAATTAGTTACATACATATAGCGATGGAACATAATTGCACAATCACACTAAGTGGAATATTTTTGTATTACTTGATTTCCCTCCTTAAATTATTGGATACATATGCAATGATCAATAATCATATGGGGGTGGTTAAGGTCAGCTCAACCCATAACACTTTTCCTATTGTTATAGGTTTCTATCCCTCATAAGCACACCTATAATTTTAAGTCAAATTAGATTGATTTCTAGAGCTACGGACATCGTTAGAGTTTGGGATCACAAACATAGAGCATGTAAATATAGTTTTAGGTGATTGTATAGTCATATTTACCTAATTTTAGAAATGTTATTATAGATTAACATGTTAGTATTGACCAACTATACTGACCTGATCCTGTAGAATTGACCCATTATAGATAATGAATTAATTTTAAAACAAACTGAGCCAAAACCCTAATTGTATCTAATTTTAAATTATAGAATACAACCATAGTTAAATAGTCAACCAAAAAATCCAATTATAATTATCTCTTTAATACTTTATATATATATATCATATACCCTTGTCAAATCAAAAAAATCAATCTTAGTTATTTAGATTCAGATGTATGCTTGAATTCCATGTCTATTGATGTGAATTACATTCTAAATTTCTTTCTTAATTATATTAATCTCACCCATTAATAAATATTAGGGTAAAACATTTTGATGAACCTGTATACATATTAAAAAGTGTAAAGCCGTAGGTTTTCCCTTAGGGTTTCAGATCTTAGCCTTAAGGTTTTATTGTTATATTTGATTATTGATTAATCCCTAATCATACAATTTAATAATGACCATATTGAATGAAAATTATTAGCTAACACAAGTAATTAAATTACTCTTTTCATACTATTTTACAAGGATGGTGTATCTTATTTGGATAATTATGTAAGAAAATTTGTAAAAAGATCAAATCTAAATTCATTAATAAGGCTAAAGATACCAATGAACAATCCCAAGCCTTACTCAAATCCTATTTTCAAAACATCCATTCCAATATGCCTATCATTACCACTAGATGCCAAAGGGATTTCATGACTCCCTTTATTATTCCTATTATGAATTGTACAATAGATATAATTTATACTATTGATGGACTTATCATGGATATTGAGACTAGTGATACAACTATTAAAGATCGACAAGATAGCTTGAAGGATGAAAATTCATTGAATATCTTAACATGAATCGACATTAGATTGATATAATGTTATATATATATAAATATATTATCATAAAAAATTGGCTCAAGCTTCTACATCAAGTATTTAAAGCACTATTATTGGTATTATATATATACCTTCATCTTTAGTGACCTATGTGACATCCACTCAAGGTTTGGGGGGAATACAAGGCCTTAAATTGATTATAATTCCTATCTATATGCAGGAAAAAACTTCACCCTTCCCATGATGGATATGCACATACCATTTCCAATCTAGAATAATTCAAATTCCCTTGATAAATTTTATATAGATTTGTGTACCTAGGGTGTTGTAATTAGAGCAAAGTGCATTGGATCTAGCCATACCATGATTTGTATGATTTATTCCATAACACATTATCCACTGAGATAGGAACCTACCCTTCACCAAAAATATTTTTAGCTCCCAACCTCCTATTATGTAATAGTAAAGGTGAACTCGAGCAATATATTAGATTATTTCATGCTACATGCTTGGAATATGCATATAGCAATAAACTATTGACCAAGTTATTTCCTAGAAGTATTAAATATGAATTTATATGGTTCCATGATCTTCATATTCAATCCATAAGACCATTTAACCCCCTGGCCAAGAAATTTCTATTGCACTTTTCCATCAACATTGATGATAAGTTATCCTATACATAAATTTATAAGCTAAAACTAGGATCCTAGGAACCAATCAATGACTATGTGATTTAATACAAAACCATGCTATCCAAGATGACCAATGTTATGGCTAACAATGAATTGAAAGATATATTCAAATAAATTTTGATGGCACTACTCCACGATTCAATTATATTCAAGAGATTCAAATCATTGGATGAATTATGCCATAGATAGAAGTCAAGCTAATTTATTTGAAAAAACTTAGGCATACATAAAATACTATGAATACTTCGACAATTAAGTTTCAAATCACGATGAATTAAAGTTCAAACCAAGTATAATAATAATGAGGCGAAGATTAAGATCAATGCAATGTTACAACCTACAAACTAGTTACAATTAACAATTCCACTAAACAAACAATTTTCATGATTACCATCACCTCCTTATGTGCTACTAAATGATTTGTTAAAGTGAAATTTCATAACACTCCTCCCTCCACAAAAGATCGATCATTAAATTAGATTTCATCTAAGTAATTATGATGGCAACATATATTATGAGTATCATCAGATTGTAGGGCATTATAGAATAAATGTTTCAAGCTAAAACATAAGATACATAATCTCATAGATGAGAACATTATCAATTTGTGCACTCCTACAGAGGAATATTGACTAAAACATGATTAAAATCAAAATTTGAATATATTTAATGATCCTATTCCTAAACATGAGTAAATAAAAATAAAGGACACTTCAAAGGTACATTGTGAATATAACATGCATCCTCTATTGGTGACATATAATCATCTAATAAATACTATCATTGGTAAACTTAGCGATACTCCACCTCAGTATCCCATGATTACATTTGATGAAAGTGATATAGTTGGTTATGATTCATATTTTCATTCATTAGACATATGAGCCTATATCGAGGAACATCCTATACATAGTGTTATGATCGAAAATGGTTCAAGTGAGAACATTTGCATGATGTCACATCTCTAATCTCTTAAATACAGATGAAAATATTTATAAGATACAATGAAATAAGTTAATGTATTTTATGGACATAGACACAATACCTTCAGATGCATAGTATTACCTTTTTAGGTGGGATCAATCATATTAGCCACACTATTCCTAATTTTATAAAGTAATGGGATCTTTAACATGTTGCCAAGATGACCATGGATGTAGAGACTTCTTACAATTCCCTCTATAGTATGCCAATTGCTAAAATATATATATGACAAAATGTTAATCACAGTTTTAGGTTTTGGGTATGAGTATCCACTACAATCAGTGATATCCCCTCCTTCATGCCCACCACTATCATGATTTATTGATACACCTATTGAACATGATTATTCATAGAGTGTTTATACACCTTTTTAGGACCATCACACATTTATGGATGACTCACATATCCAGTTGGCACATATAAAGTTGATTCATACACATATATAGGACCTACCTATATAACCAATTGTTCTACATTGATTATGTTAGAGAGTTACTCAGAGACCATAAATGTTCCATATTATATAAAACCATAATTTCATTAGATTTGGACATATGTCTAAGAATCTCAACTTATAGTATTTCCATTTTAGGTTTTATAATTATTGAAATTAGATTTTTATATTTATATTATTGATTTTCAACTAGTTTAATAATCGATTCCAATATTGCTATTATTGGTATTTAAGTAGTGTGATATTAGATTCTAATATTTTTATTATTAGATTCCAAGTGAAATTAGATATTTCTATTATTGAATTTCAATTAGTGCAAAATTAGAGCCCAATTATAACATAATTAGTCTTGATCACATAATGCCCCATTATTGTCATATTACCACCTAATAATTTCATAATACTAGCTACATTTTTTTCAAATTTTACCTCATATTAACTAATCACATCATGACATGTAAGATTAAAAAGTATTAGTGCACCAATGTGACACATATTTCACCATGTACAAGTATTGGACAACACTTTTTATTGACCAAAAATTCATCCCATTATAAAACCAAAGAGGTTTCTACATACATTTATTTCAATATGAAAACTTTGCATTTAATATACCCTTTTAAAATAAATAATTAATTCATGACCATATTGTATATTTTAAATAAATATTCACACTTATTTTCATACCAAATACATATATATTCATTACTAATGGACCCAATCACAATCTAAGTTGAAATCTATAAATTTACATTCCATAGAGGCCCCTTTTAATTTAAATTTAATATATGCTTCAAGAGAGTTTGTGACATTATGACCCCGTGATCCCGTTCTAATTGCCAAGTTTGCATTCACTTTTCTATCAAAAAATTTCTTAAAATATTGTACATGTTTTATTGATTTTTAGGATATGATTATGGAATGTTGGTATATAATGTGCACAAAAAAATAAACATATGGAGAGATAAAGTGGATTTAAAGTTTCAAAATATATGCATAGTTTGTTGAGGTCACATTGAGAATAAAAAAGACATCCATGAATCCATGAATTTTTAGTCTCATGATGATTTCCATGTGTTCTCTTATGATGTTGTAGACTTATTAAAAGTAATGTGTGTGATTTATTAATGTTTTAAATTTTACTTATTTATTTATATTTTGTAAAGAATCCATGGAATAAAGGGAAGTTAAAGTGAAGATAAAGATTCAATAGATCTGTAAACTTTGAATAAAGTCACTTAAACATTGTGGGATTCCATGAATTTAAGAAAATAATAGATTTCCATGTCTACATGCATCTGGACCTTTCACCTTTACATTTTTTGTGGCCAAATTAAAAAAAAACCATGATTTATTTCCTTTATCACATCCATTAAGAGTGATGCCACATCA
The DNA here is from genome assembly GCA_037957365.1 of Torreya grandis. NCBI lineage: Eukaryota > Viridiplantae > Streptophyta > Pinopsida > Cupressales > Taxaceae > Torreya > Torreya grandis. Next base: position 750,113 of record JARHVA010002598.1, read on the forward strand.
ATATAAAGTTGGCACAAGAGGAGGGAGGAATTTCAAAGATATGCCAAATGTATCTAAACCTAAAATCTGTATAATTTCCTTGTAGATCAAAACTTCTTATCCCTCTTATTTTTGCATCACCATATAATTTTGTGTTCTTAAAACACACATTAAAAAATGTGAATTCCCAAATATAAAATGCATTACTGCTGGTGCACCTCCTCTGAAATTAAGTAAAATAATGTTAATTACAGTTTGAAAAATATTTTGACTATATAATTAGATATTTATCTTAATAAATAATTATGAAAAATAATTTTCTAAAATAAATATTAATACTCCACTCATATTTAATAGATAATAATGTACTTCCAAATGTATGATATATAATTTGATGAAACAAATATCTTCCATTCATATTAAATAATAATAAAAATTTAAGGTTTGATTAGAGCATGATTTATAATATAAATTTCAAAAAACCCACATCTTAGGGAAATATGATATCATATATTAATTTATGATTTTTAATAGTTTCAACAAGTTAACATTCATTACTCTATTAAAGTAGTTCAAGGTATGATTTAATGTCCTCATGTCCATTATCAAGTATCTTAATTGATCCTAATTTCCATGCTTTGTTTGGTGTCCATGCCCATATATCACTATCCATATCAATTTCATGTTTAACTCATCTAGTTTGGTCCAATTCTATTGGGATTTAAACAATCCTAATACAATGTCATACCTTTACTCTCCATACAAATTTCTAGTATAAAAAGTCAAATTTAAAAAAGTATATGAATATATGTGAATGATTATTTATATGTAATCAATTGTTGCTATAGTGTATGACCTTTCTTTTTCTTTCCTAGTATTTCCATTTACTACAAGTATATAACCGTTTATCTAGTCAGATCTATGACTGTAGAAGGTGCACCTTAGGCACCCATAAACTTTGTGTCACATTCTGACAAACATCTATCCCATCAAATTTCATTTTATTTACCTCTATATATTCCTTACCCACATTAAAGCTAGCATTTTTTGTTAATGCATCTAACATAAAGTTGGCCTCTTCATTCAGGGTTTTAATTTTGTGACATAGAACTCTGATTGAAGTAATGGGAATGCTTTTGAGACACACTGATTTTCAGCAATGATATTCCACATTTATGACTTCATCCAAAAAATTAAATTTATTATATCCTTATCAACTCTTAATTATGATGAACTAGGTAGAGTGGCATTGAAGTTTTGATGTTTTTTAGTATTACAAGATATTTTGATCACTTTTTTGGAATGATTGTAATTAGTAGCATCAAAATAAATTATATATGCCAACTAGGATATTTGATCCTCAAATGCATCCCACATGTTGACCTCAACCTCTTCTGAGACTTCTTTGAATTTAACATCCATAGGAGAACCATCTATGTCTACCAATTTCCTAGAAAGCCATTGTATGAGAGATCCTTTAAATAAAGAACATCCTTTGTAAGGAGGGATGGATACTCTATTGATATGCACACCAAATATATTGACATCCAATCATTTAAATTGTGCCATGTATCTTTATAGTAAAATTTTAATTATTCTATCTACAACATGTTTTCTCAAAAATGAGCACAAATGGATTAATTTTCTAAGAACTCTTGTGAACTTCAGATTATGTTCATCACCTTGTACAAAGGACATGCCATCTGATTGAGCACTCTCTTTAACCATTATGGTATTTCCTATTTTTCATAAAACTAAATTTTTGATTGACCAAGCTATTAATTTCTTTGGTTAAGCAAGTTTGAGCATTCAAAACATAATTTACCACGTTTTCAATCATTACACCAAAATCCAGGTTTCTAAATTCAACTTCATATATTTTATGATCTTCTAGCACATGAGTTATAAAACCTTAGGCTATGTAATTATTTTTTCTAAAAAGTGTGTGTTTGAGAATGACATTGTCTGTAATAAATTCAGTTCTATCTTTAGGACCTATATTTATGATGATTTTAATGTTACCAATACAATCTCCCTCTTCCATAACACTATAATCCACTGAGTCACTAAAAATGTGATCATTATGAATAGATAGAAATTAATGAATATGTGTGCTTTAACAATTACCTCTCTTCCAAATCATTGTATATATTTTATTCTCAACATCAGCCAAAGTTTCAAATTCATCAATTAAAAAAATAAAATTATAATTTTCCATCCAGTACCATGTTAACACTAACAACAACAAATATTCTTCCCACGTCTATAAAATGTAATGTCATCCTTTTTAGAGATAATTTATCCTTTGAAACTTTGGTACCTTTTAAAAACAAGTCCACTTGATCATCGTCTTCAAATTCAAGATACATTGATGCTATACTTGGCCTCATGCCATGCATTGAGGAGATAAAAGAGAGGGACTAGTTCTAATTAGATGTTGAACTGATTAGAACATTATTATAAACATTGCTTGAATTCTCACCATCATAATTTATAATGTAATAAATTTTAGGAGTCTGTTCAAACAATAACCCATTATGGTTTATAGAAAGATCTAGATGAGAAAATGGTTGGTTAGTTTTCCTATGTTTCATAGGTGAAACCTCAACAACTAGCATGTATTTTATGCACTAATTAATTTGAAAATTGGAAAAATTTAAAATATGTTTGATGTTAAAATTAGATCGATGGGGAAAAATATGTGTAGAGCTTTGTACAATTTGATAAGTTAGAAACAATTAAACCACATAAGGTTGTGCAATTACAACTAAAACATATGGTGTGCTAAAGCTGAACTAGAAGTTTGTATACATTAATCTGGAGTAAACAAAATGGGATGGCTTATCATTATGGGACATGGAGTGTGGACATGAGAGAAGCAGTCTGGGAGTGGTGGAAGTGCAGGTGGAGAAAGATGGGTAGAGCAGTGGTTGCATATTGACCTACACCAATGATCCATACATTAAAGTGGATGCATGTTTATAGGCATGGGACACATCCTTAGATAAATAAAATTTTCCCAAAGGGTGTTTGTCTGACCCCATTTATAAACATGAAGGTCTAGAAGTTTATCCTTCCATCCTAAACCTCATTTCTATTTTCTTAGCTTTTTTCTCATCTTTAGTTGAATAAGATAGCCTTCATAGACATTCATAAGGATATTTAAGTATTTAGTTATCTTTTTTGATCCAACAATTAAGAAAGCCCATATCTAATAATAGAGATCGAGTGTTCTATTCTCTAAGGCCTAGACTAAGATATTTTAGGCCTCTTTCAAGGTCACGTGAGACATTTTTGACTTTATGATTACCCACTTATACAAAAGTAACTAAAATTAGAATTAGATTTAAAATTGTAACTTCAATCACAAATTCGAGCATTCTGATTGGCCAAAACCACTTGGGGTCTTGTATGAACCCCATTGAGCATAAGAGTGGAACACTCAAATCTGGACCATGTATGACCCATTTGTTTATTAATTTTGAGTTCGTATTATGATTTTTTGTCTCATAAGGATTACTAGACTTGTAGATGTTGTGTAGGCCAACTGGGTCATAGTTAGTTACTTAGTGCTATCATGATCATTATGAGCATTGTGATAACCTTGAAAATGCCAATACATTAGTAACCACACCCAAATTTTTGCATGGTGGATCTTAATGGTTGTTTAGAGAAATTCAGGTAATATTATGTGTGTAATATACATACAAAAATAAAATAAAATGTTTTTATGTGGATTTATTCATGAAAAATTATGGGCATTACAATTAGTATTAGAGCATGGTTTTAAAAACAAAAGCTCTAGGGATTATTATTCAGTACCACTTATTATAAAATGAGCTAATTCATGTACTTAATAGTGAAATATGCCTTGTTGAAGAGGTAGGCACATTATATAAGAATATTTTCCTAAGACCTAAATGGACATGGGACCATGAAATCTTTGGGTTAAGTAATAGATGCTTGGTGACTAATTAGAAAGATTGTTTGCAATCAAAGAGATATAGGTGAGATTTTATGTAGCTTTCACTTGAGAGTTAGAGATTGTGGAATAGATTGTAAGAGGTTCCTTTGCATATGGATAGTATTTGAGATGCTTCCCCATTGGGGAAAAGATAAAAGAGTCTCACTTGAGATCTCTATAGATTTTATCCTTCAACATGATGGATTTATTATTGTCCTTAGTATAGAGGCTCCAAACTTGAGCCTAGATTATTATTTTTGTCTCCACACCTGAGAGACCCATGTGAGGACTCATTAGATGCTCATCCACCAAGGAAAGTGACTGATGTTTTATGAAGTATTAGAGTAGATGCTCCATCAAGGTGTTGGGAGGTCATATGGCTATGATGTCCAAGTATACATTAGCTCACGAGTGAGATATTGTGTGCAAGGCCTATGTGACTTCCCCATAAACTTAGGAATACATGTCACAACCTTGGGGTTTTTAGAGATAGTTATTAAGATACAATGAACTTGGTTTATTAGGACCAAATTGGTTGGTCAAGGTTAGACCATGGAGTGATAGGTTGACCTAGGGTAAAGATGGATGCATTGAAGTTCAGTGACCATCTATTTTTATACAAACTTATCCTCACTTCTTGGACAATAAAATATGGATGCTTTATGTTACTATCACTCTGAGTGATAAATATATGGAATACATTATTTTTCACCTTGATCATGGTGACTAATCCTTATCTCCTTTTTATATTAAACTATGCCTTATTAGTAACCATTTGATGCAGTGACTTTCCATTTGATTTTTGTATCAGTGATGGTTGGACAGGAATATGTGAACCTTTTGTGTCATTTTATCACCAAAAAAGTCTGATAATTGAATTCATTAGGTCATGACTATGTTATAAATGTAAAAATTACCTCATGTAATATATTTTCATAATACCTAAGGAATACAAATAAAGTTTGTATGTTAATATTTGAATGTTTTGGTCATCAATCCCTTGAGTTTATGAACCTTTTCTTAAAATGTGTTTTATTGTAAAAACCCTTATGTTGAATCAATAGTGCTTCAAAAAAGACCTTGTTGGTATGGATCTTCATGAGGAAAATGATGATCCTCATTATATAGAATGTTTGATCCTACCTTCCTACTTATGGAACATCATGCTATGATTGATGTGTCTAGGATAGGAGAAGTTATTTTGAGTTTAGTGAGTCTCATCCTCATTTCCTAGTAGAGTATCATTATCCATTCATGATAAGACAATTTATTTGAAAACTATAAATAGGATTTAACCAGAGAGTAGGTAAGCACTCTTTTTCACTTAGATTCATTATGATAGAAGTATGATATTACTCTTATAGCAGGGATGTTTTTAGCCAAGAAAACGTAGTTTAGGTTGTATTTTGACATCTAAACTATTGTGGTCATTGATATTTTATAAGTGACCCATATTCTTTCATATTGATAATTGCTACCAAAAATTATATGTGTTGCACCAATTCATGCATAATCTTGTGGTATGTGGTAATTTAGTTATATTCTCATGCTTATTATTATAGATTATAATGTCTCATTTTATATAACCATATACCACCCTCGTGCGGGTCATGATGTTAGGGCCTCCTTGTGTATGGGTTATTAAGGAGTGCATGTGGTACACATCCTTGAGTCTTGGCATTTTATTGAGTGAATTTCAATCTTAAGTGGTGTTATTTTCTTATTTATCTAGGAGTTTCATTTTTAAGTTAACTCTTTGAGGGATGTTTTTTCCCTTTCTTTGTGAGGTTGTCATTGATTGAAGAGATAGTTTCATGGAATAACTGAGAGAGATGATTATAATTTGAACCTATTTTTGTTATAGGGGTTAAATTTATGGGCACCATATTAGATATGTCACATGATACTTGTAATTTGGGATGGTTTTTAAAGACCCTTTTTAGAGAGGGCTTGTTAATATGATTGTGTGTCCTTGTGGAACACATGTCCTCTTCATAGAGTTACTAGTCAAATTTATTTGATTAAGCATTATGAGTGCATGATGTGTACCATGTTGAGTAAAGTAGTACCTTAGTATAGTTCATGATTTTCATGAACATATATCTTAGAATTGTCTCGATTGCCCTAGATCAAACATCCTCATAAAATATTTAACCCCTTGCATTATAATTAAATCACAATGGACACTTGCATTATGTGTTGTAGCAGTTGTGTTATTCCTAGATGTTGATCACCTAGACATGTTTGTGCCTATTTGATAGAGATATAGTTCCTTGAGAATGTTCTTTTAAAGGGAGGGGATCCAAAACAATCCTCAGAGATTGTTACCACCTTTGAGTGGTTGGCCTCCTCCCCATCATGGAAGAGTGCATTATATGAAAATAGTGAATTTTTAAGTGTTAGGATTAATTATTTTTAAATTAATATACACTCTATCCCTTTATAAAATGGAAATATATTTTATTGGAGTTAACACATAGTGGACCTTGATGAAATTTTATAAAATCTCGTTATCAAGTGACAACATCATAAGTCATTTAAGGGAATATAAATTTTATATAGTGATAAATTAATTATTCTTACTGATCATATCCATGTATCTTTGTACTTATTCTCCTAAATTTATTATCCTTGGTAGGGTAGAGTCATTTGCTTTGTGTTGGATGGATATGTTCAGTAGCTGAAGCAATATGATGCCTCCATGTTTTCTAACCTTTTTCTTATTAGGGAAAATGTGTTTTGAGATTTGACACTTACATGTTGGTAAGTGTGTGATGGTATTCTGAACTTGGAGTTTATATGTGTACTTCATAAAGCACAAAGGTATTAAAGAGTTGTGTTTTTATATTTTTGATAATTTAGCTCCCTAATCTCCTTTTGATTGGTCTTTTAGTGCCACAATATTTAATAATATTATATTTTAAATTGTGAAATTTCCACTTAATGTGGAATACTTTATAAATGTTTTATTTATTGATTAAGACTTATAAGTTGATTTGGAATCATCTTTTTATTAATTTTCCTTATTATTGGATTAGATATTGTTTAACAATTTATTATTTTAATCTTTTATTAAATTTTTGGAGATCCTAATTTTATTCAATTTTGATTAGATAGGGTTATTTATTAGTGTTTCAATTTCATTATTATTTTGGATTAAATTGGGTTGTTAAGCTTTTTATTTTTTTTATCCTTTTGGGATTGAGTTGGGTTGTTTGGGAAATTTTAACTTTATTCTTCTATATACCTTTAAATTTGTGATTTTTTAAATGTGTTATTTTGATGAGCCAATCTATATTATGTTTTCTCCTATGAAAGTGTGGGAGTAGTAGGTGAGAAGTATATTAGTAATCTTAGCTTATAGAAAAGCTTAAGACACATTGTGAAACATTTTAAGAAAGATCAGGGACATCGTGTCTTATTTTTTGTTATCTTGAAGGACTATAAGAATGACGTGATACTTAGTCTTGTATTTATGTTATTGATAGCATGTATTTTATTCTAACTCTAGGGAGTGATGGATGTGGTTTGTGTTTTTTTATTGGATATACCATGGTTTGGATTTTTTGTTTCAGGTTGGTCATTAATACTTATGCCTAAAGTCATCCTTATTGATCAAGTGACTAGGGTTTGGGTTAAGGGATTGACATCCCTTATCCTCCTAATGAATTCTTTGGTTAAGGTTGGGAATTGGGGCTAATGTGAAAAATAGTCCCAATGGATTGTTTAAATTGAGCTTTGATAAAGGAAATATAATAATCCCAAGTCCTTATTGTGCCTAAGTGAAGGGTTTGGGAAAATTTGATAAAGAAAATTCTCAAATTCCTCCTCTCATTCCATTTATTGAAAATTATAAATTATTATCCATTTGGGTGATTTGCAAAACTCTTAAGATATTAAATGCCATATTATTATTAATCTTGTGGTTTCACATGGTTCAAGCATTTTCTCTATTATTAACATAGTAAGAATGGTAAAATAAGGAAATAAAATGTACTCTAAAATAAATAAATAAATAAACAAATATTTGCCTTCTAATTAGACATACACTTGGCCCTTTGTTATACATTTTATAACCAATAAGTTATAATCAGTTGAAACTAAATCATTCTTATTTCATTTGTTCTTATATCTTAGAAACCAAAGAGAAATAAATTAGACTTGAAATTATGCCTTGAAGCATGACTTTCTCTTTGGTAGAGTTGATCTATCTTCACCCTTTGATATTTTGGGGCATTACTTTTGCACTCTGTGATCCGTTAGTTGAGATCTTAGACCATTATTTTAGAGAGACCATTGAGTTGATTCAGTAGATTCCTAGAGGTTGTTATACCAATATTTGATCTATATACCAACCATTCAAGTGACTTAAAAGGTTGTTATACCAATATTTGATCTATATACCAACCATTCAAGTGACTTAAAAAGGAAATATAATAAGTGAAGGGGAATATAAGGCCCAATTTATATATTTCATATTTATTTTAGTTTTCTAAATCAATTACATTGATATCATAGTGTTTTAAAATGTGAATACTTAGACATTTGGAATTTATTCATATGATATGTTGAGATGGTATAATTCATGTAATGCTTATATATATGAATTGCATGTTTATATACTTAATATTGTTTCAAGTTGAGTTACTTTGGTTATCTTAAGATATTAAAATTTTATGTATGCATTGATGTGCACAAGTAAAAGTGGCCAAGGTAGGGATATTTTAATTTATTGGTCTTGAATCTTAACATTAATTAGATGCATAGTGTTCATAGTTGACACCTAGCTTAAATTTTATTCATAAATGTGTTCTAAGTGTTTGTTTGATTTAAAAAAATTAAGCCAACTACATTAATTAGATGAATAGTGTTCGTAGTTGACACCTAGCTTAAATTTTATTCATAAATGTGTTCTAAGTGTTTGTTTGATTTAAAAAAATTAGGCCAACTAACATTATGCATACCCTATTTACACATGCATTATATGATTCTTGAACTATCTAAAGAGTAAAAATGATTAAAATGGAGTCAATATGATGTTACCATTTACAAAATAAGGTCATAGAAAGTAAATATTAGATATTGTAGATGATATTTATGAATTATATAGTACCTTGGTATTTTACACTTGTAAAACTCAGATCTTGGTTGTTCCTCTCAATTTTGGATTTTTTTTCATTTCTACAAGTCTTGCATCTACTCTCTCTTATGACTGTTGGTGTATCTCTTAGTCTAACTAGCCTTATGTTGATGACCTAGGCCTTCTATCTTACACAAAATACTTAAACCCTACTTATCTTATACCTTTGCAAGTTCTGAGTATGTACCTATTTTCCTCGCATCATAACATGACACCTACATCAATGTAGGTGTCATGTTTTGATGTAAGTGTCAAGTGACTTAAAATTATCTAATTTGAAAATGAAACATATCTTATAGTCAGACGAAGTGATTTAATGTGAGATATTGTACTGAGAGGATGGGTGTAAATATAAGTTCAACCCTCATTCATTCCTCACCTAGCACAAACCTAGAATTCATTTAAAAGAGCAATCAATTGGGTAAAAAAACTTTCTTATGTTCTCCTATTTATATATCAATCATAGGAACAACACATTTACAGGTCTAAATTACTGAAAGAGCATAACAAAAATTATATTTATCAAGTTATAAGCTAGGTCATTATTGTACTTATTTATCACACATTACAAGATTCACACACAAACCAACATGTAGGGAAGAATTACATAATTATGATATCCTATTTGGAGTATTGGCTATGTATATAGTGCTCATTGATAGAGGGGTATTTGGGGTAACTTGACACTGGGTGCCCACTATAAATAGGAATAACTAGGGTTTGATTATTTGATAAGGATTGATAGTTGATGACCTAGATATAAATGCATCAAAGTAAAGGCAATGATGTACTTAGAAGCATCCATGTGGTTGAATCTTATTTTAATAGTTATTCCATATTGGACACATGTATCTGATCTAGACACTAGTATCTATGCAACCATCTAAGGCTGGCACAAGTGTCCATGGCTACAGAGGTACTTAATTCAAAATTTGGTGACTCTTACAAAATATTCTTCCAGTCTAACTCATACATGTTCTAGATCCAGATCTATATTAACATTAGAACTAGATAAGTATATTATTTTTATTATCATTAAACTATCTAACATAGTTGTACTTTCTATTTTCAAAATATTTCAACATAATAAATTCAGTATATATTATGTTTGAGTTTATGTAATTAATTACCCTATTATAGATTTTTTTATCATCCTTGTGATTATTCATTTGTAATTTGTTAACCATATATATCCATAATAAGATCCATATCTATTTAAGGTTAAACATTTGGTGAACCTGATTTATGCAAAAGCATTTTTTTATAATTTAGGGCTTCCAAACCTCTTAAGTTTTTAACTTTTTTTGATATATTTTCATATCTAAAACTTTACCCTAGGGTATTAACCTCGTCTGGTTATAAGGACTTCATCACAAATTGATTCATCTTTGATTGGTGTATTTTTTTATCCAAAAATATGAATTTTTAATTTTCTCAAAGGTCTTTTTTACTCAAATTGGTATACTAAAAAACCTTTTTTACTTTTCCAAAATATTAGGCATATTTTATGAATTTAGTATTTTAATATTTTTTAGTAAATTTAGACCTACAAGCTGTACACTATACTTCTGTTTTCCTATTTTTTTGGGTTCGTCTCATTTTCTATTTTTTAATTAAAAACTATATCAAAATTTTAGAAATATCAACCAATAATTTGAAATTGATATATTCTCATTGTATCATGATTGATTGCTCCTTAACATTTGTGTCTTTATTATCCTATTCTCATATCAAGTTTTAGAATATTTAAAATGGATACAAAGGAGCCTCTTCATCTTCCTAACCATTAGGAGGGTGTTAACTACCATCTTTCTAACGAGGTCCATGTTATCACTCCTTCAAGGGGTAAGGTAAGAGGTTCATGTAGTCATGTTCAATCTGAGGTACCTAGGGGTTTGTGTTTTTGAATCCTTAAGCGATCAAATCACTAGTATGAGAAAGTTAATAAAAGAGTTACCAAATCAAATTACACTCTTAAAAAATCTAACACATGATAGTATTAATCACGTGTTTGCATCCTCATCTACCAATATTATGCCAAACAAAGTTTTACATCCAAATAAAAAGCTAAAGTAGAATACATCTAAAACAAGTTATTCAAAAAGTGACTAAAAAATTATTAAGAGTCCAAGTGAAATTTTAAGAGAAATTATTTAAGATAAATTGATCAAATTACCTCCTCCACCTCCTACAAAGAGATCCAAATACTATTATGTACATCATAAAATGCATGAACATCATACAAATTATTATTTTGTATTGAAGAACAACATATAATATCAAAAAGTTATTGATGATTATATTATTAATACATCAACCAAAAAAATCACTCACGTTATGAATACTTCTCTTAAAATACAAATGCCAAAATAAAAAAAATGGTTATCAAAAGACAACTCAAAGAAAATGAAAGGCAAACCAAAAAAAGAAAAAAAAAATTAGAGAAAATACTATTTAAAAAAAAGGCAATAATATTCAAACCACCAAAAACTAAACCATGTGAGATCTTTTTATTTATGGAAAAGAGCACAATTCCAAAACAAGGAAACTTCTAGAGAATTAATGACGTTGAAAGATATAATAATGCTTTTAAATTAATTAAAGGACTTTTATTTTCTCAAAGTGCTTTTTTCTATCTCACATGAAAAGGTTGTGAAAATAATTGCTTCGATTGAACATTTAAGATTTTAAGAGGACTATTGGTGATTAAAAAGTGCATTGCAATAACTTAAGAATGTTAAAGAGTAAAAATTTGTAAGCGTGGCCATCGTGAATATATACTCTTGTCTTGTAGTTGGTTTATTATATATTTCATTTTTTTTTTTCATAATTTTTATTATATTCAGTTTAATATATTATTTGATTACTGTTTATTATATATTTATTTTAAATAAATAAGTAATTGATTTTAAAAAAAAATTTGTTAAAAACATTGTATATATTAGTTTTCTTTAGAAATTTTATGTATATTTAATTTTTTTAATATTAAACTCAAAATATTTGAAATGGGTATTTTCAAGTTAGTTAGAAATATGGTTGAAATGATCATGAGGCTCTATTGCGTTTATTCATTTTATTTAAAAGAAGTATTTTGCATGTCAATAATTCTCAAGAGGAAATGGGTTTCTTGTTTGTTTGAAAGAAGTATGTAGTAAAGACTAACCACATGATATAATTCATTTTGTTATGTGCATTGTTTAAAAGAAGTATCTTGCATGACATTATTTCTCAGAGGAAATAAGTTTCTTGTTTGTTTAAAATAAATATGTGGTAAAGACCAACCACATAATATAATTCATTTTGTTTTGTGCATTATTTAAAATAAGTATCTAGCATGCTATTATTTCTCAGAGGCTAAGATAAAAGCAATGGTGAAGACCAATCGAATAATATAATAAATAGAGTATAACAAAATTTGTGACAAAAAATTAAAGTATAGAGTATAAATAATAAACTGACTATGGGACCATAAGGCAAGACAAATGTGAAAAGTGAGGATGGAAAGCAAATAACTTTAAAGAAATGCTTTTCAGAGAATTTATCATTATATTTATTCATTTCAAGAATCAAGATAGACGACTGTACATGCAAATAACTGTTCTCAGTCTTCTGGTTAATTAAGAGAATGTGTATATAATAGTTGTAAACTCTATTATAGAGATGCATATATATTCGAGCGTAAGTTACTTAAATACATATGTGACGGTTTCTCAATTTTTTATTCATTGATGAAAGCTATTGGCAGAAGTGAAGCTCTGGTAGTCAAAATATTGAGACATGAGATTGGAAACGAAGATGAAAATAATTTCTAAGCTAGATTTCTTGTGATTACAACTACAAGGTATGGATTTGTGTTTCTTTTATTCTGAAGACTGAGAGCAATTGTTTGCATGCATAGTCGTTTATCTTAAAATGATTAAATATAATGATAAGTTTCCTAAAAAGCATTTATTTAAAGAAAGTTGTTCAAAACACTGTCTTTCAAATGTCCTAACCATATCTACAATTAATAATGATAAGGTCTGATAAAATGTCTTAACCATATTAATAATGAATAATGGTCTTTCAAAAATATATTTTTATTTCAATTAACAAATTATGCCAACCAAAATATAATTATTATCTTTGTGTTAAGATCTTGCCTCATTTTTTAGTGAATTGATGCTAACATATTGAAGGAACAAGGAAAAATTTAATGTTGGTCTAACACATCACACGTGGGATTAATGGAAGTTGTTTGAATATATATGTGATAGTTTTCTCCATTTTTATAATCATTTATGTAAGCTTTTAGTGGAAGTGAGGCTATTCGTCCAATATAGTTACTTACATTTCATTGCACTATAGATACCTCAAATAAGATTGGTATAAAATAATAAGGAAACATCACAATAAACTTATGCATCTCTATAGTAGAGTTTACAACTATTATAGACATGTTTTCTTGATAAAATAAAACATAAAAAATAACTCTACTTGGTATAAAATAACAAGGAAACACCACAATATACTTATGCATCTCTATAATAGAGTTTACAACTATTCTAGACATGTTCTCTTAATCAAACATAACACAAAAACACTTGTTTGATATAAAATAACAAGGGAATGCCACAATATACTTATGCATCTCTATAATAGAGTTTAAAACTATTATATACATGTTATTTTAATCAAACATAATATAAAAATACACTGCTTCGTATAAAATAACAAAGAAACACTACAATATACTTATGCATATCTATAATAGAGTTTATAATTGTTATAGACATTTTTTCTTAATCAAACAAAGTAAAAAAATACATCTACCTTATATAATATAATAAGGGAACGCCATACTATACTTATGCATCTCTATAATAGAGTTTACAACTATTATAAATATGTTCTCTTAATCAAACAGAATATAAAAAAATATGTTTGATATAAAATAACAAGGGAACACCACAATATAATTATGCATCTCTATAATAGAGTTTGCAACTATTATATATATGTTCTCTTAATAAAACAAAACATAAAAAATACTCCTACTCGGTAAAAAATAAAAAATAAACACCATAATATATTTATGCATCTCTATAATAGAGTTTACAAGTATTATAGACATGTTCTCTTAATCAGACATAACACAAAAATATACTTACTTCGTATAAAATAACAAGAGAACGTGATAATATACTTATGCATCTCTATAATAGAGTTTGTAACTGTTATGTACATGTTCTCTTAATCAAACATAACACAAAAATACACCTGATTGATATAAAATAACAAAAAAATGTCACAATATATTTATGCATCTCTATAATAGAGTTCATAACTATTATAGAGATGTTCTCTTAATCAAATAGAACACAAAAATACACCTACTTAGTATAAAATAACAAGGTAAAACCACAATATACTTATGCATCTCTATAAAAAATACTCCTACTCGGTAAAAAATAAAAAATAAACACCATAATATATTTATGCATCTCTATAATAGAGTTTACAAGTATTATAGACATGTTCTCTTAATCAGACATAACACAAAAATATACTTACTTCGTATAAAATAACAAGAGAACGTGATAATATACTTATGCATCTCTATAATAGAGTTTGTAACTGTTATGTACATGTTCTCTTAATCAAACATAACACAAAAATACACCTGATTGATATAAAATAGCAAAAAAATGTCACAATATATTTATGCATCTCTATAATAGAGTTCATAACTATTATAGAGATGTTCTCTTAATCAAATAGAACACAAAAATACACCTACTTAGTATAAAATAACAAGGTAAAACCACAATATACTTATGCATCTCTATAATAGAGTTTACAACTGTTATAGACATATTCTCTTAATTAAATAGAATACAAAAATAGATGTTTTTCTAATCAAGTATTAGCACTTTTTCATCAAAATTAAAGTCATCTAATATTAATTATCAAAATTCAATCTGGCTATATGATTCCATAGAAAATTATTTAGGATCATAAAATCTATTGTCCTTTCTCAATCAACCTCAAATTTTATATGCCTAAATTTCAAATTTCAACATGCCAATTTTCTTCATTTTGTTTTTGACAATTATTAATTGCATTCTCTTCAAAATTTTTTGGACTCAGATCCAATACTACATAACTCTCTAAGTGTAGTGTGTTTGAAGAATTATTAGTTAATCTTATTCTTTTAGATGTAGACTGCCAAATTACCAGAGTTTTATCAAATAGAAAATCAAAGACATTATATTTAGTTGTATAGAGCCCCAAACAAGTCTCCAAATTTTTGTCAAGCTTATTTCATAAATTTGAGTTTAAAAATGACAATGAACTAAAAATTATCTTATCTTTCATTGAGTCCAAAATCATTATTTGACATAAATTAATAAGATTAAAATATCCTGAGATACCATCACGTAATATTTCACCCAAACTTAAAGTAGTCCATAGTCTAGGAATCGAACCATCTTCAAAAATATTTTTCGCAAATTTAACTTGTTACAACATTGTTGTGGAAAATCATATAGACTACTCACTTAGCTTTGACAAATCTAAAATTCTTTCAATTTGTTCACCATTCAATTCTACTCTCTTACAAAAGTGTTGGGCCAAGATTTTGATTTTATTATGAAAATATGATGAGTTAGCATTGTTTCAATATTGAGGGTACACCTTAGCCATGGATTTTAGTATCTCATCTTGAGGAAAATGATCTCTAATATTTAAAGATAGATATTTTATAATTTCCTTCAAGGTGGACTTTACAGAGGATACAACCTCAAAGAATCGATCCCTTGTAACAAGAACTTTGAGTTTATTATATCAATCAACTGTGTCAAAAATATGTAGGGGTATTTTACATTTTCACACTTCTACACATAAATATCTATCTTCATTAAACTACAAATAGTTACCACTATGTTCAATATTTGTCATCAAGATCCATCTTGTGAACTTTTCCCTTGTCAATAAATCTTATGTTAAATACAAATTATCAAGGGTAAGGCATATTATTTTTCTCAATGTATAATATTCTTGAATGCACATTGTTCTTTCTTGAGATTTTTTAATCATTAAATTCATTTCATTCAACATGGGTAAAAGACTACATAAGGTCAATAATGTTTTTATATCAATTAACCAAAAAAAATATCAGGAGCTTTATCTATTGTGTGGTGATGTTCCTCCATTATTCTTATCAATAACTAATATTCTACATATACTCTATGTGTTGGTCCACAAAGGTAAATCCATCAAGTATTAACATATTTAAGTAGCATGTTTCTTTATGCTAAACCTTCAACAAAATTTTGAAATTGTAAAAATATTTTTAGACTTATACAAAAGTATGAATGGATTTTATGAATAAGATCTTCAACTTTTGAGACTAATGTAAACTTGCTCATAATTTTGAATGCCAAATTCATTCTATATTCCATGAAATGAATACCAATCATATATGGTGTACAAGAAGTTTGTAGCCTTACAGAAAGGCCACTTCTTTGACCTTGTATAACTGATGTTCCATCTGCCCCTATGCAAATAATATTTCTTGTAATTGAGATATCATCCATGCCACCAACCTCTTTCAAATTATTCTTGATTAGTTCTAATTTTTTTTGAGAAGTTGTATTTTCTTTCATGTTATGAATGGAAAGAAAATGACGCTGATGGACATGATTTAAGACAATGTAAATATGCACACACACCTAAAAAATATTATCAATGGTTGTAACTTCTTCCAATGACAATGATATGTATCTTGAAAGTCTTATATTCTCTTGAAGATCCTCATTTTCTACTTCAATAAGACAATTAACCCATTCCCAACCACTAGTAATTGACCAATGATTATTTAAAAAGTATGAGATGCTAAAAAATTGTAACATGTCCTTATATCCTAGATAATTGATCATTGATTTAACTTTGTTTAAAATGTGAAAAATAACACAAAGTTGTATAGTCTTTAACATTTGGTTGATTCCCATCATTTTTTCAAACAAAAATGCAATGTTTATTTCACTTGCATGAAGATTTTGCTATTTTGATAGGTATTCATCGTATTCACTTGCATCCTTAGCATGAAAATACTCTTATTTTATTCTCTATTGTATCACTGATTTTTCCTTTTTATTTATATTTTTTTTCATACACTTTCTCCATATGCTTCTCTATGGTATCTAGTATTAGTTGCAAGCATTTATCCCTCCTCAATTTTCAACCACATATATTGCATCTACATGCTTTTGGTGGCTTATTACTATCTTCACTCACAATAGGTTCAATGAAAGGATATTTAGAAACCCATTCAGCTTGAAAATTCTTTGAAAATTTCCATTCACTTGACTTCCTTTTTTTGGAGCTATGATGAATTTCATGAACTATTTGTGAGGTTAAATCAACACTTTTAGAACCAAATTATCTTAAACCAGCTATGTCATAATCATTGGCATTGCTACTCACATCCGATGATTAAAAGTGATAAGAACCCTATTGAACATGATCTTGATCATGAGAAATAATGTTTAGTTCTGGTTGATTTTCTAAACTAGTATTTTTTTTTTTTAAAATTCTTGTTGATGTTTATCAAAATATGACAAGGTATTTCCCTTTGATGAACCCCCTATTAATTTTCTAGCACTTGAACTAGGAGTAGATATTTTATAAATAAAAAAGCTTTCAATTCTAAATTTATAAATCACCAATGCAAAGCACTCCCTTCAATGATGAAATAACTATTCCACTTCTTGAAGAACTTTTGCATTAGTAGTTTGAAAGTTGACACTTAAAAATAAGTAATGATACCAACACATCTATTATAAAAAATCTAAAAAATGAACTACCAAGATATCAATTTAAAAATGATATCATAGACATAATCTAAATCTGCACATTCTATAAATTTATAAATAAAATTTTGAACCAAAACACAACTCACTTGCAAATTCAAAACATGGAAATAGGGGCCAACATGAATTTATAAAGACATGCTAAAAAATTTAAATAGAGACTATTTTGATGCACTTTGGATCTTTAATTTTATGGTTGTAGAATAACAATGATTCTAGGAAGCAAGAAATGTTTCTAAGATGTGCATAGGTATTTTTATAAATTTCAAAAAAAATAAAGAACAATGAACTTATTAAATATCTCAATTATTAAATATACATATATGTTTTTTAGATTTCAAATAATATAATCTAACCTCTCCAATAGAATAAAGCCTATAAAAGAGGTAATATTTGAAGGAAAGATTTTTAATTTTATAAAAGTGTTTTATCGATAAAAATAGAACGATGAAAAAGAAAATATAATCACTATTATAAATAAGAGCAACTAAAACAACAAACTAACATACTCATAATTCAATGTCAAATATCATAATTTAATGTCAATCTTAGATTAATCTTTTGAGAGGCGTACAGAGGTCTGTACTTAATTTATACTAAGTACTAGTGATTATCTTACTGTATGTACTCAATGTTTTAGTTATGTCATCCTATCTTTTCATAGTTATCTTATCTTATGGCCTCATATTCGGTTTATTATTTATACTTTATATTTTGATTTTTTGTCAAATTTTTTGCCATACTTAGTTTATTATATTATTTGGTTGGTCTTTACCACATACTTCTTTTAAACAAATAAGAAACTAATTTGCTCTGAGAAATGATGGAATGCAAGATTCTTATTATAAACAATGCAAAAAGAATAAAATGAATAAATGAAATAGAGACTTATGATCATTTCAACCATATTTTTGACTAACTAGAAAATACCCATTTAATAGATTTTGAGTTTAATAAAAAGATTTGCAGATATTTATGAAATTTTCAAGAAAACCAACATGCACAATGTTTTGAGAAAAATATATTTAATTAAATTCTTTTCAAGGAACTTATCATTATATTTATTCATTTCAAGATAGACAAATGTGCATGCAAAAAATTATTCTCAGTCTTCAGAATAAAAAAACACAAATTTGTACCTTCAAGTTGCAATTATAAGGAAACCAACTTAGAAATTATCTGCACCTCATCCCAATCTTTCGACTGCTAGAGCTTCATTTCTACCAATAACTTGCATCAATGACTATAAAAATAAAAAAATCATTAAAAAAAATCATTAAAGAAATGCTTTTTAGGGAACTTATCATTATATTTATTCATTTCAAGATAAATGACTATGTATGCAAACAACTGCTCTCAATTTTTAGAGTAAAGAGACACAAATTCATACCTTATAATTGCAATCACAAGAAAACCATATTATAAATTATCTGCACCTTAATTTCCAACCTCTTGTCCCAATTTTTTTGACTACCATAGCTTGACTTCTACCAAGAGTTTTCATAAATGACATAAAAAATAAAGAAACCATCACATATATATTCGACCAACTTTCATTAATCTTGCAGGTGATGTGTTGGACAAAAATTAAATTTTACCTTAGGCCCCTCAATATATCGATGTCAATTCACTAAAAAATAGGGTAAGATCTAAATCTCAATCCTCATAGCTTTAATTCCACTTACACCACATTAAATACTATAAATAAAATATACATTAAATTTGAAAATTATTTATTAATAAGTTTTTTAGTTATTAAAACCATATAGAAGGAAGAACATGTTGCACCAAAGAATATTCAAAATATTTTCACATAATAGTCTTGGGTGGTATATGCGCGCGTGTGTGTGTGTATACACACACACACATATACATACATACATACCTAGTGATTTCAGACTAATCTATGCATGTCTCGTATAATTTCTTGGCGAATAAGACCCATAGATGTATAGTAACTCTAATTAATCTGTGTTCCAAAATAGGATCGAGTATAATCTATAAGATAAATTTGTGTCCCAAACTATAAAATTGTACCTATGTATATTTTCATAGAATTGGCAATTTGACCTATGTATATTTTCATAGAATTGGCCATTTTCAAAATTGAAAAAACTTATTTATAGTCAATTGGTTATAAATAGCCATTAAATTTTTCCTTGATATACACTGCAAATTTTAAGATGGTATAAGAACATGAAATGTGGAATTTTGAGTCTAATTTCTAAAACACTCTTTTTTTGAAAAAATGGTTAAGTATAACTAAGTCAAATATATAAAATTTTAAGAGGAACTTCTATTTTTTTTTTAAAATAGTGTAGATAGACATCCATGTAGCCCACCATTTTTTTCGCAACATTTAATATTGTTTGAAATTCTTTAATGAACATTTAGATAATATCTTCTAGTTTGTTACCTATAATTTTTTATATTTTTTTAATGAATTATTTTTTTATGAATTTTGCAAGTAAATAGATCCTGAAAATTGATAAAAAATAGATAGCCAGTTGTGCGACACCCTGACTACCTAAAAAAAATGAAAAATCAATTTTTTTTTGAATGTATGTAGAATTAGGCATAGTTTTTGACTATATAACTTATTTTTGACTTGGATCAATGAAAAACAAAGTACATGAACATGTATAGACATGCATATTTATGGCATATAGTAGCCTAAAAAAATTATAGTTAGAAATTGACATAGTTTGAAACCTTAAATTAGACCAAAAATTATAAAAATCATATTTTTGGTAAGAGTAGAGCATGTTTGTCGCGATGGTATTAATTTTTTGAATTTTACCATTGAAATTTATAGTGTATTTATTGATTGAAGTTTAATTTTATTGTTTTCTATAAAAACTCTTAGACTCAACTTAGATTGATAGGTCCAAGCCTTTGACTTAGGAATCCAAGCCATTGCCAAGACAAAAGTCTTGGTGTTTGAATTCAAATTTAAATAGTGCAATTACATCAATATTGTGATTTTACTAGTAACTTGATCATGCTAATACATAATGTGATCTCATTATTATAAAAGTAATAACATGATCACATTCTTGTTATTTGCATAGAAAAACATCTAAACATGTACATGAAGACAATCTTGGCTTAAAGCTTATATTCACTATTCTAAAAGTTAAGTATAAGGAAATGAATGTAAAATATAAATGTAAACTTATACTTAAAATTTCAAGTGAAATGAATGTACCAATATAAATTTAAACTTATACTTTAAATTTATTTTATTAAATGTAAGAAATTAAGGTCACTCTATATTTGATAGAATTGGTTTCACAACTGCATGCTTTATGATGTGGAAAATAATTTTTAAAAATCTAATCTAGTTAGTTGTCATGCCCCCTTCTCCTGAATGAGACATATGCAGGAGACCCTTAGTTGATATAATTTCCATAGGCTAATTTGGGCAATGAAAGGGAATAGTAGAGTGGGTCACTATTCATCTGTTACTATTCATTGTCATTATTCATGGTGACATGACAAGTGATGCAGGAGGTGATACAATAATGAGGTAGAATATGAATGAGATGGCATGGCTCACAGAAGAATATTCCATGGATCAAGATCATGTGATTGAAGTAGGATTCCTACCCCACTTTAGGGATATGAATATTTACTTCTTTCTTCACATGGGTTGTCCTTGATGGGAAAAGTAAATATTGGCACCATGGGTTGTGACTTGTTGAAGGCATGTGAATTAGTCAAAAAAAGTGAGTATGACACATTTATTTGAGGGCACATGTTGGAAGCTTGTTAAGCAAGTCAAAAGTGGGTTGTTGAGAGGATATTTGACACATGTGTGCACATGGGTGAATAGTGAATTAATCCCCATCATTTGATTCTCTTCACATGGAGAAAGAGACACATTTTTGGAGGTATGTGAAGGTGGGGGATGTTTTTGGCTAAATTTGGAGACATGATTTTGAATATTTCACAAAGAGACAAGACTACCACTATAGATCAATAGCGTTCCCCCTAAGGGTGGTGTATTTCTTCCTTCACCATGAATTTATTTCTCCATATTCTCTCTAATACTATACATTCATGGCTTCCTCTTTGTAAATTTATCTTTTACCAAACTATAACTCAAATTCATGTCTTTATGACATTATATGAACTTATGTTCATTCATATTCTTTCTTGGATGAAAACCCATTAAAGAAGAGGATTCAAGGATAAAACCCCTTGGGTGTTTGAAAAATCAAAGGATGGAAACCCTATGGTTCTTGGAGGTGATCTCATTCAGAGATTATAATTATTCTTCAAAGTGTTGTAGATTTAGTGTGGGTTTGTAGTAACAGCTCTATGTGTGTGTAAGAGTTTGTTATTTCATGTATTGTGTTATTCCTTCATAAGTAGTCTAAATACCATATTTGTGTTGTTTATAATATATGTTTCAAAAAATTCATTCCTTAAGTGTCACCATATTCATCTTTATGTGTTCATTCCGAAGTTAATGAAGTTGGGTTTTCATATTTTTAGTATATGTGTATAAATATCTCATTTGAGATATTATAGTGGTATCAGAGCCAAGATCTTGCCAGCCTAAAAGATTTATTTTGTAGACTTTTAGTTGCATGAATCATGGGAGGACTCTTAGAATATTTGGGGTATACAAAGCCCAATATTTTATCAGAATAAAGAATGAAAGTAATGGATCCCTTAAGTTATAAGCATGTTAGTAGGTATAAAGAATATCAAAATCTATCTGATCAAAATAAGGCAATATTATCTTTTTGTGAGTATTTGATTTTGGTAGGAGACATTTATGAAGAAGAGTTTGAATAAGAAAAGAAGAAAATTATGATAAGAGAGTAGAAGAAATTACAGCCAAGAGAAACAATGGTAGTATCAGAAGAAGATTTGTGCAATAAGTTTAATAAAGCAAGGAAGAGACTTTTACCTTTATCTCTATCAAATGATGTCCTTCTTAGTGCCTTGAAGGAAATAAAGAGTTGTTTATACATGGTGGATCCATCACCTTCTTAGGTAATGTAAATAGATATGACTCCTTTAGTAATTATTTTGGGTGAGCCTGAGTTACTGAAGCACAGAGAAAAAGATATGACTTGCAGTCACCTCTAGCCTTAGTGAAATCATAAGAGTTTTAGCCCATAAAGTTTATTACAATGATGACATAATGAGGGAAGTATTTCAGTTGATTGTAGAAAGTTTTCAAGGTTTTGATGATAAAAAAAATCCTTCTTTTGATAAGAGTGTAAGAATTTTAGAGATTATGGCAAGAATGTGTTTTTGTGTTGTCATGTTAGATATTGATTGTGAAGATCTTATTTTTTAAATGTTTTAAACATTTTGGAAGGTTATTGATGACGCTCATTCAGAAAGGTTATCACTTCCATACAATCTATTATGATTTTGATTTTGGATGAGGGTGATGATATTTTTAAGCTTTTGTTATCTAACTTATTGGCTATTTGGAGAAAGAATTGCATTGTTTCACCATCTGCGCATGAGTTTTTAAATAAGTTAGTTAAATAGAATATGGATAAATTAAAAAATTAATTTACAGAAGAAGAATTGCTTTATAGTTATTTGTAGCCTACAAGTTATTTCCAAAAAAATGATGTCTAGGTAGATATAGATGATTCTAGCTTAGATGATTCTTAGGAGACAACTGATGCTAAGCAATTTAGGGAATAAGAACATGAGGGATCCAACATGCAAGGTAAATATCCTTTAATAATAGGAGATATTTTATTGACTTATAAGATTGAATTTCCATAAAATGATTATCTTAAAGAATTCAAGGAGGAACATATGATTTGTATTAAACATGATATTTAAATGAAGTTACCAATGTTATGTGAGGATGGTCTATTAAAGAGCCATGTTTATGAGCAATAAAAATAACTAGAGATGATAGAAATAGAAAGGAAGTAACCCCTAGAGGATTTCACCAAGAAGTTGGAAGGTATGAATTTTTATTTTGAGCAAAATATTCCAATTTTAGAAACATATGAAGTTAAGTGTCATGGTGACTTTATTAGAAGACATAAGAAAAAGGTCTTAGCAGACATGAGTGTGGGATGTAAGCTTGTGAATACTTTCAAATCAGCTAAGGAAGGTAAGAATCTTGACTATTTTTGTAATAATAGTTCAAGGCATAAATAAGATAACACAAGTTTATTATAGCCATTTCATATAGTTCAAAGGGGTTGACATGATTATTTTTCTAAATTCCAAGGTTGTCTGTATATAAGAATATGGGATCTAGGTAATAAGCTAATACACATGAAGGAATTTTATCTAAAGATTAATATGCTTCAACAAAGGTATTTCCCAAAGACTTTAATTTGGAATAATTATATAAGGAAACTTGAAGTGTTTGAAGGATTTCACATAGCTGATAGAATTGACACACCATGCAAGAAGAGGATTTTGAGTCTTGATCGAGCCCTTGGAGACAATAAGATTTGTGATGCTTTTGATGTTGTTGGTTTAAATTATATCAATCTATATTTGAGTGTGCAGTGGCTCCATCCTTTAGGTGAGTACTCTAAAAATCATCAACTTATAGAACTCAATTTCAGATCCAATGGAGAGAAGATAGTTCCAAAAGGACTAGCTAATGGAAGTCTAAAATTGGTCACAACAAGAAGGATGGAAAAGCTTTTATGAATAATCCAATTTTCATGGGCAATAATTTTTTTGGTGATGCCTACCAATTCATCCATGGGTAGGACATATTTTTATAACAAATTTGATCAACATATTATGGTGTTTCATGACTTGCCTCTAGGATTACCACTTAATAGGAGGATCAAGAAAATCATAAGGTGGGAATCAAGATACAAGCCTCTCATGATTGCACCTTGCTACCTCCAAAAGAGTTACAAAAAGGAGATCAAGAAGACCATCAAAGATATGAATCCCAGGATTGTTGAGCTCTTGGTCATACCTTTTAGTTTGGAGAACACACCAGCCACCTTCCAATCATGTAGGCATCAAGTATTTGGAAATCATTTGAGAATATTATTTTTGATTTCCTTGGATGCCAAGTTGGTCTATAGTTTAACTTGGGGAGTACATTTGGATGAAATCCTTCAAATTCTAGAGCAACAAGCTCTATTTGTATTAGAATTTGAATGTGATTTTGAAGGGCCAAAAGTGTGTTATTTGAGTCATGCTCAAGTTGTTCAGATAGATCAATATATGGTCCAAGTTATCTTAAATTGGCATCCTCCCATACTGGCACATGTTGGTATATCCTTTGGTCATTATAAAAGATTTATCAAACTATCTTCATGTCATAAACACCCTTGATTGATACAATAGAGATGAGAGCTTTTTCATGGACACACATTGAGAAAAAGGTTTCTGATAAGCTTAAAGAGGTAATAATTTTTTGTCCTTTACTTGATATTTCAGATTTCTCACCTCCAAATGTTGGAGATTATGATGCTTCACAAGTGGAACTTAGAGTGGTTCTGAATGGGCACCCCATAGCCTTTGAAGGGTGGAAGTTGGAAGAAGTAGGCCAAGTAATGTTGGTCATCATGCATGCCTTAACCAAGTTCCAATAGTGCTTAATTCATGGAAGAGTTGGGGAGAAGACATCTCATAATGGTTTGAAGCTTTGGGTGAGCAGGCTCCAAGATTATGAGTTTGACATTGAGTACATTAATTAGGAATAGAATGAAGTAGATGATGTTATTTTAGGATACATATTCTATGTTCTTACTTAATATTTTATACCAATTAGAAGGTCTCTATTATGGAGGGATATGTTACAACACATTTTACACTAACCTCCTTGACAAGAATGTGAGAGACAATAGGTTTGGAGAAATGGGTGACCCCATACTTAATAAAATCTTCCTTGTTTATGAATCTAAAGTGCGAAGAATATTTTGAGAGTCTTTCATGATGCACCATTATGGGTACATCCAGGAGTATCCATAGCCTACAAACAAAGATTCTCATGGGAGGGTCTAAAAAATAAAGTTCTTGTTCCATTCTGAATGGTGCAATAGGAGCAGGGTGCAGAGATCTTCAATTTTGCTTGGGATCCTGGTAATATGTAGAAGAGATAATTTAGCACCATTAAATTAATTGACCCAATATAAAGAAGTAAATTTATAGTCATGCATCTCATCATGGATCTTCTGACGATTTGTATTTATGATGTTGATTGGTATGCACATTTCTTTGATAATTATTATCATTTAGACAAGCTATGTTAGGAACCCATGGAAGCACAATTGATTACCATATACAAGCAACTTAAGATGCAGAATTAAACCAGAAGTAACAAGTAACTAGAAACTAGAAACAACACAAAATATGAGAGACAATACACAACTTGTATTAATACTCATCCAGAAAAGAATACAATAAAGAGACGCCACACTCTTCCACCTTACAGAGGCTTCCCACACCTCAAGTGTACAATACTTCTTTCCTCAAAGCTCTCTCTCTTATGGTCCCAACACACAACTCAAACACAGAGTTGGTGTTCACCTCCAACCAGTCAGTATCCACTACTGCTAGTACACCAGTGCTCCATGCACTCCACAAGTGCTCCACGCACTCCAAGTACACAAAGTACTTCAAGTAGATCTCCCAAGAACTGCAACAACCTGAAACCCAAATGATCTTACTTATGGAAGGAACTACCTTGCCTTCCTCTCTACTCTATAACTGAGTACACACTGTACTCCAAGTAGATCCTGCCTGATCCTGCTCCCTGTTGTGTTGCTATCACCTTGATTCTACTGCCACCTACAGATCAACCTGGTTCTACACACCTGCAAACCTTGCACACACATACACCTACAGATCAATGATCTTACTTACCATGTAGATCTCCAAATGTGGCCTTGCACACCTGCTGACCAAGATCCTACATACATGAAGAACCCATCTGATTCTCCAAACCAGCACCCACACTTGGCACTGCTGTGGAACTAGGAGGAATGCCCTTGCTCACTTCACACACAGAAGGAGATAACTTTGCTCAACTAAAACTAGAATAACTTACAATACAACCCATGAATCTATTATATAGATCTCATGCAAACAATAATTAGACACCTAATTACAATAATTAGATCCACAGCTTTGAGTCTAAAATTGGCTCTTAACATGCAAACACTCGATTCATTAACAAACTATCCATAACACTCGTAGTTCCGAACCACACAGGCGACCGACGTCAGTCCCTGTCTGCCTGGAGGTGATCGACGCCGGCTGATCCATGACCGACATCAGTTGCTCTTCCTGTCTAATCCTGTCGATGTCGGTTGGCCTGACCGACGCTGATGTCTGTGACACTTCAACAACCTCCTCCAACCTCCTCCATGTCTGCATTAGTGAAGCTTTTAGCTCCACAACCTAACAATCTATTCTTCAAAGAGGTGATAAAATTACATGGGTTGCACAAGGATGTTTTAGATGACAAACACAATGTATCTTGTAGTTTTTTTATTTAAACTTTCTCACTTGACAGGTACAGGATCCAGGTTATATGAGCACTACAATTTGATTCATCACTTTGGTGTAATGAATCTAAAAGCTTTAGATTTGCAATTGATTTAGGACATTATATGAACTTATGTTCATTCATATTCATATTTATGTGTTCTTTCCCAAGTTAATGAAGTTGGATTTTAATATTTAGATTATACGTGGATAAATATCCCATTTGGGATATTACATCAGTACTTAGGCATTTTCAGGGTCTAATTATTGAACTTAGGGATTTCAGGGCATAACTTTTGTAATTGATGTCTATTTTTGGTAAACACAGTCATTTTTAGGGTTTTATGCCTTCTAAATTGCTTCTTAGAATTTATAGGAGTCTTAATCTTATCCAAATTAAGTTTTAAAACCACTCAATTTTAACTTAATCCAAAATGGTGTGATTGGGTTGCATAGGTTATAATGATGACTTGCACACATCAAATGACCACTTTGTGTTAATTTCACTTGTTATTCATCCCTCCCTCATCCCTGATCAATTCCTAATTATCCCTCATCACCCTTAATTACTCTCTCATCATTCCTCATTTTCCCTAATCACTCCCTCATTGACCCTTAGTATCCCTAGTCATCTTTAATCACTCCCTTATCATTCATAATAATTCCCCCATTGACCATCAATATCCCTCATCATCCCTAATCACTCCCTTCTCATCCTTTATTATCCCTAATAACTCTTTTCTCATCCATAATCATTCCTAATGTATTATTCATCATTTTTCATCATCCCCAATCACTCTCTCCACATCCCTCCTCATCCTTAATCATTCCCTCATTGACCTTCATTTTCCTTCATCATCTCTAATCACTCCCTTATCATCCCTAATCACTCCTTCATTGACTATCACCATCCATCACTAACCCTAATCAATCCATCCTCATCCCTCATAATCCCTAATCACTCTTTCCTCATCCCTCATCATCCCTAATCATTCCCTGA
The DNA here is from genome assembly GCA_037957365.1 of Torreya grandis. NCBI lineage: Eukaryota > Viridiplantae > Streptophyta > Pinopsida > Cupressales > Taxaceae > Torreya > Torreya grandis. Next base: position 778,507 of record JARHVA010002598.1, read on the forward strand.
TTGACCCTTACCATCCTTTATCACTCTATAATTGACCCTCACCATCCCTAATCACTCTTTCATTGACTCTCACCATCCCTAATCACTCCCTCATCATCTGATATAAGTATATAGTCCAAAGGTATATTCTATTCCTATCGTATGTTGTTTAATTTATTATAATATAAGTTAACTCTTTTATAGGACTTGTGTTGTCAGTACCTGTTTGTGATAATCAATTTTATTACTAAATGAATTGGATGATCTTCCAAATTTATAGTCAATTAACACAAGTATTAACATAAAAGAGAGTCTAAATTTTAATTCATTGAATTATATTTGTTGTGAAACTGACTAGATGGAAATTTATTTGGTTCCACATTTACTAGCTTGGTTCAAAGGATAAAAATTAAATAGAAATATCTTGTATAATTTTCTAATTCTGAGAAGATTTGAATCTATGCAAAGTTATTTGGTGTTTTACATTCTAGTATGTCTTAAATTTTGGTTAGGTTCACACATGCATTCCTTGTGTATGTAATTTATCTCAAATATTTTATCTCTTGCATGAAAAATAAACATTTATTTATGTTATCATAAAAATGTGTTTTTGTAAAATGTGAAACACTAGTTCAACATGGTGTCGATCTTCATCCCATGTTTTATAAAGATTAGGATGTCATCAAGGTATATTTAAAAAATGACATAGTTAAAGGGATTGAGGATGTCATTCAACATATCAATGAATGAATATGATACATGAGTTAACCTAAAAGGCATAACCAACTAGTCAATCAATCCTTCCTTTGTTTTGAAGACTATATTATAAATGTTTAGAGGTTCAACATGAATATGATGATACCCAAACTTAAGATCAATTTTGGAAAAGAATTATACACCATGGATATGGAATAAAAATTCCTTAATATTTAGATGAGGATAATAGTTCTTCACTTTAATCTTGCTAATATTTTTTAAATTGATTTAAAACCTCATGTCCCATCCTTCTTTGGTGCAAGCACAATTGGGCTTCTATAAGGTAACGATTTGGGAGTGATGTGCCTATTATCCATGAATTCATGGATCAACCATTTGATCTATTCATTCTCCATAAATGATATGTTTTATAAAGAGGTTTGAGGTAGAGGTAGTTAAGGGATCAAATCAATAGTATTATTTAGTGTATAGTATGTAGGAACTTATTTAGGTGACTGAAAGATATCCTTATATTCATCTAGCTTATGGTTTTATTATTTTGTCTTTGTTATTATTGGAAAAAATAGACTATGATATGATGCCACAAGGATGTTATTATATCTAATTATTACCATCAAGAGTATACTTATTACTAGAACTGACAAGATTCTTACACTTCTTCGTACTAATGATTGAAAGCTTATGAACTAACTACGATATACGGTATTTTAGATCATGATAATCTATCATAACCTTTTAATGATTTAATTCATAGACTACATGTAAATATTAAATGCATGGTTGAACACATGTAAAACATCACATACCTATAATGGTGAGATATCATAAAGGATTGCATCTTTAAAATGTCTGATTTTGTACACCAAGTGGCACTAATAGGTGATCCATTTCTCAAGGCCTACACTAGACCATACAGTAGCGTATTGTTATGGATGATGCATAAATTGAAATTTCAAATTTTAAAAATATGCTTTAGGAGAAATTAAATTTTTATGACTTCCATTGGAAATGATGAAGTGTATTGGTTCACCATTGATCTACATTTGGTAATGAAACCAAAAAATTAATTCATATAATTTATTTTTGGGATAAGTAGAGATATTTTTAGTACCGACCATATCATTGGGTTCATAATCTATTATCTACTTACCTTTTTATAGTGCTAGATATCTTTATATCCACGTCTTGAGCTCTTCAAGTAGAGAGCTCATAGTGTGACAATCTTCATTGGATTAAATATTAAAATTGTGAATTAAGCACCACCAATATTAGACTACTTATTCTAATCATTTGAAAAGTATTTTACACTCTCTGGTATGATAATCAATCAATAGGCATATAAATATAAGGCCTTAAATGTAATTATTCAAATCATAAAATGTTCTCATATGGAAAGTAATTGATTGGTTTCAAGAAATCATATAGCTTGGTGATCCTCATATTTAATACCCATTTTTAGTGATATGATGGTTTTAATTGATTCTATTTTTATAACGGATCTTCAATTATGATAAATATTTTTTCATAGGTGATAAATATTTATGTTTCAAATGTGCCTCCACATAATTTTGATCACTATGTATTATATTTTATAGTAGCACTCAACTCTCCACTTCTAGCTCCTATAATTGTTAGACACCCAAAAAATATCACCATCAAGGTATTAGATTTAGTGATTAAGGATGAGGAGAGATGATGAGGAATTGAGCAGAGATGATGAGGGAGTTATTAGGGATGATAAGGGATGGTGAGGGTCAATAAGGGAGTGATTAGGGATGATGAGGGATGGTGAGGGAAAATGAATAAGTTATTAGGGGGGATGAGAGATGAGGAAGGAGTGATTAGAGATGTTTAGGGATGATAAATCAATGATTAGGGATGATGAGGGATGGTGAGGGTCAAGTAGGGAGTGATTAGGGATGATGAGGGAGTGATTATAAATAATGAGGACTGATGAGGGTTAATAAGAGAGTGATTATGGATGATGAGGGATGAGGAGGGAGTGATTAGGGATGATGAGGGAGTGATTAAATATGACAAGGGATGGTGAAGGTCAATGAAGGAGTGATTAGGGATGATAAGGGATGAAGAGGGAGTGATTAGGGATGATGAAGGATAATAAAGTTAATGAGGGATTAATCAAAGATGATGAGGGAGTCATTATAGATGATCAAGGATAGTTAGGGTCAATGAGAGAGTGATTAGGGACAATGAGGAATGAGGATATAATGATTAGGGATGATGAGGAAGTGATCAGGGATGAGGGAGGGATGATGAACAAGTGAAATTAATACAAATAGGTCATTTGATGTGTCTAGGTCATCAATGTGACCTGTGTTACCATAATCACACCACTTTGGATCAATTTAAAAGTGAGTGATTTTAAAACTTCAATTTTGACAAACTTAGGACTCTTATAACTTCTAGAAAATAATCCATAAGGCATAAAAACCTAAAAAATGACTATATGTTTACCAAAAATGGACATCAATTACAAAATTTATGCCCTAAAATCCCTTGGTTTAATAATTAGACCCTAAAAATTCCTAAGTACTGACCATATTGGATTTTTAAAAACTATTTTACACATAGTAAGATGTGTAGTTGTGAGACCAACTCTATCAGATCAAAATGTGTTGGATGGTAGAACATGATCTTATTATAATGCCTGGTTCCTTATAGGGGGTGTGTGGGAGGGAAACATCCCCCCACTATGGTTATCGTGGGGGTCCAGGGTGATGACATATTTAGAATCCCCCCTAGCGTGGGTTTGGGGGCAGTGCCCCCAATGCAAAATTTAGTTAAAAATGCATTATAAAATATTGTAATTTCATAGTAGATTTGGACCATTCACTATTAGGTTGTAGATCTAATAGTAGAAACTAAATTTGTGCATTTTTACCTAATATGTAACACCCATTTGATATGAATGCATTTTAATCACTATGGCATATTGTATGTGAGTGAAGAGGAGATTGCAACAAATGTATTACAGGTTTTCTCCCTTCATTTTGTTGGACTGATTGAAGAGAAGGATTGGTTAAATTTTGTGTGGATGTAGCCCGTATTGGGTGAATAACATTAAATTTGTGTCTATATTGTGTTGTGTTTTCTACATTTTAATTCCATCTTTATTTCATTAATATTGCTCTATGTTTTGTATTTCTAGTATAATGACCCTAATTTCTTATATTTACTAAAATAAATTTAAATTACATTTATATTATTACATTTATTTCCTTATACTTAACATTTAGAGTAGTAAATATAAGATTCAAGTCAAGATTGGCTTCATGTATATGTTCAGATGCGTTTTTATGCAAAACAATAGGAACATGATCACATTATTGCTTTTATAATAACACAATCGTGTTATGTATTAATGCAATCACTTTATGTATTAATGTGATTGAATTATTGATCAATAATTATTGAGACATAATTTAAATAATGCAATCATGTAATTTCAATAACATGATCATGTTATTGACATTACATGATCGCATTTTGGGAAATTTCTGTAGAATTGTTCCCCAATTCCATGCACATACCCATCATTAAATTTTATGCCACGATCATTGTTCATAATTATATTGATATTGGAAGGGATGCAAGTTTTAATGATGATTTTACAAGGTTTTTTATTATATAATTTTAATAAGGTAAAATAAATTCCATCAAAAGTTTCTATTAGTTGTGGAATAAGATGTAAGAGATAGATGTCGTGTTGAACCTCTAGGTGTGGAATTAAAAAAGAATAAGGATACAATATGGAGGATTATTTAACACGGTGGATTGTTTACCTTCATATAAAGTATTATGGGATTTTATCCACACATCTATGTGGAATTCATAAAATTGTGGTAGGCTTAAGCTGTGATTTTTTGGGGTGTATCATTCATAGTTTTTGAAGACTCCATGTGATAAGTATGAGTAGTAAAGGCATAAAATTTCTCAAATCAAAGACAAATAAGAATGATGAGGTTATGTTTTTATTAACAGGGAAGGGAAAGCTTATTTATTTCCAAGGAGGTCATTTGAAAGGCTTGATCCCCATACCATGGAATTAATTTCTCCATCAAGTGATGAGATATGTTACTCTTGGAGGTAGCTTCAAATGCACATATTATTATCATTTATTCTTCCTTAACCACTTTAGGAATGAAAAATTGATAAGTTTTCATTTTTATTTGCTTCTTTTGTTGGAAAATTAAGTCTTAGATGTACAATAAAAAAACTATACTCTCTCCTAACACCAAGCTTTGATTTAATTGTTATACCTTCATGCTAGAAGTCAAGTTATTGGATAAAGCCCTACTAGTAAAGTTTTTGAGTCCCAAATAACCTAGGTCATCCCTTAAATTGGTTATACAGGAAAGGGGGGAAGGAAGCTCTAACCCTATCAAGTCTAAGAATATCACTACTAAAATTATTGCAAAAGTTAAATATTTTGTGTTGAAGGATAAAGTTTTCTACCAAATGAATCCACAAACTCTATAAAATAAAATCTTGTTGTTAATAAATAAATTCACCGTGTTTCATCCTCAAACACTAGCCCTTCTTCTCATTATTCTAGTAAAGAATCTAATGAGGGCAGTGAGGACTTATATTTTGGAAAGTATCTAGATCATAATAGCTTATTATAAATAAATCAAGGACCAAGATGTTGAGATTGGTAGTGGTAAAAATAAAATCACTGATCAACATGTTGGTAATCTTCAAGATAGAGTTAGTTCTATGGAAAAGGAGATTGATTTTCACAAAAGTATTTTGAAGTGGATAATGAATGATGATGATATTTTGAAGGAAAAATTGAAACAAATAAAAATTCTAGTAAATGGGGGAGGAAATCAAAATAAAAATGAATGGGAGTGGATATAGCTGATGGAAAAACTCAATAACAAGATTACCCTATTAGAGGAGAAGATTTATCATATGGATGTGGAAAAAGATAAATTGAAGGAGAATATGAATAATCTCATCCAATTTATTAGTACATCAATAAATAATTATGCCATAAGTATCCATATGTTGAAATAAACCCTTAGAAAAAATAAGGAGGAATAGGCATGTAATAGAGCTAGCAAGAGATTAAAGATGTAAGAAAAAGGCAAGAAGGTTTCAGAAAAATAAATAGATCTTGAGAAGGTTAAGGACTTCATCAATTTCATGGATGAATAATGGGAGTTAGACAAAACATTAACCAACATTTTTGACTTGTAATTATTATTTATGTATTTTTATTGTTGTTTTATTTTATAGTGGTTGTTTTCTATAGTTTTTTCGGGTTTCAATCATCAATGGGCTTGGTGGTACCTTGGTTTGTTGTGTTTTTCCTCTATTTTGGTACTTAATATTGGTATTTTTATTTTTTTAGGATGTTCAAGTCCCTTTCAAAACCCATTTTTTTAATAATAAAAAATATTTAAAAATTCATATTTTTAATTAAATTTCTTATTGTGGTTCATTATTTTTATTACATACATTTTCTCTGGTATATATAGTTGCACATGACAACCATGTATAGGATCTTTGTATATAATTTATAGTAATAGCCATAAGGACTGGGAGCCACTTTATAAAGTTGTGTTCATTCCAAATTCATCCATAATAAATTACACTCAACAAACATTTATGTTTTAGACTTTTATTATATCATACATCTAGTTTTAACGGATCTAAAAAGTTTTCTTATTCAACATTGCCCATATAAATCATAGTAAAGGATGGAAACACTAAAGTAAATATGTATATGCTTTATTAGTTCAATGTGCTCAAAATTTTACATTACATTTATAAAACATTTTGATTATAATTTAGTACAAAAAATTATAAATAAACAAACAAAATAATTATTAATCCACCATAATAAAAAAAATTTAGCATAAAAATGAACATAGTTTTATAAGTACCATTTAATACATTTGGAGAACTTGGATGCAACTCCACTAAAAATACACTTTGGAGTCTTAGATGGAAGAAGTGATTCTTGTAAACACAAAACAATTTTGAAATTTAAATAGAAACAACGTAATTTACTAGTACACATACTGAAAAATAAATTTCTTAGCTATACTTGGAGCTAGATGAATCAAATGGGAATTAAATTTAGTGTTATGGATAATCATAATTGTATAACCTTATAATTTTACAATATTAACATGCTTAAGAAGATAAAAATAATGTGTGATGGTGGAGGGTGGTATGAAATTTAAAAATATACATTTTAAGTCTTAAATTGTAATAGTGTTTGGTCATAGAGAAGAATGATGAGGGCACTGGAAAATAAACAAAAGGAGAGGAGGCTAACCTAGGGAAAGGTCAAGGGAAAGCTAAAAAACACTATAAAATCACAAAAAATAAATCTCTTGCAGGATATTTAGGATGACCAAGGGGGAGAAGAAGGATATTGCTGGTTAGGAATAGAATGGGAGGATTATAGGGTTCCCCCTACAGAGTTAGATGTACCAAAGGCTTGTGGTTTTGAACCTGGATTATCTAGTCAGCCTATGGGAGGGGAAATGGTCAGGGATTTCCCTCCAATCCAACCTTTTGACATTCCTATTTGAGACAAAGATGGGTTGATGAGTTAATAGATGGTGTCATTTGAGAATGTAAACTTTCAAGATAATGTTTAAGTGTTTAGGAGTAGAGGGTTGATTGGGAAGTTCATTGGAAGATGGCCAAATATTGAGAAGTGGAGAGATGGGTGAGGAGAAACTAGGGGCAAGGTTACAACATTCACTTCTTGCCTAAAGGTTTTTTTGATGTCACCTACCCATCAGAAGAGAGGAAGTTAAAGTTTGTCAAAAGGGGAGCCTATATTTTGGAAGGAGTAGGGCTATAGCTATAAAATTGGTCCCCTAAATTCAACCTATTAGTCATAAAGAAAGGGAAGTTTTCCATCTAGATCAGGATGTATGGGATTCCAATTGAATATTGGAATGAGAAATACCTTAGACATATTAGATCCATGGTGGGGGATTACATTAAAATAAACTGAAAGTCTATTGAAGGAGTGTTGGCTTCCTATGTGTGATTTTGCATCTTTATCAACTTGAATGATGAGATACCATAACCCATCCACATTAAAACCAAGTAAGGGAATTAAAAGCATAATATAGATGTTGAGAAGGTCCCTTTTAGAAGTTAAAATTTTAGAAAAGTTAGGCATATTTATCAGGAGTGTCCAGGAGGGATCAAGAGTACACCCTAAAGTGTGACCTGGAGGACTCCCTCCCATTAAACAAAAAGTGGTAATTGCATAAAAAGGGTTATAAATCAACATTGGAGTAACTGAGTCTCTCAAAGGAAGGCTAGAAGTGGGAGAGATATTGTCTCCAAATGCTCTACTAAATTAATGCAACTTTATCTCCAAGGAGGTGAGGAAAATTTCATCCATCATCATAAATGAAAAAGTGAAGGAAGTAGAAGATCAAGAAGTTGCATGCTCCAAAGAAGAAATATCAGGTTAGGTTGGAGACTTACAATTAAACCCTTTGGCAAAGGAATTTGAGGATAAGGGAGATGAGGAGTTGTACTCTATACAAGTTCTCACATTGGCACAAAACAACTGTAATGTTTCTTGGCCAATTTGTGGGGTTTTGAGTAAAAGAGGTAAGAAAATTAAAAAAATAGCTCACAAATGCATCAATTATGGCAGTCAAGTAAAACACATCACATAATTAATTCAAATAGTAAATGGGGGAGTTGAAGGTGATGATGAGAAGAAATGAAACTCATATCTTAAAACGTTAGAGGCCTTAGCAACCCTAACAAAAATTGTCTAGTGAGGCACCAATAATAGGATATGTGTTTTGATGTTTTTCTCATACAAGAAATGAAGCTTAGCAAGGTGGAAGGTGAGGGTTTGATGAGTCAAATTTGGAATAGATGGAGGGGTTGGTTTATTTATTCGATAGGGGCATTTGGGGGATTAGTAGTTTTATGGGCCCCATCCAAGGCTCTTATCGATTTAATCAATTTGGGGATTCCTATCATTTGAGCAAGGTAACTATTTTTTCCTCTAACATTACTTTATTTAATTTAATGTGTATGTGTAAAATTTAGTGGATGGTAAAGCTTGAGTCTAGGAAGAAATTCATCAACAAATTGTCATTTTATTTGGACAACGATGTGTTTTGGGGGGATATTTCAATGCCATCATGTCTAATGTGGAGAAATGATGAGGGGTAAGAAAGGATACTCAATATCATAAAGACTTATCGAGATTTGTGTAAACTACTAGTTTGATTGACATTATCACAAAAAGTAGTTGGTTCTCCTAGATAAACATACAACTAGGGTTCAACAACACTTCTGAGAGGTTGGATTAGTTTTTGGTCTCCCCAAGTTGTCTAGATGTGGATTGGGGGATAGAGAGTAACATTCTACTTGTTTCTAGTTCTAACAATGCTCCAATCAAACTTAAAATAGTAGAAGATGGAGATCATCCCTAATTTCATTTCAAGTTTGAAATGATGTGGCTCAGATATCCCTCCCTAGCCAACTTAATTAAGAAATGTTGGGTTGAATCCCTTATAAGAAAATGCATGAAATCATATCTCTTAATTAAAAATATCCATTATATTAAGGCTTGCATTAAACATGGAATAAAGATACCTTCAAAAACATATTCAAATAAATTCCAAGGATGGAGGTAGAATCAGTCCCTTAACCAAGTTATTTTAAACAAAGACATGAATATGGGACTTTTCATGTAGGAAAAAGAGTTAATGGCTGAAATGGATGAGCTACACACTAGGGAAGAAGTCTTCTAGAAACATAAGTCTAGGGAGTTGTGGCTCAAGTAAGGTGATGATAATATAATTTTTTTCAAATTATATCTCTTCGATCAAATTGAGATATGGGAGAACACTGGAGGCACGCTCTACAATCAGCAAGGATGTAGTAACATGTCTAAAGGAACTTCAAGTTAGAAGTGAGGTTGTATATTTGAAGGCACAATATAGAAGCCTCAAACATATCTCTCAAGTGGTTAAAAAGCATCATAATAGTGTACTTTTGCCACCCTTCTATAAATAAGAAGTAATAAGGGTGATATTCTCTATGGGAAAAGATAAATCCCCAAGCCTAGATGGTTTTTTGACTATTTTTTTCTAATATTTTTAGGACATTGTGGGGGATGATGTTGTGGAAATGGTATAGTAATCCAAGAAAAACATAAAATTGGGCAAGAAATCAATTTTAACTATATAACCTTAATTACTAAGGGTGAGGCACAAGTTTCCTTTGTCGACTAAAAACCTATTTTGCTCTGTAAAGGTATGTATAAAATCATATCCAATGCTATTTCACTCTGTAATGTTTTGTATAAAATCATATCCAAGGCTATCTCATGTAGACTCAAAGGCCTATTAGATAACCTAATTTACGATGAGTAGGGGGTTTTGTTCCTGGCACAAACATTCGTGATGGTGTAATAATCACCCATGGAAACATTCACTCTTTAGTGGTAGGTCATAATAAGGGGATGATTTTGAAACTAGACATTAGCAAAGCCTATGACAGGGTCCATTGGTCATTCTTAATGAAGACATTGGAAATTTTTAACTTCTCCAAGGACTGGTGTAGCTAGATCTTCAATTGCATTCTAAGCCCTAGATTTTTCAATCTCAGTCAATGGGGAGCCAACTATCTTTGTTAAATCTTCGTAGGGTCTTAGACAAGGGGACACCCTCTCCCCATTCCTCTTCTTTTTAATGGGGTAGAGGCTTTAGGGAGGGAAATTTATGGTGCAATGGCAGATGGTGAGATCAGGGAAATCAAGGCCACCAAGGGTTTGGAGAGTATTACACACTAGTAGTTCATGGATGATACAATGTTGTTTGTATTATTGACTATATGAGAGGTATGCACCTTAAATAAGATACCAGTGGACTATATGAAGGTGTCACAATAACACATCACATAGAAAAATAAAAAATCTTCTTCATCAATACCTCTTTGTAGGTATAGGTGTCCATAATTGGTATTATGAATATCAAAATGGGTAAGTTTCCCACTAAATATCTGGTCATCCCCATGTTTGCAGGAGTGGGTAGAGCCTCACTTTAGGACAACTTGATTAAAGTGTTTCGAGCAAGATTGGTGAAGTGGAAAGGTAGGTGGATATCCTTGGCTAAGCGAATTATCCTCATTAAGTCAATGATAAGTGCATTGTCAATCTACACTTTGTCAATCTTGTAACCACCATCTAAGGTGTTGAATTAAATTATGAAAAAAAATGTGGCAAGGCACACAAGACAAGAAAAAAATAACCATTGATCAAGTGGGGCGAGGTTCGTCTTCCTTAGGTTGGAGGAGGTGTAAGAATCAAATGATTGGCAATCCATAACCTAGATTTGGGTGTTAAAATTATGTGGGGCATGGTAAATCAAACTTAAAAAGTGTGAAATACACTACTCTAGCATAAATATTTTGGGTATTTTTCCCCAATAAACATCTTAAATGTGGGGAATCCTCCCAAGGGTTCCCACTTCTGTAATTTCATTCTCAAATGTCATATAGTATTAAGGACCATGTCTCGTGGGAGGTAAAGGATGGGCAGTCAATGAACTTCTATAGGGGAATAATGGAATGGACATAAGCCCTTGCAAGAGGTTCAAGAATTAGGTGAGGCCAAAGAGATTTTGGGAAACTTGTGAGGAAATAAGGTGAGAGAATATCTTGAGCTACAAATTTTACTAAAATGAAATGTTGGAAGTAGGAAAAAGTTAGAGGTTACACTAATCTAGGATAACCATAAGTAGCTACTGGGGAATATTTTAGCAAATAAAAAAAAATCATCAATAATGAGGATGATACTATACAATGGGTAAGGGATCAAACATGGGATTACATGGTTAATCTATTGTATAAAATGGCTAAGCAATTAAAATCTTCTTTTGATTGGACCAAGTCTCTATGCTAGAGTAAGGAAAGTCTACCCAAAGTTTAGAACTTTTTATGGCTAACCATCCAAGGGCATATCTTGAGTCAAGACTAATTATGAAGAATAGGAATTGTTGGGCCTTCCAAGTGCATCATGTGTTTGGTGGATGAAGAAGATGCAAATCATCCACTTTTTAATCACCCCTTTGTAGTGGCTACATAAATTAGCAGCATGGCAAACTATTTTATTGCTAGGTCAAATTGGATTCCTTGCATCAAGAATTCACCTCCTAGACAATAGGCTCACGGGTGGCACCTTTTCATGCCTATGGAAGATGTGCATGATAATTCTAATTTGGACTCTTTGGAAAGAGTAAAATTAGTGAAGATTCAAATATTGATTTAATTCCTTTGAGGTGGTAATTAACAAAGCATAAATGACTATTTTTAAGGTAGGTCCTACCCATGCCAAAATATACATAGTCACTCTTTCAGATTGGGAATTTTAGATAATCTCCTCTTGGCATTGGTTGAAAGTGCCCACTATTAATGAGTTAGGAATGTTGTCTAAATCAACAAAATGAGTAGGGAAGATCAATTAGATACCACCTCCTCTAGGGATGATCAAATTGTCATGTCCCCTTTTTTGTGGACATTGACAGACTTGATGATTAGCCTGTTATGTGACCTTCGTAGGCTAATAGGATAGATAGAGGGTCATAATGGAGCTTGGCTTGACTTTGATTCACAGAATTTCTACATTTGGTTTTCATTCAGGTTATTTCAGACACATTGGGCCTGAGCTCCTATTATTTAGAGATATTTAACATGCAATGGAGTGCCTTTATTTTGGTATGGTCATGTGCAGAATCACTCCCTGGTTCACTAGCTTCAAACGGTTCGAGGATCCGACATATATTGAGGGAGATATTAATATTTGATTGATTTAATCAAATATTAATTATTTAGTCTATTTTTAATTATGAAACCCTTATTCTAATTTAAGAAAACCCTAATTAGGGCAAGCACATCTTTTTGAGGGTATAAGGGTTTTTCATGGAGGCCATTATTGATTATGCATATGATTATTGATTTTGATATTGAAGGATTCTTCTGTGAAGACTGAGCCAAGGGTTCCAGGATTTCATTGCAGTGGAGAACGTCAACTCTTCATTGTGTGTGATTCAGAGGCTGTGAAATATCAGCTGATCTATTGCCAAATTGAGAGATAGCTTCATACAGAAGTTATCACAGAGGTTTACAGATTTGAGAGGTAACTTCATACAAAAGTTGTCACAGAGCTTTCCAGGTATTTTCTTTATTTAGTTTTGATTCAATAAGTTATACAGATATAGATCTTCTGTACTAGATCCATATATCTTTAGATCAGGGGTTGAAACAAACAGGGTGTGCTTAATTGGCGGCCATACGGAGTCCGTACAGATCCATATAGATTCACACAAAAACTGACATCGGTAGGTACAGATCCACGCAGATACCGACATCGGCAGGAAGAGATCCCCAGTGACCGACATCGGCTGACTAAAGACCGACGTCGGTAGGGAAGGACTGACAGCGACCGACGTCGGCAGTATATCGACCGACGCCGGCGACTGTGTGTTCGACACAGCAGGCCGAGACAGAATTTCTAGATTCAAGATCAATTTCTAGATTTGCCAAATCCTAGGGTTTTAAGATAGAATATTTCATATTATTTTACTTGTATGACAGAGACTCAATTGTGTAATCATCTAGAAGAACAAGTGATAAGATCTGTGATTTGCCATTGAGAGACTATATTGTGATTTATTTATTTATTTGGCAATTATTTTGGTAGAATTTTGTATCTTTGTTCAGAGCTTTATTTTTTCTATATTCCCAATTGGTTGGGGATATTACAGTGGTATCAGAGCTTTGTTGAAATAAAAAGGAGCCCCTAAGTAAGGGACATCACAGTGGTATCAGAGCTTTGTTGAAATAAAAAGGAGCCCCTAAGTAAGGGACATCACACAAATTAAAGTTATATGGCAATGTAAATGTAAACTTAGGTGATTATAGGGTAGGTTGCATCATCTGTGATTGCATTGGCTCGCTAATTAGAGTAGCCTCAAAGAAGCTGGTAGATGGAACTATTACTGAAGTAGAGGCCCAAACCTTGGTGTTGGGACTCAATTTGGTTGACCAATGTGGTATCAATATAATTATAATTGAGGGTGATTTGATGGTTATTTTTTAGGCTCTAACGAATGGAAAGGTGGGTTCTTATAATGTGGAGAAAATTATCAACTGTCCCTGAGACGTCCATGATCTTCTCAATGATTGAGAATCTAATCATTTGCTTTCATAAAGCAAATACGGTAGAGTATGAGTTGGCTAATAGAGACATATCTCAATCAAAGGATATCATAATAAAAAATGATTAAGAGGCTTGGTCGATGGACGAGCATACTCAATCACATGATTAGTTATCATTTTGATGGGATGCAGATTTAGTGGCATTAATGGATGGAAACTTGCATAAACATGGGAAGTGTTATTCCTGACACTTGTTAGGTTGCTTTCCCACGTCCCCACTATAAGCTAGTGTGATGGAAACATGTTTTTATTCTTGATGTTGATGAAAGTCTTTAGCATTCAGGTTGAGTGGTAACAATGATTATAAGGTGGTGGTGTCAATGAGAATGGAACATATGGTTCGGGTGGCACTCAATGAACCCCTTCTTTGTGTCAAGGTCAGGAAACATGGGATGGAAATTTATGTAAGGATTTAGGATTGTAGGTTGAATAAAGTTTTTATCATATAGTCAAACAACATCTTACATGTTATCAAGGAGGTTATTCAGACAGTCTTCCTAGAGACCAATTTCATGGTTAAGGTTAATTCCTTGATTGCATTATCTTTCATGGGAAACTTATTCATGGCCTCTAAGGAAAATGAATTAATAGTTATGGTTACAGTCAGGCTCATTAGAGTGAATTTTAGAGTTGGGTTGGTAGTGTCAGTAGAGTTTTTTTCACTAGAAGAAAAATGTTCCCAATTTGTTTTCAAAATAGGTGGGACAAGGGGTTGTGTTTTTGAGGTAGTTAGGTTCAAAAATTTGCTTGACCACTTGAAGGTTTTATATAACCATCTACAAAAACCTGGGCCCTTTGGCAATTAGTTGCACATCTTGGATTTGGTCACTCTGCATACACAAATGGCATATGTTTTGGTGGCATTGAGTGGCATAAAGTCACCTAGGCTTATCTCAATGGTTAAAATTTTAGCTTGACTTTATGGTGCTCACACTCCCATCCCCTAGTCACCTCGATGACCGTGAGGGGGACCACCTAACAAGATTGTGTTTGGTCTCAAATTTTATGCAAGCTCGTATGGAGAGTGTAATGATAACACCGAGGTTGGGAGGATCCTTCAGCATGAAATGAGCACGTAGTCATGATGGTGGAGGTGTAAATCGATGGCACTAAAAGGGACCATTTTAACTAGGGGGGCTTGGTGTTGGTGATGGGTGGGCAAGGATATCTGGTCCAGTAGATGGAGTGGTGGATGGTGATTGGAATATGGGTGGTAACATCAGGTGAGGTGGTGGTGTCCAGGTGGTTGGTGGAGGTGTCCTATAGATTGGGTTTTGGTGATGATGGTCTCGGTGGCTAGTCACTGGTGGTGCTATGGATGGCTATGGGCATGCACTTTTTTGAAGTATGGTGGCCCCTAAAGGGCTTTTAATTGACCTTGTGAGGGTCATTTTTAGTTTTATTTCCCTTAGGGACATCTTTGGTTTGTTTTTTCATCTTTCGATGGTTGTTTTGCCCTTCAGGGTGTTTTTTTGGTTTTAGTTGGTGTTTGGTCCTTTGAATTAGTCCTGTAATAAAAAATTTAATCGTGTTTCTTTCATTTAATAAAATGGGTGAGGGAGCCTCCAACCCTATTTACCCAGCAAAAAAAATAGTGTTCACCCATAAAGTTTTATATTTTTTATAAAACTTAATATGGTATAATAATGTCAGTAAAATTTTAACTTCCACTCAAAATATACTTTGGAGTCCTAGTTGGAAGAATAAGTGATGCTTTGTAAACACCCATCAACATTGAAACTTAAATAGAAATAATTAATTTTACGACATAAACAGAAAAACAAATTTATTGGTTAGACTTGGTGTCACATGGAGCAAATGAGAATAAAATTTAGAATTATTGATAATTATAATGGTATAACCTTATAAGTTTACAATATGAACATGCCAAAGAAGAGAAAAATAATGTGTGATGGTGGAGGGTCTGTAGTGTTTGTTTATAAAATTATATTTTTAATATAAAAAAATTGATATAATAATGTCAGTTGGGTTTTAACTTGTGACATCAAATTAAAGGTTAGAATTAAAAGTGGACATACTCACGATATTACAACCCACCATCAACCTCTAATACTATTTTCAAATGCATTTTGAAGTGGACATACTCACGATATTACAACCCACCATCAACCTCTAATACTATTTTCAAATGCATTTTGATGTAATAAACACATCATATGACATTCGAATGTTGTACAAAAATATTAACTAACAATATAATTTTGTCATTATCTACTAATTTAATTTTATATATTTAAATATAAAAAAATAGATTTTGAATTAATTTACTATAATATAAATTAATACTAAAATATATAAATATTATATATATATAAATAATTTACACTTATATTATTTCTAAATAAAAAATGAATAAATATTACTGTCTCTTTATTTTAGTCACATATATCTAATCCTCTCCATATTAAAAAAAAATACAAAATGTAAGAACCGAAAAAACCCATGAAAAAAGTTTGTCAAAGAAAAGTCAACAATGGAAATGTTGTGACAAAAGTAAATATAAATAAAAAAGATTAGATAAATGGAAATGTTAGTGTCTAAAGTAGATATCAATCAAAAGATTGGATAAATGTAGTTAATGCAAGTTGGGCAAGTATAAATGAATATATAAAAAATGAAATTAATGAAGACTATTCAAATATCTCTTTTGTGGAGAGGGAAGAAAACTAAAAAGAGCTGAATATTTTATGAATATGATGATGTGTCATTTGAATATGTTATATTTAAATAAACAACACTGATATGGATGAATATGTTATATTGATAGAGGAAAAAGGAGAATAAGAATTAATAATGTTTTAAATTTTATTTTAATAAAAATTTGTAATTTAAGAATATTAAGTGTAAGTTTTTTCAATTAATTTTATAAAATTTTAAATTATATATATATATATGAAATGATTCTTTTATATATATAATTAAAGGGAACAAATTTATTAAATAAAAAAACTTTTTAATGATTGTAATTTTTTTACATATAAAATAAAAAAAATAAAATGTATGTTATTTGTATTTATAAATTTATAATTTAAAGAAAATTATTTTATTAATTTATATTTTATATTTTATTAATTTTTTAGATATAAAAAGATTAATGTTGGTCCATCAGTTGTTATTGTACTAAAAGATTAAGGGTGACATCTTGCAACAATCTCCCCTGAGCATAAATGAGGATTCAAACTCTGAGAGCTTTATCTCTGATATAAATTATTGGTCCATCAGTTGTCATTGCATCAAAAGATCGACCTATTAGTGTTCGATACAACACCCAGAGTTAACAGATCCACGGAAGGTAGTTAAACCATGTCACAAATCCCGAACATCGTGTTGACTCGAAAACCAAGGGTGACACCTTACAACAATTAAATGGTTTAAAAATTGATTTTTTCAATATAAATATGTTTTCTTTAATTTTTTAAAAATATCTATTTTCAATTTTTTTTTTAAATTATAAAAAAATTATTTTAAACTTATATTTTTATTTTAAATAAATTTCTATATATTATTTTATTCTATTTTAAAATTATATTTCAGTAAAAAGAAATCAAAATTTATAAAAATATAGTTTTATTAATTCTTTTAAAAAATAAAAAATTACAATTACATGCTTTGCATAACATTTGAATTGGCTAATCTATCTCAACCTCTAGCTATCCATAATATTAAAAAAGAAAAAAACTTCTATCATTAGAAACTATTATAAAAACTTCCATAATTTTTTTTAAACACCAATCTCTTCCTACAAATATGCATCCACATCTTGACAGGACATAATTCAAGACATAATTCTTTAAGGGCTGGTTCCCAATTTCCTCTCAAAACTCTGGCCTCAGTTGAACACCAATAATAATATAATCTTCATGAATTACATTTACAAAGGGAATGAAGAAAGATTCTGAGTACAGAGGGCATGTTTGCATTACCTTCTTGGTGGGTACACCCGGGTCTGGCAACTGCACATCCACTTCTGGGGATAATAGTCAGAGTCTAGAGTGTTATTAAGTGCTTGAAAACTTCTCTTTTGAGGAACAATTATAACCAATGTGGGTGTGCAGGGATTGCAGCCACTGCATCTGTTTCTACAAGCAGGTGGTCTTGACCCATATAATTTGTGCGCCCTCTCATTTTCAAGTTTCAATTGTCTTCCCTCAACATCTACATAATCATAATCAGAGTTCCAATCTGTATCAAACTTTATTGCAAAGAAAAGAAGACACGGTAGCATAAATATGATCTTTAAAACATAAATAGGCACTCATTACCTTCAAAACTCAACATGCTTAAAAGAAGAAGAATAATCACCAGCCCTGGCAGCCTAAAATCCAATGCAGATTCCATTGGATTCTGTTTTCTTTGATGGTCGCTTTCCGTGTCAAATTACTGCAGCAGACAGTTTAGTCAAAGAATCAGATCCAATCCAAATTCCATATCATTAAACTCTTTTTTTATTAATTAATACCTAATTTATTAGTCCTTAAAAATTTTGGGTATTTTGGAGGCACCTCCAAGATATAACCAATGAACCTTTTAACCAATTACAACTCAAGTAGCGACATGCAATCAGAATAAAAACTGAAATTTCACCCAACGTTCAACTGAACTGTCGCTTCTCTCTCTATATATAGATCTAAATTAAGAATGGTTTTTTTAAATGTGAAGTGGTCTTATACTAGAGTTGCATGATTTGAATTTCATATTTCATACATATTCGTCAAATTTTGTGCATCGTTATTTCAAAAAGTTTTAATATATTTTAATCTTTGGTATTAAGTTGAAGAAGGTTGTTGATATTTTATTTTTGAATTTTAATTGACATTAAGAAATGGAGAAGTTGAGATCTGATTCATAATTATTGTGGAACTTTGGAGCTACCTCTTATGTCACGAAGATGATAAACATAAAAGATGACTAAAAACGTTGACAATATTCATGAATCAAATTTAAACTTCTCTATTACTTAATACCAATTCAATACATTGTAAATTCTCAACAAAAATTCCTTAATATTAAATAGAAAAAAATTACTCATACTAAAAGATTGAGAAGAAGAAATCAAATGAATGTTAAATGATAATACACATACATTTCTGAGGAAGATTGAACCATTTTCCCTGCACCATGGTAGCCTATATTTTTCTGTTACCTCCATTCACTTCCGATTTTGTGCACCGATAAATGAAACTGATTAAGACAAATACTCAAACGTATGCACTTGGCTAAGAAAAACTGAATCATTCACCTTTTCTTCTGAGTAAAAAACCAAGATACGGTGTCTGCTTGGGGAGTCCAGGAATGCACAGTGTTGAATAATATGTAATTACGCAATTTCTTGTTAGATCAATGCTGCAATCCATTTTCATTCTTATATTTAGCCAATCTTGAGAAGTGTTTATCTATGCAATGTGAGAGTGTTTTTTATTTTTAAGAGTCGAGAGTTATTATTATAAAAATTAGGGATCCTTAAAACTTTTTTGTTTTTTTTTTGCTTCATTTTGATCATAAGATCTTTACTTCACTTGTTAAAGGTTGAGGGAGTCTTCAAACCCTCTTTGTTGCATTCTCAAGTTAGGGGACTTTTAAAACTCTTGGTTGTGGGAATTCTTAAAACTTTCATGTTCTTAGTGTTATCAAAGTCATGCATATCTTCACTACTCTTGTTAAAGGTTGGGGGAGCCTTTAAACCCTCTCTATTGTTTTTAGTTGTTCACACAATTCCATTACCCTCTTTGTTGTGCTTGGATGTGGGCCCAGTGATCAAAACCCTTGCTTTTCCGATTTATAACTCTAGTTTCAAAAGCACTTTATCCTATTAAATAAAAAATAAAAACTAGTGTTTTGTAATAACATATTATTTTTCATTTTCATTTTTTATTTTTTTATTAAATGAAAGATTTTATCTAAATTATCAAGTTATGTTTGTGAGCAACATAACTATAATGAGTATGGTTTTGGGAAGTTTGGGTAGGCACAAACATTAATGATATTACCTTTCCAAATAAAAGTGGACATTTGAACATAAAAATGGTAAGAAAAAAAATGTGTTTTTGGGATCTATGTTACACTAACGAAACATTGAGCTTCCTTGATTTCCCTCAACAATGTACACAAAAAATAACACACCAATAAATATAATAGATCTTCAGTTAAGAAAACTCATATAAATGCTTGCTTGATTTCTCTAAAATGCTAGTGAATGTTTAATAGATGGCTAGATATTTTTAAATAATATTGAAATGCATAAATGCACTAAGATACATTTATATTTATAAATGACTTGGATTTAAATTAGGACTTTACTGGTGCAAGAAACGTACTAAATATATTTCTAAAAGGCACCACATAAAAAATAAGATATAAATGGTGGAGAGAGAATTCAAGGAGTTCATGATAAAAATTTAATTGTGCTAATAATACTTTGGATAAATAACTGAAAAAGGCATAGGCACCTAAAAAAATATAATTTAATGACTAATAAATATTTTAAGGTATTTTTAGGTGTCTACATAATGTTCCAATTTGATGTGTGGTGTATACATATCAAAGTAAAAAAACGGTATAGATAAAATAATTTGTGCTCTTGAAGTCCCTAAAAAAAACTCTATTTTGTACATGTGAATCTTGCAAGAACATTAACACATAGATAAGTGTCAATAATAATAATAATCTATTGAAATCTAAAAAAATAAAAAAATAAATATGATACACCATGTTGATTGAATATGTGAAGGTGCCCCTATGAAATTATATGCCTTTAAATCTAAGCTAAATATTGCATGTTTTTTAAAGCATAACTTTTAGTGATATAATAACAAACTAAAATAATTTTTGAAGTATTATAAAAAAATGCTTTTAGCATAACTTTTAGTGATATAATAACAAACTAAAATAATATTTGAAGTACTATAAAAAAATGCTAAGAAATATCTTGAATATATCCCGTGATGGGAAAAGATGTCACATCTTGGGTTTATATAAAAATATGTATCTACTAAAATTGAATATTGATAGCATTTTAGTCTTGTACATTTGACAATTACCAATTAGGGCTCTACCCTTTATTTATTAACCTTCGCGCTACCAAAAGGATTGCATTCACCATTTCACTATCCCAAATTTATTATCTTATAGTTTAACCCTTATCATTATGATAACTCAAATCATCTGTAATATATAGAAAGTTCAAAACCTAATATACATCATTCACTTTCAATTTTAAATCCTCAATTATTTTCTATTCTTCTAAATGCTATCGGCCACAAAGGGACACTAGCATCAAAGTTAGTGTCTTTATCCTTATCTAATATCCAATACTCAAAATTCATCCAAATTACAAATTATTCAAATCCTATGGGTCGACCTATTTATCTTATTGAACACTGTTGTAAGATATTTATAAAAGGTATGGTATAAATACATGTATGAACTTCTCATTAATCATATAAAAAATATTAAGCAAACACCTATTCAAGCTCATTCAATTAATTTCACAACTAAATTTTACTACCTTTTTCTTTTCTATTTTCATATCAGTCATAGGAGTAGTCATGCAAAAAGTTTGAAGTATACAAAGAGTAGCCCATGAGCGTTATTTATCAAGTTACAAGTTATATCATTGCATGCATCTACATATATAATATTAAATCATTTTTCACATAAATTCCCACACATAAAAGAGACCTACATAAGTCTGAGGCCCTCCTTAGAGTATTGGCTATGTAGGCAGTGCTCATTGATAGAGGGATCCTTGAGGTCAACTTGACACTATAAGCTCACTAACCCATTTTTGGAAAACACATCCCAAGAGTGAATAAGGGTGAAGAGCTAGGGTTTAATCTATAAACAAACATATACAACTTGTGTTCTAAAACTAAGTATATCAATATAAAGGTGATAGAAAACTCATAACAATGAATTTGGTCACATCACAATCTAACACATAATTTGTAACAGACAATAGCATCACAAAATGAATAATAACATCGATAATAAAGTAGCAAGATCAACAGTAGTGTTTGCATCTTTAGAAACATCATTTCTAGAATCTAATGACTATCTTAGAATCTTTATCTTGTACACTTTTGCTTGTGTACAATTAAGATCAGCCTGCACATTATAAATCTAGATAAGTATCATTTCTTCTTAGCATTGTAATCAATAGAACATCTTTCAAATTTGATACTTTTTATATTTTGCACATCTCAGTATTTTAATTCAAAATATTCATTTATCTGAGTTTGCAATTAATTGACCTACTTTATGATAGTTTTATCCATCCTTGTGTATAGGCTATTCTACCCCCTTAAACTTTAATGCCATATTTTTCAAAAAGGGTTAAACATTTAGTGAACCCAACTTTTGGTCTCCAAATCCTAGTTGACCCAGGTTTTCTTGATTTACCATTTTCCTAATCTATGATTTCTAATTAAAAAATTAAAAAATCATAATTTATTTTCTTAAAATCATGTTAACTATGGATATATCTTTTTGGTATTTCATTGACTAATACATAATGACAATCCTTGCATGATATTTTCCACACTTTTATAAAGCAATCAAATACATAATCCAATGTTATAATCTAATGTGTCAACATAAAGAGAATGATTATAATCAAGATAACACTCAAGTTTATATTTACAACTATTTTTTCAATAATATTGAACCATCATATAGCTTTAATATATGTCATTGTGCATGCTCCCAACCATTTATCCCCCTAGATCCCATTTGAGTGATAACTACCATCATGCATCCATTATTCTCTCAAAACTTATATTAGATTTTTCTATGTATGTTGTCACTATATAAAGAGGAAAGGGTGTCAACCTGCTTAACCACCTATTAATATACAACAATTTCCTCCTAAGTCCAAACATATAATCAAATTTAAAAGGATACAACTTTGTTGACCAATTACGTAATACACATGCTAAGATTTCAATCCTCAAGCTCTTAAAGTTCAGTCAACTATCTATAAGTATATATTATATGAAGCATTGCTTGAAACCCAACTACCAAGTGATATAGAACCAACTTAATTTGACAATATTATGAAATAAACTAAGAACAATAAAAATATTATCACCTTTTATCATAAATATTTACCATCTAAGGATATCATCGATCAAGACTTGCCTTTATTTATAGAAGTGACTATGCAAACAAAAGACATAAAAAGAGTATTAGTTGATAATGTATCTAAATTAAACATTTGTAGCATGAAATTCCTAACCACCATGGGTATTAACCCCAATGTTCTACAAAAATACGACATACATATCAAAGGATTTGGTAACTCATGTAGCCCATCTATTGTTCAAATAATTTTAGATGTGATAGTGGGACCAAAAATTATACAAACCACATTCCAAGTAATGACTCAATCATTGCATTATAGCTTAATCTTGGGTAGACTTTGGATAAACACAATGGAAGCCATCCCATCTACATTACATAAATGTGTCAAATTTGTCCATGATGGGACATTATGGATAATACATGTCAATTACAAGCCTTTTAAATTTTGTAAAATGCTACATTCTGATGTTGAAGTCATCCCTAAGGTAATTCCACCAAAACAAAATATTCCACTTGAGAATATATCCACTTATGAAATGGGTGAGTTAAGCCAAACAAATAACTTATCCCAAGATATTCATAATGAATCAACAAATGAGATACCTCTAGATACACATATTGAGAAAACAACCAAACAAAAGGAGCCAATAATACCAATCCAACAAGAAAATCAAATATTTGAACTTCCTTTATTGGTTAATACTGAACAAATAAATGACAAAGTTCTAGATTACTATGATAATGATGATGAAATTCCTCATGATATGACTAATGAACACTTACAAAAACTAAGTTTTGATCCACTTGAGAATCTGTCACATAACCTATTTTCACCTATGGGCCTTGAGACTTACAAGTTAAATCCATCTCCAAAAGGTCCACAACCACCTCTAGAAAAAGGGTAAAATAAAAATAATGGATGCACATGTCAATCATTTTTATACCATGCATCCTTCTTGGCTTCTCAATTTAAGTCAACCTTATAAAGGGAAAATGTAAATCCACCATGTGAACAATATGGATTCCTCACATAACTCTCCACAAAAATTATTAAAAATCTCAGTGAACAAAGATGTTCTGCATATAATTCTTTATATGTTACTCAAGCATAAGATGATATCTTTTCTTCCTAATAGACATAGATTATAACATAGATCACAAAATATACTTGAAAAAAAGGAAGGAATACCATATTATGGTTATCATTGGATCAGTGGCCATGATACTCACCATTGTGGGTCTTTACAAAGTCAAATTCAAAAATATAGACATAATGGTCATTTAAAATTTTTGAAAAATGAATACAACATAATACTTCCAATATTTCAAAAGAAAAACATCCTTCAAAGCACCCACACCGTGAATATCTAACTATTACCAAAAATTTTGATGGGGTCCATTATCAACATGTCAAGGTTGATACAAACAATTGGGACATAATTTGTAGCATTAAATTTTCCAACAGTTGGGACATAATATCAATGAGTTAAAACACTCAACATTGATACTAGAATATCTCAGGCATATTATACTACCCATATAATGTGGACCAAAGGTTTTTTATACCCTCATATGTGTAATGAATCTGAAACCGAATATAACCCTTCATCTTGGCCAGTATTGGTTGATCTATATGACTGTGACAATAAATAATATAAATATGTGGTTTATTTTATAGTTTAAATATAAAAAAATTCATGTGTCACATGATGGATACAATGATAAACCCATAAAAACAATAGCTAACACCAAATTACTATAAAACATTGAAACATTGGCAATGATAAAGCATAAACAATGGTTGCAAATAAAGGAACCAAAAAGGCCACCAAACATTCATTTATCTTACAAATGAGAAGAATCATCTCATTTAATTCAAATTAAGCTTCGAAAATTAAAAAAAATAAATATTCTAAATATATAAAAAAATCAAATATTCAAGAAAATACAAAAACATTCAAATAACCTAGAAAATACAAAAAAATGTTTAACATTCCCATGTTTACTATTTCCTTGGTACCTATGTTGTTTGCTTCATGTTAGTAGATAATATATCATTTATTTTCTATACATATACATGTTTCATGCATCTTTGAATGTGATACAAACATACCATTGATGCATGATATATGCACATATAGATGTTGTACGTATCATATACCTACATCACATAGTGTGTTAAGGGAATATAATTCATTAAACATGATTGATACATGTTACATATCATTTATGATCATTTATACATTATCATGTTTGAGATTATATACTAACACTTACACATGTCTATATTTCTGTTCATATCTTTCACAGTGTACTTGATATGTTATGTTACATGACATTTTTTCTAACACATATATGCAAGGACTGATAAGATATGCATATATTACTTTCTTATACTTTATTTATTCACATTGTCACATTTTTTATTGTATTTATTTGATTTTTATTGTCTTTCCTATAGAACATTTGAATATGTTCTTTGCCTATTAGCCCATGTGCCATTGTATGTTGTTTGGACATTTGAATATGTCATTTCCTTTCGATTCTGTTGAATTTGAACATACCCCTTATATGAGGTCTCCTTGGACCATTATTTTGCATTAAATTAAGTGTTATTATGCGTGTGATTGATTTTTTGTTGAGCTTGTACTCTTAATTTCTAGACATTACCATGATATATATCATGCATCTTAGGGATTGATGTGATCACATACTACACACTTTATTGATATATCTATGTATAATGTTACTCCTATATAATACATGATTCATACATAGATTACATGGTTATCTTATCCATTTTGAGGAAGGGTAACTCCCAAATTATATTCCCTTCACCTCAAAGTGGGGGGGGGGGGCATATCAGTTGGAGCATGTCATAAAGGCATGATCTCCACATTTACATAACTTATAGATTTTAGTGGAGGCATGTTATAAGTGCATGACCTCCACACTTACTCAGTTATCAAAATATCTAAAGTTTAGTGGAGGCATGCCACAAATACATGAGTTTCACACTTGCACAATCTCTAATATAGTTACTTGATTGAGATATATAGTTGGGTCATAATCTTATACATTGTACCAAATTTTCACAAGATTTGAAACAAATCATTACATATTTATGACACATATACTTAAGTTTGAGACATATTAGAGGTGCATATTCCATGATATTACCCTAAAAAATACAAATTTACCAATTATATCTCCAGATCAATATCACTAGGAAGCACCATTTTACACCAAGAAGTATTGTTATTGAACCTTTTCTATTTGCAACATTTGGTTCTATTTATAGGTTGATTTAAATAAATCATCCAACATACCTAGATTTATAGGTTTAGTTTATTAAATCACCCAACATCACCATATTTATAGGATGAGTTGATTAAATCATTCACCCTCACCAGATTATATATATCCACACTTGAGTTGTGTGATTGAGATTTAGAGATCTCAATGGCCATGTCACAACTTATCCTTACACTATATTGGTGGCATAATACCTTCTAATTTCACTGTTCAAATCTCCAAGGTTTAGTTATGAACCTCTCTTAGCTTCACTATCCATAAGGAAGCATATTTACCAAGAAAATTACAAAAGGACATGGTTGCATCAACACAAAGGTGTAGTCCTTCCTTGCTCTCTTTTCATTAAACAATTTTAATTATTTCAAATTTTTAGGTTATATGCACTAGTTTATAATATAAAATTCTCTTGGTTATAGGTCATACACCAAAAAGCACTCAAATTGGGTTCAATCAAAGGTAAGATATATTATACACACCCATGTACACAATTATTTCCTTTAACCTAATAATTTCATCCTTATACATTACTAGATTAAAGGCGGGAGGGGGGGGGTGTGGACGCGTGAAGGGGGGACATGGAGGAGGGAAAATGTAGATACTAAAACTAAATATTATATAATTTTATTATTTTACGTTTGACAAATACCAATTAGGGTTATACCCTTTAGTTCTTGACCTTTCTATTGATGAAAGGCTCGCATTCACCGTCTCACTATGCCAAATTGCTTATCTTATAGTTTGACCTTTATCATTATAATGACCCATATATCAAGTAATGTAAAAAAATATAAAAATATAATAGACATATTTCACTATCATTTTTAGATCCTCAACTATTTTCTATCTTTCTAAACACTACTGACTACAGAGGGACATTGACAATGATGCTAGTGTCTAAATCCTTATCTAGTGTTTAGTACTCAAAACTCATCCAAATTATAAATTATTCAAAACCTATGGGTCAGACTATTTTTATTATTGAACCTTGTTGTGGGATATTTTTAAAAGGTATAATATATATATAATTCTAGTCTTTATCATTAATCATCTTGAAAATATCAAGTAAGCACCTATTCAAGCTCAATCAATCAATTACAAAACTGATTTCTACTACCATATTCCTCCCTATTTTCATATCAGTCATAGAATAAGTCATTAAAAAATGTCTAAAGCATACAAAGAGAAACCCAAGATTGGTATTTTTCAAGTTACAATCTAGATAATTGTATGCATCTACATATAGCATATTAGACTATTTTTCACACACACTCCCACACATAGGGGAGAATTACATAAGTCTAAGGCCCTCTTTGGAGTATTAGATATGTAGGTAATGTTTATTCACAGAGGGGTCTTGTTGATGGGTTTTTATTCACACCAATTTAGGTAGGGTGTAAATCCACCTAACCTCTCCTCAAAGGAGATAAAATCTCCTCAAGTTATACTACTACCAATTCTTGGCTTGTAGGGTAACTCGGTAGTTAATGTAAAATTGTTCCATTTTAAGGGGCTTGTTTGCAATAAGTTTAGATAAATGATAGAGAATGTTGGGTTTCCATATTCATTACCCAAAAAAATAGAAAAAAATGGCTTTGACATGAAGATATGGTTGATTTGTTACATTTTTCATTGCATAAGTAATAAAAAACATGATTTACAACCAAGATAAATATGTAAACATAGAATTCCAATTTGAATGTAATCTACCTACTCTAATAATGTATAAAAAAATAAAATATAAGGGTAAATATAAAGATTTAAGCCTTTTTTGTAGTGAAGATAAATATGATTCATTTCATTAGATGAATTCTATGGAATCAATATATTGTCTGACTAGTATGCACATAACCATGATCAAAAATGATACAAGAGTTTGAGGTATTCAACTATGAAGAAATATGGACAAAATCATCATATACATATGTAGATAATAAACAATAGTCTTCATAACCTTTAAATTTATAGATATTTTCTTGAAAAAAATATTTGTTTCCACCATAATTAGGGGAAGTGCAAAAAAATGATTCACAACAACATTGCCTACAACAAAATCTAACTAAGAAAACAAGAAATAGTAGAAAAATTGTCTGGTTGTCTACTCTATTCTAACACTAATAAATCAAACCCTAACTCAATTTCATGGTTGGCCTTATATAGAATTTTAATAGTTTCATTTAACCATCAGGTGGTTAAAAATATTTAATTCTTTACTTACCAACCAAATGGTTACAATCATTAACCAATAGACACCAACTAAGGCACAAATTTAATGTGTGCTCATCTTCAAGATAACAATTCTGTTGGTGGATGGACCCATTTTCCATAAATATTAGTAATACGATAATATTGGTCTCATGCATAATTTTAACTAACATGGGTTCAAGTTGAATATCCTTCCTCTTGATGGATTATTGTTATATTCAATGTAGGGGCACACATTTTTTATCTTCCAACTATGAACACTCCTTATAACAATTAACCATGCATAGACATTCTTTGTGTTTTGTGATCTTGGCTTATTATATCTTGATGTGTATTATATTATTTAAATTAGCCTAACATTTGATTTACTTTAGAATCTATTTCGATGATCTATTTTCACTAGGTAAAAAGATATTCAATAATTTCTCAGATCTGATTGGAATCACAATCTATTTTTTTGATCTTAACAACCTAGGTAGGTAGAATAGAATGAGATAAATGATTAAATATTCAAGATGAAATAGAAGATTTAGATAAAATATATGAATAAGATGTATCCTATGAATTTTAAATTCCCATGTCATATGTTGTTGTTCCTACATTTACCAAGCTAGCTCTAGAAGATCGACAACTTGGTGGTAGCCAATTGACCCCCATCCCTTCATCAGAGATGGAGGTAGTATAAAATAGTCAACTGGTTATATTACATCTAAATACTTGAAATATTTAAATAAACCTGTATAATGAGATTACAATAACCATGATATTCTCTCAGTAATAGACACAGTCAAGTTTGACATGAGTAGCTATGAGCACAATGGCCTAAATGAAGGAGTGAAACAAATGAGATTTGAATATGATAATGACCTGATCTAGTAAAACTCTCCACATACTTCAACCACTGATGATAAATCCATAAATTCATTGACTTGGGAAGAACCAAGTCCACATCTTCTTGATGGCAAAAATGATAATATAGATACTACCAAATTTCTCATATTAGCTAAAATAGCCAATAGTGGATTAAACACTAAGCTATCACAAAGAAAGTATTTCTACTAGGTTGGGTATTCAAGTTACTTTAGCATGTATTGATACCCACCCTTATCCATCAACACAATTTGATGTTTGGACAGAGGTATTTAATAAACTCTATCATAGGTACTTGTTTTTAATAGAATGTAAGTATATCTCTAAGTTCTATAACATAAATTTGATTAAATTACATGAAAAAAATTGTTAATTAGAATCTTTGGGATAGTGTTTTTTAACAAAATGGATAACACAAATACAAGTACATGTCTTCCCTTGGTAGGAGTCCTGCCAAACTTCTCAAAATCCTAAACATGACTATATCATGTTTTAGGTGTCTAACAATGAGATCTTGTTTCTTGTCAAAAGGCACCTCCTCAACCCCTACTTCCAAGTTTGAGATAACCTAAAATGATCTTGTAAAAAATTTCTTTTTAATTTATTTTGTTTTTCTATTTTTGTTTCTTAGTTTTGGTTTGTTTCCTCATTTTTTTTTTGTGGGTCTATTCCCAACTATTTTGTCTTATGGTTTCACATTAGTCAATGAAAAGTGATGAAATGAAAAGCTAACAAGTAGGTAACTTAAATGACATTTTGTGTGAAGGTGATCCTAAGTTGTTTTATGACCTTAGATTCTATCATTAGGTCAGTCTTAAAGGTTGATACAATTGTATGGGTCCTAAACTTAATCTTGTTTGGATAAATTTGGGTAAAAATATGTGGTTATTGAAGTTATCCTCTTGAACCAAGCACAAATTTCACATCTTAACAAGGTTATAAATTTGATTATGTGACCCTACTATGATGAGGACCTAGGGTGGAAATATATAGTTTTGACTTTCATTTTCCATGGTGATCCCCAACCCTAAATTGAGACATAAAAAAAGAGAAAAAAAAGAGAATAGATAAGAAAATAAATTTTAGAAAAACTCAGTCCTAGGTGATTTAGGAAACCTCTACCAAAGCTATGGATGCCTAGCTGGAAGTAGAGCAAGGCCTTGAGTGGGATCAAAGTCAAAATTTACAAGGCTATAGACATCTTTATGTAAATGGAGTAATGTCTATGCAAATGTCTTTGAGGTAGGACTCACTATCTTGATGGTTGGAAACATAACAATTAATCCTTCCAAGTCCTATCAAATGTTAAATCAACTCATTTTTACACACATAGGGTCAATAAAGATACCTAATTTGGTCACTTAGTTGCTCCCATCTTCTCCTTTATTAAGTTTTTTCATGTTTCATGTACTATGTTAACCATAGGTTTTGGTTTCTTTTATTCTTTTATTCTTTCTTTGATCTATAATACTCAGGAGCATTTTTTAGTATATATGCCATTTGTTGTTTCTTTCACAACACACACTAATTTCATCACTGAAATCATGAAATCTCTTTTTTATATGGAGTTTGATCTCCTAGTATAATCATGTCTAGGTCTCTTTTTATTCATACTCTGATTGGGAAGATTTTTGACAAGTTGCAGGTTTGAGATTGTATTGGCTTTACTCTTTGAGCTAAGTTTGAACTTAAAGTTTCAATTGTATGATTTTAGTCTAGAAGAGTTTTATAAATTAGATTTGTGTTGGTGATTGGGTATTTATTGATATAAATTTCTGAACTTGTTTAAGTCTGATAATTCTTGGTTTGTATTGCATCAAGTTTTGAATGACATTAAAGTTCCCATTTTTAGACAATTTCACCTCAGATATCTATAGTTTATCTAACTATTTCAAAGTGTTTGCATTATTTCCTTGGATTTTTTGGGTTCATTTTTATAGTATTTCAAGGTTAATTGGCTAGATCTTTATGTGGTTTTGTTCTTTGATTTAGTCATTTTACCAAAAATGGACTAGTTTTAGATTTAAAGTATGAAAAATATTGTTTTGTTTAAAGGCTTGATATTTAACCTTTCAAACTTAGGTATTTAATTTCAAATTCATAATTCTAAGTCTAATGAATCTTTTATTTCCCTATAAGCCAATGGTCACCTAGCTTCTCGTGAGTCCCCAAGTAAGTGAGGAGCTACCACTTATCTCTCGCTCACTTTCCCATGCCTTTTTTTTACTTATTCATTTTGCCTAAACTTCCTGAGTGTCTAGGATTTTTTCGTATGGAATAATTATATTTATTTGCTTCCCTGAGCCCCCTTAGTTTCTCCAATAGGCCTTCAACCTCCCAAATGCATGAGATCATTCCACATGGCATGATCCCATTTCTTTGGGTCCCTATAATAGTCTATATACTTCTCAATGATATTTAAGTCCCTAGATGCGCAAGATTGTGCCATATAGCATGATCCCATTTCTTTGCATCCCTAAGGTGGTATGTATGCTTGTGAGTCTCTTGCTAGGTCCCAAGTGAATATGATTCATAAAAGTGTTAAGATATAATTCATCAATATCATAGAGGTCATTAGTCTAAATAAACACTAAATCATGTCCCAAATGAGTGAACGGATGTCATGTGGCATTGAGTACCAACTAGATAGGGAGATAGCATCCATGTTAGCATTACACATACTTAAATTTGATGGTCATCTAACTAGTAAATATTTTCATAGAACTAGCTTGCTTATCCCTTTGAACTTAACCTTTTGAATATGCTAAAGTCTTTTGATTTTGATTCTAATTCATCACTTAAGAGGCCTAAAATTGACTATTTATTTTTTCTTTTTTATCTAAAAATATTTAATCATCCATCTAATTAAATGGGTCAATCAGGTTTTTGGAAAAAATACCCTTCTCGATGGATTGATATTATAAAATTTTCATATTTGTTTTATGTTTTTATACTTGGTTGATTTTTTATAGAATTCAAGATCTAATAGCCAATTTGTTCATTTAAAGTCTAAATGGCTAGTTTATATGTTCAAATCTAATGGCTAGTTTATGTCTACATGTCCAAATTCATTAAGATGGTTCCACTTATAGATATTTTGGGTCTTCATTTTATTAAAATAATTTGGACACACAGTCGGGCCTTTGACCCTCTAGGTTCTTAGGATCATGTCATATGGCATGATCTAGCTTATTTAGGCCCTCAAGATGATTAGGACATAGTGAGAAAATAGTGGACCTTTTAGGCGAATAGGATAATGCCACATGGAATCATCCCACTATGTGCCTATGTTCAAATAGGGATCAATAGACCAAGTGAGTTCCTGATATGATGTCACATGGCATAATCCCAGGGCTTCAAGGTGTTAGGATGTTGAAACAAAGATCAAGGACTTGTGGAGCTCCATGTGATCAAGATCTTACCACTTGTCAAGATCTCATTGCACCATATTCTAAAGAAAATATAAGATCTTGGGATCCTTAGTGCACTATGAGTTAGTGATAGGTTGACATGTAATAGGATCCCTACATATTAGGGACACGTTGGCTTTCCCAAAGTGGTGATAAGTGGACATATAGAGTGATATTTATAATTAAGATATGTGGGCCTCCACGAATAGACTCATAAACTTAAATTGATGCATATTCTACCCACCTAGGCCATCAAGATATATAAATTAGATTGTGAGTCTAATTAGATTTGAGTAATTATTGAATATCGTGTCACCTAATGTAAATAGATCATAGAAATATATTATAAAATATATTAGATACTAGGCTAATTCAAATAATGGAGTGAACATTAGGATAAAATAAACTAAGAACACAAAAATATAAAGAATGATTATACAAGGTTAATTATTAGGAGTGTTCACAACTAGAAGATAAAGACCTTGTTCGCCTACATTTAATACAATAATAATCCATCAAGAGGATCATAATTCAACTTGAACTTGTGTCAATTTAAATGATGGATTATTCCAATATTTTTTTATTACTAATATATATTGAAAAGGGGTCCATCCACCAATAGAGTTATTATCTTGAATATGAAAACACATTAAAATTGTGCCTTAGTTGGTGCCTATTAGTTAATGATTATAACCACTTTGTGGGTAGGTAATGCATTGAATATTTTCAACCACCTAATGGGTAAATGAGGCTATTTAAATTCTATATAAGGCCAACCACAATACTAATTTAGGGGTTGGTTGATTAGTGTTAAAATAGAGTAGACAACTAGACATTTTTCTGATATTTCTTATTTATTTAGTTGGATTTTATTGTAGGTAATGTTGTTGTGAATATTTTTTAATAATTTTCATGATTTTTTTGGATCTAAATACTATTTTCATAGAAAATATATATCAAATGAAAATTTTTGAATACTTTTGTTCAATATATGTGCATGCATATAGTAATTTTGTCCATATTTATCCATAGTTAAATACCGTAGACTCTTACACCATCTTTGTCCATGGTTGTGTGTATATTGTCTATATAAAAAATTGGTTCCATGGAATTCATATAAATCAAATGAAATAAAAAAAAAAATTAGCTAAAAAATAGGCCTACATATTTTTTTTACCCTCACCTTTTGCTTTTTTATACATTTTTTAGATTAGGGAGACTAGATTTGAAATTGCAATCCATGTTTACAAATTTTATCTTGATTGAAAATCTTGTAATTATTGTTAATGAATTATTGAACCCATATATGCAATGAAAATTTATTTAATCAATTGTATCTTCATGACAAATCTATTTTTGTTGATTGTATGAGCAACTGATTGATAGGACCATTCTTATCTTTTAACTGATTTTATTCCAAATAGTCCCATTAAAATGGAATAGTTTTATGTTAACTATTGATTTGTCCTACAAGACAAGACTTATAAAATAAATACCTTGGAGATATTTCATCTCCTTTCAATATATTTTAGGTGGATTTCCACCCTAGCTAAGTTGGTGTGCTAAACAACCCATCAATAGGTCTTTGAGGTTAGCTCGACACCATGAGCCAACTAATCCATTTTTAGAAAACACATCCCAATGGTGAAGAGTTATGGTTTGATCCATAATATGACATATAAAACATATGTTCCAAATATGAGTAAAAATGTGAAAGAAAAACCATAAATGAAATTATTCACATCACAATCTAGTGCATATTATATATTGGATAATAGCACTGAATAACGAATAATAACATCAATAGTAGTGTCCCAAGATTGATGGTAGAGTCTATAGATCTAAAAAAATCATTTATAAATTCATGATTGTATTATAATATTGATCCTATACACTTTCACCTATGTACAACTCATATCTACCTATGAATTATAAATCAAACTATCATATCTTCTTGGTATTACAATGAATGGAATATATTTCGAATTTGGTAATTTCTATATTTAGCACATCTTGGTATTTTAATTTAGAATATTAATTTATCTAAGTTTATAATTAATTAGCTTAATTTGGAATAGTTTTGTCCATCCTTGTGTATAGGCTATTCTACCCCCTTAACCCTTAACACAACATTTTCCAAAAAGGGTTAAACAAAATATGTTAAATTTGAATACCCCTATACAGAAAAGAAAGTTGTGTTAAATAACTTGAGTTTGGATTAAATGATTGGAATGTATTCCCTAATTTTTGAGATATGGTATGAACATATGAAATCTCAAATGAAATGAAATGTACACATCATGTGTAAGATAAGATATAAAACCAATGATGTCTAATATAGAAACATGTCATCTTAGAAGCATGTAAGCTTGTGATGTATTGAATATAAATGAATAATTTGTATGCCCCATATGGTAAAAATTTAAGAAATATAAAAAAGGGTTATATGCCTTATATTAAAGAAATATGAAATAAGTGTAAGAGGAATAAGAGATTCCCCACTCGGGTGTAAGATAATTAAGCAATATAACAATTTTAGCTTGAAATATAGTAATTTAAAGTAGAAGTATGGGTTCTTGATATAAATAAATGCATGATAAGAATCATGGCAACATAAGAAAACATTTTAAAAATGTGCATTATATAGATCATGGCTTTATAGAACAAAACAAAGAATTGATTAAAACAAATAGAAAAGGAAATATGTTACTCATGTGACCAACCATAGATCAAACACTTTAGACATTAGAAACCACTCCAATGATATATAAAATACTTAATATAGTGAAGTCACATAAAAAAACTTAGTTTTTTATCCTAAAATGAAGGTTTAGACAGGTTGGGGTTACCTATACCTTATTAAATGGGTATATAGAAATGACAATGCACAAGGGTGATAATCATATTTATAGTAGGATAATTGGGTGCTAAACTCATATATAAACATATATTGAATTTACTATGCTAAGTGTAGGCTAAATATATAAAGTACAACTAATCTATGTCTAAAATTGAAAAAGAATTAATGTACTTATTTGATTTTGATGCTAACACAATGTTAGATATAGAATAGGTAGAAATCAAATTGGAAGGGGATTCAAGAATAGTCATTAGATTCTAGATTTGATGCTTCTAGAGATTTAGACACTAATGTCAACCTAGGATGGTTGTGTTGACACTATTGTCTAGGTTCAACATAGGTGTCATGTATAAAATATCTATTGGAAAAAGATGTGACCATATGGATGCTTCTAGGTTTATCTTCACCTTCATTTTGGTGCATTCATATTTAGTTCATAGACTATCACTTCTCATGAAATTTCAAAATCCTAATTCTTTATCTTTATGGTGACTTTGGGGAAAATGAGTAAGTGGGCACATGGTGTCAATCTAACCCCAAATATCCCTCTATCAGTGAGCACTACTTACATAGCCAATACTTCGAAGAGGGACTTAGACTGATGTAGTTATCCCTTATGTGTTAGCTTGTGCATGAATTATGTAATATATATAAAGCAAGTAGAATAATGATCTATCTTGTAACTTGGAAAATCAGGATCTTGGGTTGTTCCTTCAATACTTCAGACATGTAGATGTGATTTTCCTATGACTAATATAGAAATAGGAGGAAATAAAGAAGCTTTGTTTAATTGAATACTCTTTGGTATGAATACTAGGTATTATTCCCATGTTGTTAGGTGCTTCCTAGGTGAGGAATGATCTTATATTTATATAAACCCCTTTGGATAAGTAACTCTCATTAAATCGCTTAAGTTTCCCATTAGGATATGTTTCATTTACAAATTGGATGACTTTAGGGCACTAGAAACTTATGACGGGTGAGGACACTAGTATCGATGATAGTGTTTACCTTGGATGTTAGTTGTTTAGGGATTAGTAAAGTAGGTACATGTTTAGAACTTGTAGAGATGGAAGATAAGTAAATTTTAAGCATTCTAGGCAAGATAAAAGGCATGGGAAATCAATATAAGACTAGTCAGACTAAGAGATAAGCCAAGGGGCATAAGATAGAGTAGATGTGAGACTTGTGAAATCAAAAAAGGTCCATATCTAATAATAATGACCAAGGTCTAAGTTTTTCAAGTGTATAAGAATGAGATGATATATAATCCATAAATATAGTCTGCATTTCCCCCCTTTAATTTAGTAATGAAATTTTTAGTTTAAAAGAAAGGAATGTGTACTTGGGTGTGTATAACACACCTTGTCTTTGCATGTGCCCAAATTGAGTGCTTTGATAGTGAATGACCTAAAATGAAGAGCATGTTATAGTATATAATTCTTGCATATAATCTAAAATTTAAAGTACTTGAAATAGATTGAAATTGAAAGATCAAGGTTTAGGAGTACACCTGTGTGTCGATGTAAATGTCTTGCCTATTGATAAGTTGATTTGAAAAATATGTATCATTGTAAGGCTATAAAATTGATATTGGAAAAAATATAAATAAATCTCAAAAGTGCATATATCTAGGGAGATAGATAGAGAGATATTGGAAGGCACATGCCCCCAAACTTGGAGCAAAGGTGAGTTGCCACCTAGCAGTTGAGATTAGCTCCACCATGAAACCCAATGATACTTATAAATTGGTGAGGTTGGAAGATAAAATCAATTCCAAAATAAAAATTTGGAAATATTGAGTGCTTTAATCACCTCAAACTTACAAAAAATGAATCAACTATTGCATTAGATTGGCTTAAGAAATTCTGTAAAAGTCTGACCCAGGTATGAGTACAAAAAAGTCCATGATGTGGTAACAATCCATAAAAGAGTTTTAGAATATAAAAATGATTTATATTTTGCAATATTAAGCATAAATTACATATCATATGAACCTTAGATATGTATCATGCTAAAATTGTGTATAAAAATGGTACCAATGTATAGAATGTCTCCACAACTGTGAATCTGAATCATATAACTAATTTGAAATAATGTGTAAGTTTGGAAAACATGCTTCCAAATCATGTCCCCACTATTTATGGAGAAATATGAAAACTGATATAATTATCAATGTGGATAAAATGATTCCAAAATATGCCCTCAAATTAATCTAGAGATGTTGAATACTGAATAATTGTAGAGAACATGCATCCAAATCATGCCCCTAGTGTATCTAAAAACTATGAATGTGTGTGGAAACCATGCCCATATGACATGCCCCACTAAATATGAAATTGTGCCAAGTTTTGATAACATGTCTTTATGACATGCCCCCACTATATTCCCCCATTTGAGGTGAGGGAAAGAAAGGAACTGGTTGTTACATGACCTCAAAGGGATAAGGCAACTATATAATTTGTGAAAGAAACCATGTAGCATATAGAAGGAACATGTCTAAGTAGATATATAAATGAAGCACATATAACCAATGTGATCACGTGAAGGCCTAAGATACATTATAAGGATCATATAAAGTCTAGATAGTTACAATACAAACTCAAGAAGTAAAAAATCACACACATAAGAGCACTCAAAATCAAGTCCAAAGGTAATGGTCCAAGAAAATTGTAAACAAGGGGCATGTTCAAATGCCACATAATCAAAGGGACAGGACTTAATAAAATGTCCATACAATAAATAATGGCATATGCACATGTCAAATAAATCATATATAGGCACAAGGTCCACAAGTAAAATAACATATTCAAATTTTTGAACAAGGAATGCAATAGCAAGGCAACACACTCATGGAACTACATAAGAAAATCATAAACAACCAACATAAACACATCATAGGAGCCTATGGATCAAATGTGTTAGGAAAAAATGTCAAGTGTATAGCATATCAAGTACCTTATGTAAGATATAATCATGGATAAAGGCATGTGTAAGTACATATGTAAACTCAAGCATGATAATGAAATGTGATCATTGACCCATATAACATGTGTGTATGAAAATCAAAGAAGCGGATTCCCCCAATGTTTTCATGACATGAGTAGAGGGAAGGCCCACATTTGAAATAGGAATAGATAATGTATTTGTATGTGCATGTATCATACTCAAATAGAATTGTGACATATATGTATGTCAAAGTAATTTAATATGTCATTCATCAACATGAAACTAACACATAGATGCCAAAGATCCAATAGAACATCTAGGTGCCAAAAATATTTTTAGATTTTTGAAGGTTTTTATTTTTTTGGTAATTTTGGAATATTTAAAAAATAAAGATCATCTGATGATGGCATCTAATAGATGGTCATAGATATCTCCCCACTATGAACCTAGTGTAATAATATTGTGACACTATTGAGGAGCACATATAGATTCAATATTTATCATTGTAGTATCAGTGATGTTCTACATATGTAAAATAGGACTCTGTGCTCATGAAGTAGTATTAGTATTAATAAGAGGAGGGATTCTTGGAACCCATTGTTGAGTGTTCTATGGTTTCTTTAGAATAATTTTAATAGGAACATGTGTAGGTGGTTTGGATATCTGAACATGGTACATAATAAATGGGGATTCTATGGAAAAAAATGTGTCTTTAATGTAATGGTCTCTCAAGTACTAGCCACCTAGTAAAGGGGATTGCCTATTGCTTACCCTTTTGTGATGAATGAGCCTTAGTAGGATTAGTAATTAGCTATCTATATAAAAATTTCTCTTTTTCAAGAAGGTGATCATATGGAATTATAGATATTATAATTACCCGATTGACATGAATGTATTTAACACACCCATGCACTATAGAATGTACTGCTCAAAGGGTATGGATCTAAGGTCTTCCTATTAGCATATAAAATATTCTTGTGGAAGATATAATTGAAAATATAGTAACCACATGTGTGGGACTAACCTGTAAAGGTAGGGCACTCTCACTAAGAACCTTTTTTGAGGTCCAATTGAATGATCTAACTAATCTATTAGAAGGATGAAAATCATGATGAGTATAATCCAAGTACGTAGGTAATATCATGGTGTAAATTTTCTCACTTTCACCATTATCAATCATAATACTATGTATACGGTGCTTATTAAGGCATGATAAAATGAATAAAGAATGCATATCAGAGTCACCATCCTTAATCTCACTATCATCAAAATTAATGAAGGGTCTTTGAACCATATGAGGTATATGTCATGTATGAGTACTAGAATAATACCATCTAGCAGGTGCCCATAATGTGATAGAGGATGATTTGCATCATAATCCATTTTCACTTCTAGTTCCTTATTAGAATGGTATTGCAAAGGATTATTAAATATTTTCTAATTTTAGTGATCATCAGGTTGTGAACTTAATTCCTTTGGAGGACCCTCAAATGCAAGCATTTGTTCATTGATAAGATCTTGGATTTTGTGTTTTAAGGTAAATAATCTATTTATAGAATGCCTTGGTCCCTGATGTTAATCAAAATAATCATTCACATCATATCCTTTAGAAATATATCAACTCATATAAACCTTGATAGGATGAGGGAGAGATATAAGTTGACACTCTAGTAACCGTGGGAGTAATTAATCTAAGGACTCAAGTAAATCAAAGAACTGTCTCCTTGGTGCATTGGATAAAACAAGTTGATTAGGCTACTATGAAACTATTTTAACCATGGTGGTTACTTCCTTTTTAGGCATAGGATATTTTACCTTATAACTTGTTTTGATTATGAACTTGGTACTAGATGTCAATGCAACTAGTTTGTTTACTACATATTTGAGCTTATTTAATGAAATAATCTTCATTTCATGATCTTGTACAATATGGCATAAGTCATTGAAATATTTAAACTTCTTAAAAATAATGGACTCATGTAAAGGAGAAAACAAACTTTGCTTGAATATGTCTTGAAACTCCTTATCTACCATAGGATTGGTCATTTTATCTAGCATTGTCATATATCTTAAGACATATTCATTGATAGGTTCATTGGTTCTTTGTTTGATTTTGGAAATTTGAGCATAGGGAACCTTGTTGGAAATATTAATGGAGAAGTGTGCTAAACATTGATCTATAAGAGGTTTGAATGATTTCATGGATTGGAGAGGTAAATCATAGAACCACCTCAAATCATAGTCCTTGAGGCTTATTGGAAATAATTTGGTCAAAATTTTATCATTGGAGGCATAGTCAAGGCATGATACATAAAAGGATTAAAGATGTCGCTCAAGACCACCTTTGTCATCATAAAATTTAAATTTAAGTGCAACAAAACTAGTTGGCAAAGGGTGCAAAGGTATCTCAAGTTCATATGTGTTATATAACACATCTTGTAAATCAATAGCATAAAGGATTTTAAAGCATTTTGTTCAATGTTTGTAACGTTGTCCTCCAAGGTATTTATAACTAAAAGGATCATTTGAGTTTTAGACCCATTAGGGT
Source organism: Torreya grandis (assembly GCA_037957365.1). Taxonomy (NCBI): domain Eukaryota; kingdom Viridiplantae; phylum Streptophyta; class Pinopsida; order Cupressales; family Taxaceae; genus Torreya; species Torreya grandis. The sequence goes on from JARHVA010002598.1 coordinate 819,704, forward strand.
TTATATTAGTAAGTTGAGTATCCATCAAGGGGGATGTGAACATGGTTTGAGTAATAATAGGCATTGAAACTGGTATTTGTGTTCAAAAAAATTGGTAATTCCATGGTAGATGTAACAATAATGTTTTGGTTTGTAGGAAATAGAGGTTTAAACACATAACTTGTGCCCCCATTAGATGTATTATGTTGTAATGTGTTAAAGGGATGGATGTTTCAACTATAGCTTTTAAACTTTTTGTTTCCAGTGTATTTTTTAGATCTCATCAATATCTTCATGGTTTTGATGAATATGTTCATGAAATAGTGTAATCACTTACACTTGATCATGGTCTATTTTCTCATTTTCATTTATTTCATGATTTTCATTATCAGAATCTTATTCCATGATAACTCTATCAATATGTTTTTCATTGTCAACATGGGTATCATCATGATCCATAGTATGAGATCCCTCACTGGTTTGAGACATATTAGATGGTGGGAAGGGAAGATTAAGTATTAAATATGCACAACTCCCAATATAGGGTTACACATAGTTTTCATGTAAAATAATAGTAAGAAATGAAAAAATAAATCAATCTAAAACCCTAGCTAGCTTAAAACCGTAAGAATAAAAAAATTGCATTTACGAATCAAGTTCACCAAAATTTTAACCCTAAAATGATAGATAGTTTGGGGTTACTTAGACCTTATTAAAGGTGTATATATAAATGAAAATGTACAAGGGTAATAATCATATCTACAATAAGCCAATTGGGTACTAAAATCATATATAAACATACACTGAATTTATTATGTTGAGTATAGGCTAAATATAGAAATTACAACTAAGTTATATATGTAAATGAAAAAGAATTAATATAATTAGTTGGTTTTGATGTTAACATAGTGCTAAATCTAGAACAAGTAGAAAGTAAACTATAAGGAGATTATATGACAATCATCAAATTCTATATCTAACACTTCTAGAACGTTGGACATTATGTCAGCCTAGGATGATTACATCGATACTAATATCTAGGTTTAATGAAAGTGTCCTATATATAATACCTATTAGAAAATGATGAGACCACCTAGATGCTTCTGGGTTTTTCTTCACCTTTTCTTTGGTGTATTCATATATGAAACATAGATTTTCACTCCTCAATAATTTTTAAAACCCTAGTTCTTCATCTCCATGGTGACCTTGGGGAAAAATGGGTTAGTGGGCACATGGTGTCAAGCTAACCTTGAATACCCCTCTATCAATGAGTATTTCCTATATAGCCAATACTTCAAAGAGGGCCTTGGACTGATGTAGTTCTCCCCTAAATGTTTTCTTATGTGTGAAATGTGTAATATGTGCAAATCAAGTACAATAATGACCTAGCTTGTAACTTGGTAAAGCAGGATCTTGGGATGATTCTTCAGTAATTCAAACCTATATATGTGTTATACATATGACTAATATGGAAATAGGAGAAAATAGTGAATCTTTTCTCAATTGAATGTTAGGTATTGTTCCTATGTTTCTAGGTGTTCCCTAGGTGAGGAATGAATGAGGGTTGATCATGTATTTATATCAATCCCTTTGGATAATTAACTTACATTAAATAACTTAGGCCAACCATTAGGATATGTTTCATTTGTATATTGGATGAATTTAAGGCACTGGACACTTGTATCAGGGAAGGACACTAGTGTCAATGCTAGTGTCTATCTCGGATGTTAGTGTACAGGGAGAAGGATAATAGGTACATGTTCCTAACTTGTAGAGATGAAAGATAAGAAAATTTTAAGCATTCTAGGGAAGATATAATGTCTAGGTCATCAACATAAGACTAGTCAGACTAAGATAGAGGCCAAGGGGCATAATATAAAGTAGATGCGAGACTTGTAGAAGCATGAAAATCGCATAACTGAGAGGACCAACCAAAGTTTGATTTTTCCAAGTGTATAAGAGTGAGGTATTGTATAATCCATAAATATCATCTACATTAGTAAACACATAAGGTACACAAAATACATTGAAAACACATCTCACGCTAAGTAAGAACATCTAACACATTGAAAACACATCGAACACTAATAAGGCACATAAATAAGTAAAGACAAAAAATATATAATGTAAACAAGTCATGAACATGACTAATCATAGGGTAAACATTTTATAAATGAGAATAATAATCATAACATGTATGTTAATACATACAAGAGAAAAAAACATATAAGGACACATCCAATAGATAAGGTATAGTGGATAATATAATATTAAATTAGATCAAAATATAATAAATAATAATCAATGAATATAGAACCTAAAATTGTAATATAATATTCACCTATAGTTTATGGCACAAAAACATGGGATACGCACCATGTATATTGTGATTCCTCAATTATGTACATATATGTCACACCCATTATTTTGTAATAAGATATCTACACAAATATAGGTCAATTTATTTTAAATTATGTATGTTTCACACACAATTTGACCTAAAATGCTCCAATCATCCACTAAAGCATGCCATGTAGAACACCAGGTGTGATTACCAATGTATATGTGATAACATCATCACTGAAACATACATGATGATCTTACCTAAACTAATTGACATATTGTGACCTAAACGGTCTACATAACATCTATGTGACTAACAAACCCCAACAACCCTATGATCTCAGTTCAGGCTTACAATTGATATATGAAGGGTTATTTCATGGTTTAGAGTCAAAATACCCACTTCTACAATCAACAAGGTTCAAATGGAACCCTAGGTGATTCTGACCAATTAGAGAGATTGTATTTGCATATTAAGTCACAAATTAAATATGATTATGAGTTTAATTTAGTTTCCAAAAAATGGCTCAAGTATGTTGGATTATTTATGATCTAATGTTATAAGTTTAGTTTATTTTATGTTTTGTTTTTGAGAGTTGGTTCACAGTAATTGGTTGCAACCCGTAACCACCCATAAAAGCTTTATAATCTTTTACACTCCTTGTAAATAATACATTATCAAATTTTATGTGATAAACTTTATTCATGATGTAATTCATCATTATGTTCTGGGAGCTAACAGTGGTATTAGAGCCACATGAAGGAGAGCAAGGTTATGCATGTGAAGACAAAGAGAAATTTTTTCTAAGTGAATAATAGAGAGAATGAGATTGGAATAGATGGAATTTGAAATTAAAATTTTAAGGTACTAAATTTTATATATTTATTTACCTAAAATCTTCACAAATCTCCTTTGTATGTATTTTGGTCAAATTACAATCAGTTACATTGCGTCTCTTGAGACATTTGATGTTGTACAACACTTCCAAAATTATGTTGTAAATTTATATACTAAAAATTATATTTTTCAAGTGTTGAAACAACACAAAACTCAATTTGTATGGATTTACAAATCACAAACCTTAGTTTATGAATCATACAACCCAAACATAGTCAAATGGAATTTTAATGTAGTAACATGCTTTAGAATTCTATTTAAACCATTATTTTTTTATCTGCTATGGATTTGAAACTCTTGTATGAGAAATAAATACTCTTGTATAGCCTTTTCATGAAGATATGTGATCAAAAAGGCAGTAATGGCATCCTAATTTGATCTGAATATTTTTTATTCACTATTGGTAAGCCTGAATCCCTCTTAAACCCTTCTAAACCAGCCCTATATAGAATTTTATGACATTGTATGACATTGAGATAAGTTTGAACCTATTCTAAGCCACATATGGCATTCCCTAGTAGCATGGTATCCCATCCTTTCCCATATTGTTCTATGTGTTCTTTTTTTCTTCTAGGAAGTAACAATTTGCAAAATAAATAAATAAATAAATCTAGTTTTATGGCCTTCTCCACACCCCTATGTTAATCTGAGTAGGAATCTGAGCATTAGTATCATTAGAGAAGTAGTATGGTATCCTTGAGCTTGTATATGGCACATCAAGCTTGAAAGATTATTATTTTTATTAAGTCTAATGTTTGATAAATAGTTTGGACAAATATTAGGGTTTCATGGGCCCCATAAAGATTTAAAGTAGCAACAAGTTTTTTATTTTATTTTTTTAAATCATAGATGGTGAAAATAATTACATGGAAAAGTAATTTTTTTTAATTTTCTCCACAGAAAACAATCAAGCTTAAATAAAAAATCTTATATTTATGATTTGTAAATGGTTGTAGAACAATTGGTGAAACTTGATTTTATAAGACCTTTGACAAGTTGGAGAGGTCCATAGTTCAAATCCATTCAAAACATTTTTTTATCAAATTTTTTTGGTCATAATTTTGACACGTTCGTCATTGAGTTACTTGTACTACACCACTTTTTTTTTACAAATCATTATTTTGTCTAAAAGTGGTCATGTGACTAGTCAATCTATAGGTTTTTAGATGTTTTGGACACATTAAAATTGTTAATTTTGTAATTTTTTCTTATATGATTTTTTCAATAAATTTATTGAAACATGATATATAAAGGTGATTTTTTGGTATAAACCAACACCTTCATAATGAAAATTTTCATAATGTCACCTCATGCTTGTGTTATAAAATAAAATCTTACCCTTTATATGTCCATCAAAATCTTTATGATTGACAAAGTCTAAAGTGTCACCCTAGAGGTTGGAGGATCTATTAGAGGCTGAAGGACTATTACCCTTCTCCAGTTAGCTATTCACTTAGATTTTGGGTTCAATGCTTGAATGGAAATTTTGGTAGATTTAGTTTCCTTATTTCATCTCTAATTTTGTATTTTTATCCATGATATTCATGACATAGATCAGGCATGATTATTTGATTTTATTTCTCTTTTTACATAGCTTCTCACCTCTCACCAGATAGGGGGAGAAGCTATAGCATTGGTAGGTATTTGATCAGTCATCGATGATAATAAAAGTTGATAGGGGTTGTTAGCACCAGTTGTGTTTAGTAAAAGTCATCAGTGTTTTTTTGACATTAGGAAGAAGTATCATACATAGTATAGATTGGACACTTTGATGAGATTCTAGGTGGATCATTTTGTGGATTGATGTAGTTGGACAGGCCTTGATCATGTTAAAATATAATATAGTATGATGATCATAGGGGATGAGCAGACCTTGATCGTGTTCATCAGACTTTTATACCACAACTTATAGGGTGGGCTTCTATATGGAATGACATTGGTTTTGGTGAGTACCAGGATGAGTAGTACACTAGTTTTAGTTACTTCATAGTTTTTTTGATGACTTTAGAGTCATTACTCCATTTATTTCATCTTATATACCTCTTTGGATCAAGGGGATTTTATTTTATTATATATGATCCAAAGTTATTAGTTTAGTTTATTTTGTGTTTTGTTTATGTGAGTTGGCTCATGAAAATTGGTTGCATCTTGTAACCACCCATAAAATATCTGTAAGCTTTTATCCTTCTTGCAAATAATAATCCCAAAATAATACGTTATCAAATTTTATGTGAATAAATTTATTCATGATGTAATGCCTCATTTTTTTCCTAAAAGCTAACAAAGTAAAGTCACTAGGTCTCATATGATCTCAAAAGGGGTTTAAAATATCCCAAGCTAGCCCTTAGAGAATGGAGCACTCAATCTCCTCTATTGTATATGGCCTTTACTAACTATTGGACCATGTGAGATCAATGAATCCCTAAATCTCCATGTGAATACCTAAAAAGGCCCTTTCTTTCAACCCAAAAAGAGAAAAATCTCTAAGAAAAGAGAAAATGTGTTATGAAGGAATGAAAAAATCTAGTCCATTTTTTTTACTTAGGAATCCTTGGTGGGTCCATGTACATAAACATATATTTTGAGAAGATATACAAAAAAAATTGATAGTGTAATGTGACATTGGGTTAACTTTGAGTCCAATGGCACTCACAAAAAGTCTCCATGAAATTATAGATTATTCTACAAATAAAAATTGTGCTTTTATGCTCCAATACTCTCTTCCATAAAGATGGATCTAGTAGTGAGATACTAAACATAAAAAAAAATCTTTATTCCATAGCTGATTCCATAAGAACACTATTTATTATTACACTATGTAAAATTATTCTCAAAATAAAAAATTGTGCTTTATATTGATGGACATTAACAGCTACCTCAGGTTCTTGACTCCAAAATTCAATATATGGCCATATATTTGATCTTAAAATCATTAGAATAATCAATCACCCCTTCCCCTTATTGATACCTCCTTATAGCTTCAAGGTTTGTCTAGCAAAAAACCTCATTGGTTCTTTGAAGCCTCTAATAACCATTAATGGCTGCATGGAGCTCAATTCTGAAGAAGGTAAGGAACATTTAATTTTTCATTTGAATTTAATCTAATTTTGAAAATATTTAAAAATAAGGGAGAGTCCCTAAATTTCCACCTTGCCTCCTGACTTGTAGGATACCTCAAAAATATGATAAGGCCAATAAATGTCTTTGCTCAATGCAAGGGAAGTTTTGATTTATTTTAACAATCTAGGTTCTAAATATCATTACATGTGGAAGCGGGAATTTTTTTTAAAGGGGAACCCTTTTGGGTCACTACACCCACGAGTCCCTAAAGATACTTGAAATGCTTTAAAAATAAATTAACATTAGGTATATTTATATATCATTTACCTTAATAAAGCATAGACCTAATTTATATTAAACAAATTGACCTACTCATAATATAGTTAAAAATTTAAATTGGACCATGCTGCTTGGAATGCTATTCTTTTACATATTAAGGAGATCATTATAGTCAAGCATCACTACAACTTGTTCTTCACCCTTTCCACTAAGCATCACTTAGAATTCATCACCATCAAATATCAACCTATTGCTCCATCTTTTGATCTAAGACTTTGGAAAATAACTCATGGCTCAATGGCACTATGCCACCACCTCTTTCTAGTTGTCCTATCATGGCCTCACCACTTGTCACTTAACCCAATTGAATCATCAAAAAAATAAAGTAGGGACACTTTTAAGTGAAAAACATGTGGTTCAACCTCAGTCAAGCCACCAACAATGAGCATCACCCTTAGATAGGCTTACCTATGTTAAGAATGCCATTCAACATTTCCACATAGTCACCATCTTGTATGGGAAGTACCACCATATCACCACTACTCTTTGGGATCCTTATTATCATTACCACCTAAAGGGAAAATTTGGCCACTCACATGGTCCTCCTGATGGTTGTTAGAAAGTTGTCATCTTTTATTTTTTCAAAGGGGTCAGGGTATGTCATAGGGATATCTAGTCACTAGCCCCATTTGATAAGCCATTAAAAAGGGTCCACTTTCCTTACATCCAAATGGCATATGTTAAAAACAAACTTATAGGGTTCTTATCTTTGAAAATTCATAATGGGAACTAGACAACTCCAAAAATTATGGAACAAATTCCTAAAAAATCATGTATTTTGATTAAACATTATTGGGTACTTTTCCTCTTAAAAAGATGTCATTTAATATTTCAAAAATAATGACATTTCCTTAATTATTTAGGACATATTTATAGGTTTAACTTTGAAAAATCATATCTTTTGTTTCGTAGCTCATAAAATTATTCCACAGTTTTTTGTGGATTTATGGTAGAGTCTATATTATGAATATACTATTTTAGGGATATTTCTATGCAATTTAGTTACTCTTAAAATTTAATAATGAATCAGACCCCTTAGGCCCTTAATAATCCCTAGTTAAGTATTGAACTTTGAAATAAGATTTTAAAACCAAAGATACTTGAAATTTTATAACCATATTAAAGATAAACAGTTAAGACTTTCAACACATTCAAAAAGTGTAGATAATAATTTTCATTTCCTTATTACATTTAATTTAAATTTATCAATAATAATTACAATGAAGGTCAAGTGTGTATACACACCTAAAACTTGCCTAAAAAAACATACAAACTCCTAAAAAATATTTCAAATAATAACAATAATAATTACAAGGAAGGTCAAGTGTGTATACACACCTAAAACTTGCCTCAAGAAACATATAAATTCCTAAAAAATATTTCAAATAGTTTATAATCTTTGTAATGAATTTGAAATAGGTGATGAATGAAATAATATTTTTTAATATAACTAATGTGTCATGCTTTAAATTTTCCATAGTTTTATAACATATTCAACAATGCCAAGAAAAATAATGACTCACCTCCCATCTTATTTCCATCATCATGTGACTATCTTAAACACCCTCAAGCCAAATACTCCAAATTATTGTCATGTAGATTACCATACTTAGTTTTACAAGTTATGAAGGTGGTTTTGGTTTACTAAAAAGGAAATGTAGAATAGGAAATACAATTAGTTTAATACCTCTTCCTACAAGATAGGAAACACTCCTACATGTGTTCCTAACCACATACATCCCAAAACACGAGAAACCGATAATTCCTAATTGAATATACACCAATAAATTTTAGTAAGGATATGAGACCCATTTGGATTTAATTTCACTACTAAATTCCAAGGGATGAGACAAGGATGGCTTGGGGATAATCAATCACCCTTTATCCATCCCCCCTCTACAACTCAAGAGCTACCAAAGGTTTAATAAATTTACATTTTAAACACTCAAATATGATAGTCAAAATAGATAATTAAATAGGAGAAAAGCCTTCCCAAACACCCTTAAGAGGGTCTTAAGAAAATTGACCTTAATCCTAAAACATGTACAAAGTAAGTAGAGGATTACAATCCAAATGCCTTACCAATCCATAATAATTTTTCAGTATTTCAAAGAGGGTAACACGTGGTTATTTTTAAATGAAATATATTAAGTATACAGGTGCATATGTAGTTCTTATCTCAGTTATCCAATTTATAAGTAACATTCATTGCTCTAAGGCTTAGTTTCAAACTGACATCCATGTCCAAATATTTCTTCCTAGTCCCTCCAAGCTTGAGCTCTAGCTCCATTTTCAAAACGGAAAAAAATTATGCATAAGGATGGATTCCTATTTAATTGTAGGTAAATTACTTAATAATTGGCCAATGGGATGGTAACACTTATGCCTTCTCATCCCTTTTCTTTTCTCTAAAATTCTTCTATAGTATGTATTCCTATTACAAGGTACACGCTCTAAATTACAAGGTACAAGGGTGTAGACACATAAATTGACATTTATTAATAAAACAATGAACTTGTGACCACTCCTTATATGCACTTAGCTCATGCTTAATTTTATGGTCTTTGACCACCACTCCTTCACCTATATACGGATGACATATTCCTCCATGTAACTAATGATCACTAAATGTCACTATTTCTCATTCTAAAAAACTCAAACTTATATTATAACTAATCCACACTTCTAGTTAAACTATATTTACGCCTCATATAAGGCTAATCCTTTAAGACTATCCCACTCACTGATAGTGTCTAATTCCATCAGGTGTATCCCCCACCAAATAATGACTATTTGATCAAATTCAACCTCTTGTAATGGGTCATTTTATATGTTTCGTAAGACCCATATGAAGGAATTTGAAAATGATCACTATAAATCCACATTTTTAATCCATTTTTTCACTAGAGGCTCATACAAATGAAAAACACAAGAACATCTAACTTCACATTGAGAGGGAAAAATCTATTATTCACAATTCTAATTTCACATAGCCTTAGTAACCCTAAGTTGAGTCTAAATACACCTCCAAGGTCACAAGTCATTTTCAAAAAACTTAAGCACACTAGGATTGTACCAACATATAACATTACACTAGTATTTCACACACACCATTGTAACATGGGATAACTACATAGAATTTGATACCTCTTATGAGTATTGGTATGTATGTAGTGGTCAACACAAGGAGTGTCTAGGTCAATCACAACTTCAACCACTAACACATTTTTCTTATTTTATTTCATTTATCCTACATGGTCTATTGAGTTAGGGTTCTAATTAAATAAGAATACATACTTTAACTTCCATCTTAAATCACATAGATATGATCGCACACATGACCTACATGTAAAGACACTATGAACCATTTTTACACAAAGAGATAAAACCCCACTTGATGTTAGTGCACCCTAAAAACACTAGTGGAGGAAAACATTGTCTATATAGTGATATCTTGTCCTAAGAAAATGTGAAGCCCTATTCCTAATTCACAATACCCTCATAAAATCACATAATCAATTTCATAGTCACACTTACAGTCATGTACACATGATTTCATAGCTAATTTATTTTTCATTGGTACTTTCCACTTTTAGAATATTTATATATTTATCAAGTTACATATTAGTTTGTATGATTTATTACATATATTGTGCACTTTGATTTTATTTAGTAGTTTGTCTAATCAAGATTAAAAATCTCTTAATCACAAATTTGATCAAACATATTGGCAAACCCACTTATTATTGAACATTACCAAACTCTATATTTCCCTTAAGTTTCTAACCTTATTTATAATATTTTAAAAAAAAATAGGGTTTTAGATCTGATATTTTAGTTCCCCTTGTCCTTTGTGCAAATCACAAAGTTTTATTCTTTTCCTTGAGGCTTCATTCTTATTTTTCTATTAGGGTTTTCCTTTCGTAGGCTTGTGGCTCCTCCTCTTATTTAGCTCATATTTAATTCATAACGGTTCTATATTTAAATTTACCATAGTTTTTTGTTACTTGTATTGATAAAATCATAAACCTATTTGTGTTCACCAAAATATTGTATGGATTTTTTATAATTTATAATTTACTATTTTCAGTAAATTTTTCCTAGGTGATGAATGGTATATTTATTTTCAAATTTATTTATGGGTTTAATTTATTTATTTATGTTTATAATAAACTATTTAAATTTCTAAAATACTTAATTTATCTCTTGTAGTGTTTGGTTCTTTATTGTGCACACCATATCATGGCTATATGGGTTACTCTTGGTGTATAATTTTTTCAAGCAATAATTATTCTAATTGCATGATTTTATCTAGAATTATTCAATATCTTTCATAATTATGAGATAAATTATATAAAATTAATATAAAATAAAATAAACATTACACTTATCATAATATACCTTCTATATTTATGCTAACTTCTATCGAACCTCCTCAATATGACGATAACTACTATCCATCTAACCAATTCCATGCTATCACTATCCCAAGAGGTAATGTATCCTACATTATAGTGATAAATTATGATGACCAATATGACCTTCCTCACCCATATCCACCTCCCACATCTCATCTTGATGGTATTTGTATGCATATCCAATCAGAATTACCTAGAGTTTGTGTTTTTGAAACCCTTCAAGATCAACTAGCCACTATGGGACTGATAATAAAAGAGTTTTAAAATGAAAATTAATATTTTATTTCAAATATCACAACATTTGAAAATTAGAATGGGAAAACATCTGGTACATGGATTTTGAATGCCATCGATGGGTGAGAGGAGGGAGCGCTGAAGCCTAACAACCTAGTAGAGCCTGTGACATCCCCAAAAAAGGATCCTAATTCAATAGATAGTACAAAAGATCAATTGGTACTTATGTTAGAGTCAATTTATGGTCCACAAGTATCTAACATTGACCCCATGGTAAAAAACTTACTTCATGGGTGGATTTGGTTGTGAGAGAGCATCACCTCAAAAAATTCATGGAGGAGTCCTTCCTCATCCCTACGGGCAAAAGATCTGAGGTATGTCTTGAAGTACTGAATGTAATCATTAAAAACATTGAATCCTCTCTATCACATTCTATTTTGGCAAAATTTAGTGATTTTAAGGCCAAATATTGACTCATTCCAGAAATGGGCCATCATCAAATGGAAATCAAAAGGTCAAATAGATATAGTTGCCATGCCCAAAAAAAACTTTTGCTCAAATTTTCACATCCAAAAGACTACATAATAATTCTCATGGGTGGTCCTTTGTTCATGGGGAAATCCATCATCATCGTCCATAAGTGGAAGGCAGGTCTTAACCTTGATAGTTCGATCTTAGAGGACATTCCTATCTGGATTAGCCTACTAGAGCTACCTCTAGAATTTTGGGCACCATAGGTAACCTTGGGAACTATTAGGGTTCAACCTAGTGACAAGAGCTAAATGTAGACTCTTGGTAGCTAGATTTTGTGTTTTCATCCCAACTGACAAACATATGATCCATTCTATAAAGATCAAATCCAAATATGGGATCTAAAATCAAAGGATTGAATTTGAAAGAGAATCAAAAATTTGTAAAACTTGTGATGTTCTAAACCATTCCTCCAAAACTTGTCCCCTTCTTAAGAAGCCCCAAATTCCCCTTCCCCTACCTGGGTGAAAAAATATTCTACCCAGAACCTTCCTCCATACTCCCCCTTTGGTCACCCCTCCTCCTCCCCTCTCAAATCTCCTCTGCCCCTTCCCCTCAAACCTACTTTGGATCCCCCAAGCTTGGGTAAGAATTTTTTTGATGTGGTTCCCTCAAAATCTTCCTTAACCTTGAGGATCCTCAACCCCCCTTGGGTAGCCCCTGAGTCAATCCCCTTGGTTAGTCTGATGGAGATGATTTCAACTAAAACCTCCTCCCCTTTGAAGGATATCTTGGTTGAAGTTATGTTTACATCCCCAACTTCCCCCTCCCCTCTTCCCTTAGACCCTCAGGTCACTCCTTGCCTAATCTCTCCTTGTTCCATTTTGTGTTAAGATGATTTGATGGATAAATACCCATTTCTCCAAGAAATTAAACCCTCTCCGCTTCTTACATCCCCATCCAAATGCTTTGGGGAGTCTAGGAAATTCTCCCATTTTGAAGGCTAGTGATACTCAAAAAATAAAGGGGAAAGCTCTGATATAAGTATGGAACAAAATGAATATCCATTTTCAAATGTTCAAAATAGGAAGGGTAGGAAAAAAATGGAAGTTGGTGAGGATCAAAAAAAGTAGGCTGACCCTTGTCCCAAAGTCGAAGGAAATCAAAAATAGATAGATAGGTTGTAAAGGGTAAAAAAATGACCCTTAGACACTTCAAAAAAAATAAAAAATGAAATTTATCTATTGGAATATAAGTGGATTGAATAACCCCAATAAACAAAGACTGGCAAGAAATCTAATTATGAAGTACAAACCTGATATTATTTTATTTCAAGAATCTAAAATGTCCATGGAAAAACTCATGAATATCAAATCTAACATTTGGGACAAGACTTTGTGTAGTTGTAACAACTCTAGAGGTGTATCTAGTGGTTTGACAGTGTTCTGGGACCCCATGGTCTTGAATGGAAACCCCCTAAGTGTAACTAAGTCCCATATTACCATCTTCTTCCTAAAAATGATTGGGTCCTTACTAATGTGTATGATCCAAACTCCAGGAATGATAGGTGCATATTATGGGAAATTATTAAATACTTCATAACCCTCTTAAAAAAATAGCATTGGATGGTGGTAGGGGACTTTAACTCTCCTTGACCCCTAGAGAGAAGAAAAGGGGAACCTACTCCCTGACTAATAACATGAAGGAATTTAGTGAGTTCATTACTGAAGCTAGGCTTATTGATGTGGATCTAAAGGGAAATCCTTATACATGTTCCAACAAGAGATTAAGGGACAATCTCATCCAAGTTAGAATTGATAGGTTCTTGATCTCTCTTAATTGGAATCTTGATTCAACTAACTCTCTTTCTTATTTGCCAAGGATTGGATCAGACCATAACTCACTTATTTTCTAAAGTGAGAAGATGTCCAAAGCCAAATGTAATTCCTTTATATTTGAGAAAATGTGGCTATCCAATCAGTCCTTGAAATATTCCATAAAAGAATGGTGGTAATTCTCCATTTGAGGATCTGTTATGTACACCCTAGCAATGATGCTTAAACATGTCAAGAATAAACTCAAAGTATGGAACAAGGAAGTCTTTGGGAACATCTTCCTCTATAAATAGTTCTTAGAGGAGGAAATTATAAGTTTGGAATGGGAAATTAATGATTTTGGATCCACCCTTACTCTCCAGGGAAAAGAAAAGGAAATTTTTAGTCTCTTTCACAATCGAGAAGCTATAGAAGAAACTTATTGGAGGTAGAGATCCAAGAAGATCTAGTTAAAGGAAGGGGACACAAACACAAATTTCTTCCATACCTCTACATCTAGGAATCATCAAAACCTATTAATCTTAGAAATCAAAGGGGAGGATGGCATCTAGTATAAATAAGAAAAAGCTATCGAGGGTTAAATTGTTAATTTTTACAAAAATATGTTAGCCTTTGTTCCCTCCTAGGATGTTTAGCTCAAAGATCAAGTGGTCAGTGTCATTGAAGGGGTTATCTCCTAGGAGGATAAAGCTTCCATCCTTTCCCACCCTCAAATGACAAAATTAGAACTATTATATTTTTTTTGCAAGGGGACAAAGCCATGAGTCCTGATGGTTTCCCCTCATTCTTCTTTTAGATTTTTTGGGACATTATTCAAACTAATGTCTATGTAGAAATCTTAGAGTTCTTCAAATTAGGTACCATGACAAAATATTTTAACAACACTTTCCTTATCCTTATCCCAAAGAAATAGGGGGCCTCTCATCTAACATATTTTAAGCCCATCAGTTTATGCTTCACCTTCTACAAAATTTTCACAAAAAGTCTATCCTTAAAAATTCAAATGTTGTTAGAAAATATGATTATAGATCAATAGGGGGACTTTTTATTTGATAGATATATCTTTGATGGTATTATTATATCCAATGAAACCATTCATTCAGTGGCATACTCCTCTAGATAAGTAATGTTTCTAAAACTGGATATGAATAAGGTCTATGATAGAGTCTCATGGTAGTGCCTTGATAAAATTCTTTTTAGATTCAGATTTAATCAGGTTATCATAAACCTAATCTCCTCCTGCATCACTACTCCCATGTTCTCGATTATTATTAATGGTTTTTATAGGGGTTTTTCCTAATAAGAAGAGGGCTCAGACAAGGGGACACTCTCTCCCCATATCTTTTCATCATCATGGTTGAGTCCTTGAGAAGGATGATCAACAAGGTCAAAACCTCTAACATCATCAAAGGTATCATATTGGCTCCTGACACTAGACCGGTCACTCATAAACAATTCATGGATGATACACTAACGATGGGGGAAGCTTTAGTTACTAAAGCCAAATGCTATAGAAAAATCCTAAAAATATACAAGATCATCTCTGATACGAGTGTAAACTTATGTAAAAGTTTGTTGTTTTTCATTAATACTCTAGTTGCCCTGCAGGATAAGATATCTGGAATTTTGGGTTGCATCATCAAGAACCTTCCTTCTTCATATCTTGGTATCCCTCTCTTTGACAGTCCTATGAAATCTAAATTTTGGAATCCTCTCATTAATAGGATCTATAAAAAGTTATTCAGGTGGCAAGTAAATCTCCTATCACAAGCCAAAAAATTACAACTTCTAAAAAGTTCCCTTCAAATTATCCTAGTTTACTTCATGTCCTTATTTTTTATAACCAAAAAAGTTGTAGACCCGATCAAAAAATTTTAAAAAAAAATCCTTTAGAGAGGGTTTGAGGATAGATTCAAGTTTCCCCTCATTTCCTGGAATAAGGCTTATCTTCTAACATCAAAAGGAGGATTGGGATTGAGAAGGGTGAGATCCATGAACCACGATCTTCTAGCAAAACAAGGTTGGTGGGTGATCAAGGAAAATAACTTTTAGACTAAAATCATAAGGGCTAAATATATGAATTTTGAGGAAGGTTATTCCTTTCTTTCTAAAGAAGGTCCTATTAACTGTTCAGTTTTTTGGTGAGCCTTGAGAGCAAGAAAGGATATTTTAAAAAGAAGCCTCAAATAGAATATGGGTAAAGGGAATAAATTTGACTTTTTGCAAGAATTTTGGATCCAACCCCCCCTAGATTCCTCTATCTAAGATCTAGAGTTGATCAATTTATTCAAAGATACTATTGGTCACAAGGTTTGTGACTAATAGGAATATTTTGAAGGCAAACAAAGATGGAAAATTTTGCATAAATTTGATTCCAACCAACACCAAAAACTCATCCTCCAAGACTTAAATTTAACTCTCTAGAATATTCACATCAGCATCTTCCTTAAAGAAGATGACATTGTTTGGAAAGTTAATCCTAGCAGCCTCTACTCTGTTAAATCAAGTTATTTTTCCCTTTGGGACCATAAGGATATTGAGGAAAATTGGAATATCCTATGGATAAAAAACCTCATCCCCAAGATTAATGTCTTCTTCTAGTTGGATGCCTAGAATAAGATTCTTATGGTGGATAATTTGATGAGAAAGGGGATCCCTATCCTGAACTGGTGTGTGCTTTGTAGGTAGAAGGTTGAATCAATGGAGCATTTATTCCTCTTTTGTCCTTTTTCTTCTTCCATATTTCACTCTTTCTTTAGCCTCTCTAACTATTCTTGGGCCACCTGAGAAAATATCATATATATTATTACCCAATAAAAACCACCTTGGGATCCTCCCCCTTTGTAATTTTGGTAGTACCTGGCCCTACCCCATATTTTCTAGGGAATCTAGTTATCTATAAACTTGATCATTTTTGAAAACCATAGGTCTTCACCCCTCTCAACCTTTAAGATAATCTTGGCCTTGATGAAGGAAAATTTGTTATCCTTTGATTCTTATTTTGATAAGCCTAGCTCCCCTCTCTTCTCCCAGATTATTTATTAGCTAAATCTTACCATTCTAGATACCCCCCATAAATAGGGAGTTGACATTTCAAAAGTTGAAAGGTCTCACCCTCCACTTAATTGGCTTAAATTGAATTTTTATGGGGATACTAAAGGCAACCCAGGCCCAGTGGGTGTAGGAGGTGTAATTAGGGATTATTCTAGGAATCTTAGGGTGGCTTACGTGGTTCCACTGGTACCTAAATGAATCATGTTATTTAAGCACAAGTAGCTCTTTGGGGAATCAACCTTGTAGCTAAACTGGGGATGGATTTTTTTCAAATCAAAGGTGATTCTATGAACATCATAAATTATCTAAAAGGTCTAAATCAGTCATCTTGGAAGATTACCACCATCATAAATGATGCAAAAAATCTCATATATTGTTTCAAAGGGGTGTCATTGGCACATGTGTATAGAGAAGGGAATAAATTCACTAATATGATGGTAAATATTGGGGTTCATTCAATTTATTTTAATATTTAGCATAATTTTAATGTTCCTACTGATGTCATTTCCCTCATTGATTTAGATAGAGGACAGTGCACTCATAGTAATGATTACCCATTTAATGTTGAATCATATCAAGACTAAGGGATTAGATGGTTATTCATGTAAAGAGATAATTATCCAACCCTTTCTTAAGATCTCACATGATCAAATCATCTTGAATCTCCACAACATTATTTTATTTGGTCTTAATGTCCACATGCATTATGCCATAAAAGGTTTGAGTAGGGAAGCTTTCGGTAGAAGCTTGTAGAAACATATGAAGAGTGGGAATCGTGACCGATTTGAACCAATTTACTATGAGGAAGCTAAGGTAGATGAATATGTTTGGAATAAAATGGTGAAGGGTGGCTTGTCTAATTTCATGGAGCATTTGATCAGCCATGACATGGGACTGTCAAAGGACTTTAGTTGAGAGTGGAAAGACTAGGAGGTTTATATGCATGGACTGAGGATCCTAATAATTGAAGAACTAATTAGGGATATTACTAGAATAGATTTATTTTGGATTAAATAATTTAAGGATAAGAAAGGGAAGGAGGAGCTCATAAATATCTTCTTTAATAAACAAAAAAATAAACCCAACACATTGTCCCAAAAAGGGTTCATAAGGATAGAGCTATCGAGGAAGTGGCCTAAGGTTTGTCTATAAATTATGTGATATATTACACTAGAGGGTAAGTAAAATGTGATATTCTCCAACCACTTCCTTTTACTTAATCATTTCAGAGGACACACCATCAACCTTCCATTTTTTTTGTTAAAATCATTGGAAGCCATGATGATTAACTTTAAGGGAAATCCATTGACAGACATCATTCATCAAGGCCTTATTCTCCTATTAGTTAAGAAAGGGGAGTCATTATGGTCTATAATAGTTTTGGAGGTGATTGATATTCTAAGTGAATAGGAATATTTAGACAAGGATGAGGGATCCTTCACTGAGTCTAATGAGTGGGGAAAAAATGGCAAAGAAATGCTTGAGGGGACTAAAGGAGAGTCCTCTCAGGGGTACTCCAAATCTCAAGGCACTAATAGGGGAATCCCAATTTAAGTGTCCCAAATTTCCAATAGGGGTCAGGGGACCCTGAATCCCAAGATCAAGGAGGGCATTGAGCACTCCATGGATAAGTTGTTCACAAAGATCTCAATGCAAAAGATGCTTTATAATGAGATCATGGAGGAATTTGACAACCTCAAAGGGATGTTAGGTCTCGAGCTGGTAGATAAATAGGCTGGCAAAGAACAAGTGGGTAATGAGTATCTCACCCTACAAGACAACATTTAGAGTGGTAGGGTGGAAGATAGCAAGGAGCTCGATCAGGAGATGGAAGAAACAAAGTTGACCAAATTGAAGTAGAAGAGGAAGGGAGAGGACAAAGAGTAGTTCATGGAAAATTTCACTAGAGGTAAAACAAACATTAAAGGTGAAATTTTAGTGGCTAAGAAATTAGTCATTTATTTTGAATCAGACTAGTCGATCTCTTCTCGATTTATTTTTGTTTTCCTAGGACTTTTGGCTGAAGTTTAGTATCTTTTTGGTGGAAGGGTGTTTTGGCTAGATCTTTCTTTTGCTTCTCTAAGTTTTGTTGCTTTATCACAACTATATTTTGGCTTCTGTTATATAGTAATAGGACCTTGTAACCTGAATTTAACCTATCTAATAAAAAAATGCATGCTTATCTTCATTTACTAATTTTATGCTTAACAATACTTCATATCAAGATTGGGAGCTAAAACAGAATACATCTACAACTAATGCTTCAAAAATTATATAAAAGGATAATAAGAGTTCAAATGAAATTCTAAGAGAAATGATTTGCAATAATTTTATCAAACTAATTAATATACATCCTTTAAAAAAATCAAAATACTATTGTACATATCATAGAACGCATGGACATCATACAAATATATGTTTGGATTTGAATAATAAAATACAAAGTGTCATTGATAGTGGTGATCCTAGAATAGATACATCAATCCAATAACCCACTCACACTATGATTATATCTCTTAAAGCATAAGTAAAAAAATAAAAAACAAAGAAAGTATGGCTACAAAAGGATAATTTAACACAAGAAAATATTCAAAATGCATAATTAGAGGAAGAAAAATTACAAAATGCACAATATGAAAAAGATAAATTATAAAAGGAATGTATTGTAAAGGAAATTTTACAAAAAGAGTAATAACAAGTTTTTTGAAAACAAGTTTAACCTAAGCAAGAAAGTATCTTTAAGAAAGGATTTATAACAAAAGAAGTTAAAAATAAATAGATGCATAGAAAAGATAATGTTACAAATATAGTTATGAAGGAGGAAATTAAAAGTCTTTCCTCATATAAAGAACCTTTCACTATCACTACTCGCATAGATGGAAAATAATTTTCTGATGTCAAGGTTATGGACTCTCAAGGAACAAATTATTGTTCTATGTTATTTATTGCATCTTTAGGATATAATATTCAAAACTTTGATCAAACTAATGCATCTATAACATGTGCGAGATCAATTAATCTAAGAGTTTTGTTTACTTCAAAAGAGTGTTATCTTAATTTCATGTTATTTATAATCCAAGTGCATACAATGTTATGCTTGGAGGATCATGGCTATAATAAATAGGATAAATTATTTATAAAAACAAAGGTTGCATTTCATTTTATCATGATGGCACTATTATTTTCATTTCAAAATATGGAACTTTTTTAGAGCAAGAGAAGCAAAGAGAAAACATATCTTTAGCTAGTATACAAATAAATAAAAGTAAAGGAATAATAGTAAAGGCAAATGTCATAATACATATTGAAAAATTAAAATTAAAAAGTTCAATACCATATTATAGGGTAGTTAGTTATTCATAAATAGATACAAAAGATGATTAGAGTGACATATTGAACTCTCAATCACAACTTAAGAAGTTAATACTCGCATTTGATGATGATTTCAAATTTGATGATGCAACATATTGGTATGATCTCAATGATACAAAATGTACACAATGGCATGACACTTTCCATTCATGAGAGGTCACCCTTACCATTTTTAATACATGACCTATTAAATGTAAACTTATTTCAAGAATCATTGGTTAGTATGTTCCTTTTTTAGTTTCATATATTCAAATATATATATATATATATATATATATATATATATATATATATATATATATATATATTTCAAAAATTCAAAAACTAAGAGCTATGCATGATATGTCTAGTTCATTTACATCAGTTAATTTGTGCTCAAGTATATGCAGTGATTATATATATCCATTTTTATATCAAATATGATTCAAAAGTGTACTTGAGTGAGTTTTAGAACATAGAAATTTTCACTTCATTGCAAGGGTTGATAATGTCTCGGACCCAAAAATTATACACAGACAAAACAACTCTAACCTAGACAATAACGCACTGTGTTTGTGTTTGATTCCATCAAACTTGTCCCAGTGAATATAATATCTAATTTTCTAGATTCAAACCAATCATATAACTTATATAGCTTGTCTACATCATAACAAGTTCACTATGGACATCATTTTACACATGTTTTATCATTCTATAACTATCCATATTATTCTTACTTTAGTAAATTACATTACATGATCATTTGGCTCACTTAATTTGACATTGATAGGTTAATAGATAACTGAGTTTCTAAATATAATAATTTTAAAAGTTTCTAATTTTTAACAACTTCACTTATTCATGCATTCTTTTCATGTTTGATTTTTTGATTCATGTTTTGTGTTTATTCATCTTGTTTGGATTATGGACATTTAAACATGTCTTTGATTTTGGCTCTAAAAATTAGTGTATGTTTTCATGTATGTGAGTTAAATTTGAACATGTCTCTTATATGTGGTCCCTTGGCCTTATACGGTATGATTTGTGTGCTTTGTGTGTGCCTTTTGTCTATGCATCATGCCCATGACACTTAGTTTTTTAATTTGCTTAATTTTTTTATGCCATGATGGTTATCATGCATCTTGTAAAAAATTTAAATGCCATGATGGATACCATTCATCCTCCCCAAGTTGATATATATATCAATTTCAAATTGTCAATATATGATCACTATTCATTGCATGCCTAATTGCTAACATCTATCTTGACATGACATTATGTGTGTTTGGTTCTACATACATCTTACATTATTATTTTATTTATTTTATCTATGATGATTTCATGATATCCAATGTTATCATTATTACTCTATATTTCATTATTTTATATAATATCATTTGCATAACTTTTATCTTTTGAACTAAGTTATTGCGTAGGATTCATAACTCACCTCAAAAGAGGGGGCATATATAGTGTCTTGTCTTATATACTAATCTAAAAAAAACACTACATAGACATAAAAATACAAATTTTGATCATTTGATCACAATGCATACCTATAAATTACTAAAAAATAGTTTCAAAAAACAACACTCCATTCAGACAACTACATAGGCTGGCCATGTCCAAAACAATGCATTATTGTATCAACAACCATAAAATATTATTTTATAAAATTTATCAAAATAAAATTCACTTGTAAGGTAGTTTTTAATAGGTTATTCAAATTATCTCATGAATACTCAAAGTTGTCTCAAATTTTTTTCAAATCAGGGGCATCATGCATGGCATGCATTCCAAAATTTGCATAGGAATTTTGCTCAAATAATCACATGATATTACTTAGTTTTAAAATTCATATACTCCCATATGTCATATTGGCATCATGTGCATTGAACATGACCACCTCCTTGCTCCATTTTTCACCAGTTTCACATAAGGTATGGTAATTCATGTCATTCTCTATGTTATACACACCAGACTCAAAACATATTAGTATTGCCCTAGAAATTAATATTATTTTATCTCCAATGGTTGATTCACATTTTTACACCAATTTTTTCATCATTATGATTCATTAAAATTCATATATGGATTCCAAGATACTCTACTACCTTAAGTATTAAATGATGGATTCGATCATGCCTTGAGTTATTAAGCACACTCTCTTATCAATGAGGATTGGGGAATACACAATCTGATCCAAGTGTTTCAATGAAATTAAAATATACAAGGGTCCTACCCTCTATAGTCACCATTTTTCACCAAAAATCACAATGTTTCACATGCCAAAAGATGTGTATTCATTACTTTTTATTTGATCTATAAGTTTCTTATCTTTACTTTCAAATTTTCATCCTAAGTAAGGATTGATTTATACATGTTTGATTGTAGGTTTTCATAAATAAAATTTCAACATGTGGCCTACATTCAAAATTGTTCTTCATATGTAAGTTTAGGTATAACACTTTTCCTTTTCCTATAGTAATTTCATTTTATTCCATTACTAGAATAAAGGGGGGAATCATAGACATGTAAATTAATATTTATTTCTAAAAAAATGGAGTTATGACTAATACTTATGAGCACTTAGCTCATGCCTAATTCCATGGTCTTTAACCACCACTCCTTCACTTATATGTGGATGACCTATTCCTCCAAGCAACTAATGATCACCAAATGTCCCTATTTATCATTTAAAATAGATCAAGCATATATCCTAACCGATCCACACTTATATCTTAGTTATATGTGTTCCTCAGACAAGGCCACTCCTTCAAGATATGTCACTCATTGATAGTGTTTGATTCTAATAACCTTATCCTCCTATCAAATAATGACTAGTTGTTCAAATTTAAACTCATGTAATAGGTCATCCTACACATTTCACAAGTCCCATATGAATAAAATTAAAAAAATGATTAGTATAAAGCTAAATTTTCAATACATTTGTTCACTAGAGACTTATATTAAGGAAAAACACTAGAACATATAACTGCACATTAAGATGAAAACATCTATTCTTCCTAATTTTGAGTCTACATAACTCTAGTAATCTTGAGTTAAGTCTAAATACACCTCTAAGGTCACAAGTCATTTTCAAAATCACTTAATCGCACAAATATTACACTAACATATAGAATTACACTAGTATTTCACACACACCACCATAGCCTAGGACAACTACATGGAATTAGATAACTCTTCAGAGTATTGGTATGTAGGCAATGCTCAACACATGGGGTGTTGAGATGAAGCATAACTTCATCCACTAATTCATTTTTCTCATTTTATTCTAATCATGTGTGATCTATTAATATAGGGTTACAAGTGAAAAATAAGGCATATTATGGCTTTCATAACAAACCACACATTCAATCACACACATAAGACCTATAGGTGAAAGTACACTGATTCATTTTTACACATATAGCTAAAATCCTATCAAACACTAGTGAACCTTATAGTCATCAACACAGGCTAACCTCATCCAAATAATGTAGTCTTTTCCTAGACAGACGTGAGGCCTTATTCCTAATTCATAGCAGCCTCATATAGTCACACAGTCAATTTCATAGTCAAATTTAGTCATGCACTCCTAATTTTACAATTAAGTTGTTCTTCTTTGATACTTTCCCATTTTATCATATTTATATATTTATCAAGTTAAAAATCATCTGATGTTTTATTACATATCTTATACACTCTAATTTTATTTAGTAGTTTGTATAATTAGGATTAAAACTCTCTTAATCACAAATTTAATAAAACATATTAGTGAACCTGCTTATTGTTGAACATTTACAAACCCTAAGTTTTCCATAGGGTTATAACCTTTTTTATAAGATTTCAAAAGTGTTTCTTAGGGTTTAAGATCCAATCTTTGATTCCCCCTTGCATTTTTACAAATTAATAAGTATAATTCTTTTCCCTAGGGCTTCACCCTCGTGTTTATATGAGGGTTTTCTTTTCCTAGGCTTGTGGCTCTTCCTACCTTGTTTGACTCATATTTCATTCATAATGGATATATTCTCAAATTTAAATATATATATATATATATATATATATATTGTATTGATCTAATCATAAACCTATTATTGTTTTCCAAAACATTTTACGCATTTTTTTGAAATTTATAATTTACAATTTTTGGTAAATTTGTCCTAGGTGACGAATGATGTATTTTTTATTTTTATTTTTTGGGTTTATTTTATTTATTAATTCTTAAAAAAAACCTCTTTCATATTTAAAAACTACCAAATGGATATCTTGTAGTAGTTGGTTTATTTATTGTGCACACCATATCATGGCTATATGGGTTACTCTTAGTGTCTACTTTTTTCAAGCAATAATTATTCTATTTTAATAGTGTTGGCTATAAATATTCAATATATTTCATAATTATTAAAAAAAACATTTATATAATATAAAATCAAGGTTACACTTAATCACAATACACCTTCTCTATTGTAGATACTAAAATCTAATTTATGTAGTACCTCAGTCTATCTTGTACACATGGAAAATATCCATTGTGGTTATGGTTGTACCATTCAGTTATAGACATGCCTACTACTGAAAGACTTGCATTCACTATCTCTTTATTCCTAAATTACTTATCTCTTAGTGTGATCATTTTTATTTTAATGATTGGTCCTTATATACTATGCAAAAATATCTAAGTTTGATTATTATCCTTCACTACCAATTTTGGACCTATACCTATTTTATAACTTCCTAGACACTTGCATCCCAAAGAGACACTTGCATCAACACAAGTGTCCACTTTTCATACAAAGTGTCTAGTGCCCAAAAATCATGCAATTTATAAATGAGATGTATCTTAAATATTAACCTAAGTGATTTAGTGTGAGATATTTCTAAAAGGGATTGATATATATATAAGATCAATCCTCATTCATTCCTCTCCTATAAAACATTGATAACTCACAACGAAACATACCAAGAAGTAATAAATCAAGTATTCAAGTTAAAAAACCTTCCCTATTCATCCATATTTCCATATCAATAATAAGAGTAATATTATCACATGTCTGAAATATTAAAAGAATAATTCATGAGTCATATTTGTCAAGTTACAAGCTAGGTCATTACATGTATTTGCTTATCACATATTGTATCATTGTGCACACATAATCCAACATGTAGGGGAAAAATACATAATTCTGAGGCCCTATTCAGAGTATTGGTTATGTAGGCACTACCCATTGATAAAGGGGTCTTTGGGATAACTCGACACTATGATCCCACTAACCCATTTTTCCATAGTCACTCTAAGGGTGATGAAGATAGGGTTTGATCATTTAACAAAGAGTGATAGCATGTGTGCATGATCTTTAGACATCATAATAAAGGTGATAGAAAACCTAGAAGGATCTAGTTAGTTACATCTAGATCTACTCAATATTCTATATAGGATACACATGTCGATGTAATTATCCATATCTGACATAAGCATCTAAGGCCAAAAAAAAAAATAGAATTTGATGATTGTTCCAAGATCACCTTCCAATCCAATTCCATCTTGTTCTAGATCAGACCTACATGATCATAATAAAATAGCTAAGTATCATTATTCCCTATTTATTGCAATATCTATCACTAGCTATGCTTTTTTATTTTTATCAAATCTTAATTATATAAAATTTGAATAATTTTTGTCTGAATTTACTATTCATTGGTCTACTCATTTGGTTAGTTCATCGTCCTTGTGTAAAATATAATCTAATACCCCATAACCTTAGATAATTACACATATCTAAATTTAGGTTAAGCATTTGGTGAACCTGACTTCTATGTCTATTTATGTAAACCCCAACTTGCCCTAAGGTATTTATCCTCCTAAGGTTTTTTATTGTTGTGTTTATCCAGATTTATTCTATTATTTTTATGTAACCTAGGCATAACCCTAGACTAGTTGGTGTTTTTATTGAACACTTAGATCTTCCTCATTTTCCACCTAAGATGGCTCAAACCAATGAAGTACCAAATCTTGTACCTAATAAAAGTGCCAATAATGAAATTGAAACACATACCAAAGAGGTTATCAAAGAAGATTATTTTGATCATGAAAATAATGAATATAATGAAAACAATGAACATATTAAATATATCAAGAGAAAGTATAATATCTTTCTATGTTTTGAGAGTAGATCCATAAAAACCCTCAAGATCTTGATGAGATCCTAAAAACCATATTAGAAACTAAAAAACATAGAAGAACAACTAGGTGCATCTATTGACCATTATATTAGGGCTATGAGACAATCCCCATATTCTTGTAACCCTCCCCTTGAGGAAATGAACACTTCATACATCTAATTAGGGAATGGGTTATGTGTTTACACCATTGTTCCTTGAAACAAAGCCTACTATTGTTACATCCTCTATGGAAAAATTAGAACTTTAACATAGTTATTGGTTTTAATGCATATATAAACTCAACTATGGGTGCACCTCCTTTGGTGAATTCTCAAACTTCAAACCTTAGTGATCATAATGTGAAAAATCTTGTCTAAGCTATACAAATTTTACAAGCTAAGGTTAAAAATATTAAGTAAACTTTTATGAATTCACCTTATGTTATTGATTCATAATAGGTGTTGCATAACCCTCTTGCACCTAAAATATATTTATAACCCTTTCCAACTAGTTTTGTTGCATCTAAGTTCCATTTTTATGATGGCAAGGGTGATCCTGAACAACATCTTCGATCTTTCTATGTGGAATGTATTTATTATGCCTCTAATGATAACATTTTAACTAAACTATCTCAAAGGACCCTTAAGGACTATGCTCTAAGGTGGTTATATGATTTACCAATCCAATCCATAAAAGCATTCAAACCACTTGCAGATCAATTTTTGGCACACTTTTATACCAACATTATCAAAAAGGTATCATATGCCCAAATTGAAAAAATCAAACAAGGAATAAATGAACCCATAAATGAATATGTCTTGAGTTATAAGACAATGTTGGCCAAAATGACAAACCAAATGGAAAATAAAGAGTTTCAAGACATATTCAAGCAAAGTTATCTTACCATGTTACATGAGTCCATTATTTTAAAAATAAATAAATCTTTTGATGACTTATGTCATATTGTTAGAGATCATGAAATGAAATTTATTTCATTGAACAAGCTTAAGTATATAATAAACAAACTGACTACATTTAGTACCAAGTTTCATATCAAACTAAGATATAAAATCAAACCTATCGAACATAAAAAATAAAAAACAATGATTTTTAATCCAATGTGATAACAACCTAATCAAATTGTCTTATCAAATGCACTAAGGAGATAATTTACATGATTACCCAAGTATCCAACTTCTCTAGTTAAAAAGCTTGTATATTATCATCTTATATCTCTTCATCATCCCATAGAGGTTGATATGAATAAACCTCTACCTCATGGATATGAGGCCAATGCTTATTGTGACTATCATCAAAGCCCTGAGAATTCTAATAACTGATGTTATACCTTTAAGGATAAGATTCAAGACATTCTTATAACCAACAACTTATATTTTATGATCCTCAAAAATATTTAGTATCATAACCTAGTGACCATCAGAACCAAAATATGTATAGTGATCCATTACAAGATCATTCTCAGAAGAATATATAAATGCATATGGCATATAATTCACATCCCCCTCCACCACAAGATGGGCACCCATTATGTGGTATTATTGGTAATTATACATGATATATACCTTCTATGGTTAAAATACCCTCTTTTACTTTTGGTGACATTAAGATTGTGGATGATGACTTATATATTCATTCATTATTCATTCCAACATACATTGATCAGGGCTATATTCATAGTTTTATGATTGATAATGGTGCTAGCAAAAATAAATTTCACCATGACATTACTTAAACATTTA
Organism: Torreya grandis; assembly: GCA_037957365.1. Lineage (NCBI taxonomy): Eukaryota > Viridiplantae > Streptophyta > Pinopsida > Cupressales > Taxaceae > Torreya > Torreya grandis. Next base: position 847,608 of record JARHVA010002598.1, read on the forward strand.
GGATATACACATGACGATTTACACCACTCAACCAAAGTGGTCAAAGCATTCAATGGGACCTAATATCATGTTATTTGGTGATATCAAATTACCTTTACAGGTTGGCCCAACACATGTGGTCACTAACTTTTCAAATATACCATACATGAAAGTATTTGATATGTTATTGGGATAACCTTGGATACATAAACTTCATGTATTACCTTCCATAGTATATGGGTGTATCAAATACATTCATACTAATAGATTAGTCACATTTATTGGAATTCCATATGAACATCCACTTAAATAGAAATAATTTATTCTAAAAAAGCTAATTATCAAACCTACTAAGGTTAATCCTATGTGAAAGGGTAAGCAACATGAAATCCCATTTCCTAAGAAACCCATGATTAAGATACCATTACATCATAGATACATAGTAGATTCCATGAAATCTTAATCTAATATTCTGTAACATAGTTATCCAAAATAGCTAAATATGTTCATATTATTGCTAATTTAAATACACCATAGAGCACAAAATGATGGGTTCCATGAATCCATAATCCTTTTATTACCTCTTCAAGACCACAGTCATATGACCCATACACAGAGAATTACAAAGCTTACAATGCCAGACATTAAACCTATAAATGTTCCTCGATAGTACCACTAGTTTTCTATGTCATATCTAGTGTTCAAATCACTTCCAGATGAGCATCCCTTATATGGGATAATTGTCCATACTTTGTTTGAACTATAAAATTTTAAATATATATATTCTAAAAATACCAAAAACATTCAAAAAGTTTTAAAATACCAATTTTTTAGCATGTTCCTAGTTATATTATTTATTATGTATATGTTATTTTTCTCATGTTAGTAGATAGAATATATTTATTTTCTTATATACACATATGTTTCTTGATTCATTTGAGTGTGCTAATGACATACCCAGATACATAATATATTCACATACAGATGTTGGGATTTCCCTCTACTCATGTCCTAAGTGAGTTGGGGGCATCTAATCTTTTGATCAAAATAAACTAAAGTTACATTATTATATGATCACTTTCCATTATCATGTTTTATGTTATATATACTTACACATGCCTTTATCCATGCTTATACCTTTCACAATGTACTTGATATGCTATGTACTTAGCATTTTTTCAAACACATATATTTAGGAACTAGTATGCTAGGTTCATGTTGTTTGCTTGTATTTGTCTTAATCTACCATTTTATCATTTCCTTGAGTGTGTTCCTTTATTTCAATTACCTTGCATTGTATTAATTTTTTGAGCATTTGAATATGCTCAATTGATTATGGCCCTTGTGCTTATGCTTGCCTATTTAGACATTTGCATGTGTCATTTTTTGTTGTATGTGGACATTTGAATATGTCATTATATACTTTGTGGACATTTGACTAAGTCGTGTCCTTTAAATTATGTGACATTTTAGCATTCTCTTTTTATTTAGTTTTCTTGGACCATTTCATATTGCTTTACTTTTAAGTGATCTTTTAGATGTGCTTGATTGATTGTTGAGCTTGTACTATTAGTATCTAGACATTATCATGTGCATATCATGCATCTTAAGACTTGATGTGATCACATACTATGTGATTTAATGATATATCTACCTAGACATGTTACCCCTGTATGTTACATGATCCATACACAACTTATGCAATTATATTATCATTTTGAGTAAGGTAACTACCAGATTATACTTCCCCTCACCTTAAATAGAGGGGTGTGAGGGGGAATATGAGTGGGGGCATGTCATATAGGAATGGATTACACACTTTTAAAATTTCATATTTCAATGGGGGCCATGTCAAAAAGACATGACCTCCACACTTATTTAGTACTCAACATTTCCAAATTGTAGGGGGCATGTTATGGAAACATATTCCTCACATTTTATACCAATTATCAGATTATCTAAATTCAATGGGGAGATGTCATAGAAACATGTCTTTCACACTTTCACTAATTTTAGATTCACCATATTTCATATTTATATGATTCAAATATATATTTGTGGTAGCATTTTATACATTGGTACCATTATTATACCTAGATTTTAGCTTGAGACATATATTAGGTGCATATGCCATGCAAAGGGCACCTAAAATTATAAAATCAAATCATTTTACATATTTAAAATATTGTTAGGGACTAATATTATACCCAATATGGAATTTTATGGACTATTATTCATCCAATTTAGTTTAGTAGTTGGTTTAAATTTGGAAGGTTGGATTGATTAAATCATTTAGTCTCACCAAACTTATAAGTTAGATTTGATTACATCATCTAAATTTACCAAAATTATAGGTAAAATTTGATTATATAGTCCACCCTTATTAGATATATATTTTCAAGTTTATTAAACCGCTCAAAATCACCAGATCATTTACATATTTGGGATGCATGATTGAGATGAAACAAACTCAATGGATGTTTTACAATTCACCTTTACACCAAGGTTGGGGTTATGTGTCCTCTAATCTCTCTATTTATATATGAACTTGAAAGTTAAGATTTTTCCTAATCTCATATTTAATGATTCATAATGAGGCGTCTTTTTAAATAAAATTTCCAAAAATCAAGATGGTTGTATCAACACATAGGAGTACACCTAACCTTTCCCTTTCTATTTTCAACCATTTCAAATTATTTTAATTTTAGATATTTTACATTGATTATATACTATAACATGCTCTTGGTCATATATTAGTCACCAAAAAATCACTCAAGTTGAGCTAATGAAAATACAAAGTATGAATATACACCCAAGCACACAATTATTTCCTTTAAACTAGAAATTTAAATTCTAGATTAAAGGGGGGGGGAGGGGATGTAGATACTAAAATATGATTTATGTAGTACTTCAGTATTGTGCACTTAAAAAATATCCATCATGGCTATACTTGATGATATCATAATATGACTCATTATATCAGTAAATAATATCATTTTCTCTTTCATAAATCATGTTTTAAAGTGGACATAGATGTAGTTTTAAGAATTTATGTTGGTTTAAAATGGAATAGCTCTAATGTCCTTACCTACCCAACCAATAAAATATATTCTCTCCTTAGAATCTTGCATACTTATCAACATCTCATATTGATTTTCAAAATCAATCTACTCTTCACCAACTCTTATAGGTGTGCCTCTAAATTTTGATCCTTAAAACTATCCTACTTCTCATATGTGTCTACTTGGGTTATCCAACCTTCTTGGCCCCATGCACACATGTGATACATGGCTCCACAGCTCTATGTGATCGCGTCCACATATACCATCCAACCATCCTAACATCATGCAAATATGTTAATGTGTCTTTGCCTATGTAGGTCATCTAGTCATCCTGGACCTAGGTGCACACATGTACTCACAAAAAGCCTTAGTTCTTGGTCATATGAGAAATTAGCCCTTGATCATGCCCAACCCATGGGGGCTTAAATTTTCTTTAGAAAAATTCTCATAGTTATTTACACACCCAAATTTTATCAAATTTGTGCATATTATTTTTTTCACCACTATTTTCCACCTAAATTTTCATGCAAGAAAATCTTAAAATGATTATAAATTTTGATTGGTAAATCCTTTTCGAGTGTCATCTTCTTTAAAAGTTTCTAATTTTCATGCTCTATGTATTGGTGTAATTTTTAATCCGTCTGCAAGTACCTATTTTTCACATATTATACCTCTTATATGCATTATTGGTAGATCCTGATGTCTCACTAGTTCCTGCTAATAGTTCTAAGGAGGTATTTTGTGGTGTTTTGTATTCTTTAGTGTTTTTTCAATGCTCTCATTTTATGCATTGTGTTTATTCCTACACTTACTACTCATTTGGACACATTATCAATTGTACTTGATGTCTTATTCATGAGTGTGCTTTGTTATTATAACTATGGGTAATTATAGTTATATTGTGTATTTGTGCACTTCCTTTATGTTTTTTCTCAATCATGTTGACTTCAATTGAGAGACACTTATGGGGGAAATTTGATTCTACACCAATGGTTTTTCTTGGAAAGAGAAACTATGTTTTTTGGTATGCTTACATGGAATAGTTATTCATGAAAAAGGAAAAGAATCATATTGCATTCTTATATGGATAAATTTCTTCTCCCATTGATTCTGAAAAGTACATTAAGTGGGCTAACACTTGTGAAAAGGTTTTTGGTACCTTGATGATGCACGTTTCATGGGATCTATATCACCATGTGCAGCTCACCATGTGCCCCAACACTATTTGGAGCATGTTTTAGTTTATTTTTAAAGATCCTCTTAATATTTACATCACTCCAATGCCTTTTCTTCCTATCATCTCTTTAGAGACTATTGTACTCTCTCCTCTTACACCTATTTCCTATGAAAACACATCCATGGTGGAAAATGCTCTTCCATCTATCAAACCACCACTATATGATGAGATTTTTTCCAACCTCAGTTATCCCATTACAGATTCTAATTTTGTTTTTATGCATGATGTTTTTATTTTAGAGCCATCACAGATTAGTACTTTAGAGGACTCTATTATTTCTAATGAGAGTACACCTTGTGATATCATCAACAACTCTTTTCTTTATGTGGATATTTAATCTACAAATCCATGTGATTCATATTTAACATCTTCTTTAGCTTCAAGGGTTGTTAATATCTACTCTCCACTTCACATGGGCATTCGTTCAATGAATGCTCCATGCCATTCTTCTTCATCAGACTCACCTGTACTTGATGACACTTATGAGCTTGAATATGTCTCTAAGATTGATAACTCTTATTCTAAAATAGATGACTATAGTAGTGATGGCACACACCTCCACCATTTCCTTGACACATTCCAAATATTGAGGAGTTATTTCCTAATCAACCTACCTCTGGTCCACTTCTAACATTATAGGGTGTAGGTATACTAATCCAAGACTCATCAGACATTGGACACTCTGTTCCATAAGTACAAGGTATTTTGTAGTCTATTTTAGCCTCTACTTTTATTTCATGATCATTGCATAGATAAGTTGGCCCTCTTACTATGAACAAGGAGTATAGTTCCTTGGTTGGAGTTCTATTAGTAACTTGGTAGACCCATTCACTGTTCTAGGGTGATCCACTCTTCATTTCATCTTCATCTGATAGGTTCACTTCAGTGGCATTACATTCATTTCTTATGTATGATCTTGCTAGACATATGCCCCACTTAGGTTTTTGACCCTACTTAAAGTGTTTTATATTATTTTCTCATTCATATTCTATTGTGTAATGGGTAGAATTCTAGTACACCATTAGTGTTCTTCCTTTAGCAAAGGGAAGAGCCATTGTTTGATGCAGATGGAGCTTCTTTAGTCTTCAAGTAGAGGATCTCGTCAATGGCATTCATCATTCTAGGAACTCTATTATAGGTAGCTTCAACATATTCTATGGGGAATTCTTAGTTCTCCTCTCTATGTGTTCTTTTACTCACACTTGTAGACATATTATCAGCTATGCCCGATGTCCTTAGAGCATACATGGTTTTTTGCTTTGTTTTCTTTTGGGAAGGAGTTTTGTTCCTACATGTTTTTCTATTTTTCTCTAATTTATGGGAGTTACATTGTGTTTAGGTACCTGATCAAGTTTCATTGTTTGGACCTAATTATTCTACCCACCTAAGCTATGCTTAAGGGGGGGTATTGGTGTATCCTTTTCCCCACTATGTGGTTTTATCTACATTGTGTTATTTATCTTACTTAGGTTTATTATAGGTCATAAATGAAAGATGATATTACATGCATGAAGATTTTGGGACTTGTCTATTTTTCACCTATATGTATACCTTTCCTATTGATTTTTTGTCTAATGATTTAATACTTAATGAGAGAATGTTAAATTTTCTTTTTCATAACTTTCTTTGTTTGAGGATTTTTCTTTCAGGTTATGATATTTCACTCTATAGGTTCTTCATGCATGCTTCATTATTCATTTAATCATGGTAAAATTTGATAAGAACAAAAACCATTCTCTATACTTGAAGATAAATAAACTCTATTGAGTCTTATGATCATAATTTTACCTTTAACTCTTCCACCATGTTAGTTCTCAATTCTTCCCACCTTCCACCATCCTCTTATACTCCTAAACCTATTAATGATATTGTCAATGCCTTAACCATTTGACCTTTCCCTTTACCCCTCCTTCAAATTGTAAATTTGAAAATTATTCCCATCTCTCTTAAAACTCTAATAACAGGTTGAGCACATTCACACATTGAGCTATAAACCACAAGAAGAACAAACTTGTAGTTAATTTATCTAGTTTCCCGCTAGACAGGCCCTCATTCAATATTTTTTAAAAGGGGCTAGGATTCATTGTTACCCTTAATAATATCCCTAGAGAAGACTTCTTAGTTGAGATTTAAAATGTGTTGAAGTTCACAACTTGTGATTTAGTTGAGGAGGTTAGAAAATATTGTGTCATAGCTTTGAGGAAAGTCAAACCCCCAAGGTCAAACATCTCGAGAGAGGAATAGAATGCCCTAACGATCCTTAATATGAATGATAATATTATCATCACTAAATCCAATAAATGGAATGTCAAGGTTTTTATAAATAAGACTGATTACTACTCAAATATGCTTGACCACTTGCATAATAGTGGGAGCTATAGAGTGTTAAATTATAACCCTATTTCTAAAATCTCTAGATTAGTTAAGAATGCCATTAATCAATCCTCCTTAGATGAAAAAATTAAAAAATGTCTTCTTCCTAATGAATTTATCATCCCTATAATTTATGGTGCCATAAAGATACACAAGGAGGAGATCCCTATTAGGCTTATTATTGATACCACTAACTCTCCTACTTATGCCTTAGCCTCTTTCTTGACCAACAAGTTAAAACCATTAGTAGACAAAACTTCTTCATTTATCAAAGATTCTTCTAAATTTTTTTTATTTTATTAAAGACAAGAAAGTCTATAACAAGGATATCTTAGTGAGATTTGATGGCATGTCTCTCTTCACTAAGATTCTAATCAATGACACTATCAAGGTAGTTGGTAGTCACATTGATGAAGAGACTACTTATATGGTGGCACTTTATCTAAAGTCTATTTTATTTTCTTTCTTAGGGTTAATTTAAAAGCAAACAAAAGGGGTTACAATGGGATCCATTCACTCCCCTATTATTTGTTTATGGGATCTATTCTGCCATTGCTATACTCCCACTCAATCAAAAACCCCTGTGAGTAACCTGTAATCAACAAACACTACCAGATCTGAAACCACCTGTTAGTAACCCAACCAAAAGCTCTGATACCACTTGTCAAGATCCTAGAACAATAAACATGCTCCGATGCCAACTTGTCAGGATCTTGCTCCTCAAATAGAGCACATATGATTACTTCTTGTATTAGCAACTAAACACGGAATTATACCAGAATCAATAAGTAACTAGAAATATGAAACAACACAGGAATTGAGAGAAAATACACAATTGTATTAATAATCACTCAAAATAATATACAATAAGGAAGATGCCACTTCTTCCTCCACCTCAAAGGTTCGCCACACCTCAAGACCTTCTTCCCTCTCTCTCTCGGTCCCAACAATCAACTCAAATATAGAATTGATGTTCACCTCTCCAACCAATCAGTAACACGCTACCAATTAACCAAGTACACAACCGTACTCCAAGTAGATCTCCTGCTCTCTACTACCTGCAAATCACTAGACCTTACTCACCATGTAGATATCTCTACACCCCTGAAGAACCCTTGTCCTTGCCTCACCAAGTCCTTATGATTCTTCAACTAGTACCCTGGTGGATCAGCTCCTAGACCTTGCAGACCTTGCAACTCTCCCTGATCATACACACTCAGCACCCCTTTGAAACTAGGAGGAGCTACACTAGCTCTCTCTAAAAGCTCTATGGCTTTCTAGCACACTTTTACAATACAACCATGAGTCTATTATATAGATCTCATCCAAACAATAATTAAACACCTAATACAATAATTAGATCCGCAGCTCTCAATCTAAAATTAGGTCTAAACATGCAAACACTTGGTTCGTCAACCAATAGCCCGTAATATACTCACAGCTCAAACCACAGGTGACCGACATCGGTCCCTGTCTGCCTGGGGGTGCCGACTCCAGCCGATCTAAGACCGATGTCAGTTGCTTTTGTCTGTACTCTACCGACGTTAGTTGGCCTGACCGACGCTGGTGTGTGTGACACTCCGCAAATCTTCTGAAACCTCCTCCATGTCTGCATCAGTGAAGCTTTTAGCTCCACAACCTAACAATCTCCCACTTGGAGATAAATAGCTGCACCTGTACCTATACACCGTCTAAATTATTCCTTGGATTGTATCCCTCTTCAAGATCAATCTTGAAGACTAACCACCATGCAAACCTATGATGCTATACCTATCATTCAAGTAACCTACCATATCCGAACCTACATATCCATGTAGTGAAGAACTTGACCCTGCATAACAAGAATCCCTGCTGCTAGTCCCACTGAACTGCCCTCCAGTACTCCTTCCCCGAATTGGCTCCATACTTTCTGACAACCCCCACTGATTGGGAAAACTCAGGTCTACACTAGACCTCATGTGATTTTGAACCCTGTTCCAAGCTAAGCTTGAACTGTCCATCCCTTGGTGTGATTTCTGATTCTGCATCCTGCGTAATGAACCTCACCAACACCTGATTCACATCAACTCCCACTGGAGATAAAATCTCCATGACTCTTATGCCAAAGAATTTTGCTGCTCCAAATTATTCATGACATACCTCTGAACTAACCTTACCTTTTAGCTCAACAAATCCCTGTATGTACAAAACCTGCTAGAAAACCATCCACATACAGTAACTGGATAATGTCGTGACTCATCATCCACCTGGTAAGAATAAACACAATAGTTACACTGACATTGACTAAAGCCATGCTTAGTCATCCACCTGTCAAAACTTGTACCACTGTCCTACAGCGTCTTCAAGACCTTATACCTTGGCCTTCTGTCTCATGTATCCGTCCACTCTCTTCTTTAACTATGGGAATCCATCCGTCTCTCAGTGCTTTCTTCCAGCTGACAACTCTACCAACAAATACCTATTTGGTTCTTCTCCAAGGACTCACACTCCTCATCCATGCCAAGCTCCCACTGTATCTGGATTTTACCTGCATTGCCTCTTCACATCTTCCTGGTTCTAGACCATCAGTAAGCAATATAAAGAAGGTGAACAACAAATATGAGGTTCACTTACCCTTTCTGACCTCGACATGAGCGTTTAAGACCTGTTGACAGCTTGCTATCTGCCCAATATCTGTTCCAGTGACCGATCTCAACCATCTCCCAGTCTGCTCCTGATCGATGTCAGTTCCCTTCACTAACCCTGACTGTCGACGTCGTCTCTCTGGCCGACGCTGGTATCCTTTCTGCTGACGTTGGTTACTTCATGACCGATGTTAGTCTTCCTATTGCCAATGTTGGTTACTGTATGACCGACGTTGGTACCTGTGTTCATCTATGAGTGATAACTTTTTACCCGCGAGCTCTCCATGGATCAAAATCCTAATCAAATCAACCCTGCTCTACTCAGAATAAATCAGTTCCCTCACCTAATCTCTGTCCGTCATCTCCTCCATGAACACCAAGGATTTATAGTTCTTTAGCTTTTCAAAAACATCTATCTTTCGCTTCAGAACATGCATTCCCCTCCTACATATGTAACCAAGCCTACAAAGCCACATCTCTATAACAGAAGGTGAATTAGTAATATGAGTAGATAGATAAAGGATACCTACTTTCTTACCACCATCTAATTCAAGTGTATTCGCTATGAGAGTTACAGTGCATCTCTCATCACCCAAATTTCCTAAAGAAATTAGACTCAACTCCAAGACTGGTACCTGCATGACTTCCTTCAACCACTGTGTGTCATCCATCTGCAATTTCAGCTTCACTTCCCCTTCATCAATAATTTGACAAGGCTCTCCAGCTCCTAAATAAATCTCTCCAAAGTCATACCCATGAAAAGATGCTCTATTTCAAACTGCATGGAAAGAGGCAAAAGAATATGTGAACCAAGATTCCACTCTATCCAGAACATCCTGTGCAACATCTCCTACAACATCTGCTCCTCCCTATTGATCTGCAACCAACCAACAATCTTTATTTACCTGCTCTTTCTTTCCATCAATTAGACCATTCATGCTATTTAGTTTCTTCATTCATAGCTTACTTCCTTCTGCCATTGCTATACTCCCACTCAATCAAAAACCCCTGTGAGTAACCTGTAATCAATAAACACTACCAGATCTGAAACCACCTGTTAGTAACCCAACCAAAAGCTCTGATACCACTTGTCAGGAACCTAGAACAATAAACATGCTCCGATGCCAACTTGTCAGGATCTTGCTCCTCAAATAGAGCACATATGATTACTTCTTGTATTAGCAACTAAACACGGAATTATACTAGAATCAATAAGTAACTAGAAATATGAAACAACACAGGAATTGAGAGACAATACACAATTGTATTAATAATCACTCAGAAGAATATACAATAAGGAAGATGCCACTTCTTCCTCCACCTCAAAAGTTCACCACACCTCAAGACCTTCTTCCCTCTCTCTCTCGGTCCCAACAATCAACTCAAATATAGAATTGATGTTCACCTCTCCAACCAGTTAGTAACACGCTGTCAGTTAACCAAGTACACAATCGTACTCCAAGTAGATCTCCTGCTCTCTACTACCTGCAAATCACTAGACCTTACTCACCATGTAGATATCTCTACACCCCTGAAGAACCCTTGTCCTTGCCTCACCAAGTCCTTATGATTCTTCAACTAGTACCCCGATGGATCAGCTCCTAGACCTTGCAGACCTTGCAACTCTCCCTGATCATACACACTCAGCACCCCTTTGGAACTAGGAGGAGCTACACTAGCTCTCTCTAAAAGCTCTATGGCTTTCTAGCACACTTTTACAATACAACCATGAGTCTATTATATAGATCTCATCCAAACAATAATTAGACACCTAATATAATAATTAGATTCATAGCTCTCAGTCTAAAATTAGGTCTAAACATGCAAACACTTGGTTCGTCAACCAACTGCCCGTAATATACTCACAGCTCAAACCACAGGTGACCGACGTCGGTCCCTGTCTACCTGGGGGTGCCGACACCGGCCAATCTAAGACCGATGTCGGTTGCTTCTATCTGTACTCTACCGACGTCGGTTGGCCTGACCGACGCCGGTGTCTGTGACACTCTGCAACTCTTCTGCAACCTCCTCCATGTCTGCATCAGTGAAGCTTTTAGCTCCACAACCTAACACATTCACTCCCATATTATTTTTTTATTGAATATTTTATATACATAGCCCTTAACTCCTACCCTTGGAAACCCATCTAGTGGAAAATATTTTTAGATGACACTTATGTCAACTAGCCACATTGTGTGGCTAAATTATAGGATTTCCATACCCATTTGAATAATATTATTGGTATCATTAAGTTTACAAAGGAATTATAATTTTAATATAATCTTGCCTTCTTAGACATCATCTTCTTTAAAAAATCTAATGGTTCAGTCTCCAGTAAGGTTTATAGACAATCTACCCACATTGATCTCTACCTGCACATGAAATCCAACCATCACCCTTCTCAAAAAATATGTGTCCTTACAACATTAGCCATGATAAATTTTAAAATTTATATGATGACCACTTAGAGGATGAAATTAAACACTCTAATGAAGTTTTCAAATCAAATGGTTACAAAGGGAAATAGATTGTTAGATCTTTTAAATCAGCTAAGAATGTAAAAATTGATAAACCAATATATCAGATCTAGATATGAAATTAATTAGTAAATAATATAAATGAATACTAAATAATTGACATATAACACAAGTGTTTATCATGGATTAAAGAGGTAAAAAATCCATCAATATGATATTAGTATATTTGAGAAACTCTACACCCCAATATAAACTTCTCCTTTTCACTTCTTCACACAGTACTTCACAAAACTCTAGGTTTAATAAGTTTGAATATGATAAAAGTTTCATATTCGAGAGATGATTTCACAATAGGGTAAAACCCTATTTATATTTAAATATCAAGGGAGGTGACCGTTGTAAAAATAATGAGTCCATCCATCCCGATAAAACCAATTAATTAAAACATTTGGTAAATATTAAATAACCATAATAATATTATTTATTTTCATGAGGTTTCTACCTCATGTTAATAAATAATATATTATTATTTATTTATTTAATTATCAATGTAAATTAAGAGGTAATAATTACCACTTAAATATTAATTTTTCTAACACTCCGCCTTAATGCTAAGTGGATATAAATGTCATAGTCACTTCAAAAAGAGGAATTATATTATGTACACAATTGAAAGATTTAAAAACTTTCATCATTCCAAACACCACCTTTTGAAACAAAAAGAATTATAATCCATAAACTACTCAAATGTAAATTTAGACTAGTATGATCGTAAGACTACATCTCACGGTTTATCATGAATTATCACTAAGCAAATTGGAGCCTTTTATAACATAAGGACCTCCATTACAAAATATACTTTTAATTTATTAATAATTTTAGTTAAATCACAACTTCCACATGAATTTTACAATGCTTTACAATAAGAAGAAGTGTAGAGAAAGAGAAGAAACACATGGCCATCAGAAAGTGGCATTGTCATGCACACTCCCCCTCAATGAAAACTCTAAGAGGCCCAACATTGCATGAAACTAAAAAAAATTTGGTAGCAACAAGTGGTCTTAAGAATATATATGTCACTTATTCATCTATAAGATAAACTTGTAGATCAATATCACCATTAAAGACTTTTTCTCGGATAAAATGCACATAAACTTTAATATGCTTAAATTATTGGTGTTGTGCACCTACATAAAACTTAAACACATATCCAACCATAGATTCATGATATCATAATATGATTATCATCATAATAATCACATACATAAAAATATGACGTGTTTTTCTATGGTAAAACACATTTTAAAACAATCATGTCATATTTTAAGCAAATAAGTTCACTACTTTGACTACAAAGTTAGTAAAAAAACATAAATATTGTATTCAATTTATTATTAGTCGTCTCTAATATTGACAAGATGAGCATCCCCAACTGTCATGCAATGCACATATAATAATTTACTAATAATATGATACTAAGTTTTAACCAAACATTAGATATCATATTAACAATAACTCATTTTATCATTTGAGTTTTATCAAAAAACTTTTAAAGTTTAATATGCTTCAACAAAAGATTGGGCTATAATCTCTCATACATTAAATATGGATAATTTTAGAATGAAATGCCATCATCCAATCAACCAAATGTGAGACTGAAACAAATGAGTTTAGAGATGTATAAATAGAATGTTTAGTAAAATAAATGTTGAAGAGCCAATAATATAAACTCTATTTACACTTTGTATTTCATAACATATCTTATTATCAAACAAAACATATAAGGATGTTAACATAAACAATCAAATAATAAAATAATAAAATGAGAGTATCTAAAAAATTGAAATAAAAAATATCTAAACTCACTAAGCATGATCTTCTTACCAAATGCAATAATTAAAACATGATCATTTTGTCAAATTAAGCATGATGTTATGCATATAATGTATTTTAATGCTAACTAATTTCAAAATAATCATAATATCTATATATTTTATTTGATTTATCATCTAAGACAAATGTACCTCTTGAAATGTAATTGTAATATGTTATTTTCAAGAATCAATACTAAATCATTTTACTAACAAATACAATGTAGATGAGACACTATCAATATAGCTAGTATCTCTAAAATAACAAAAACATAGTTTTATCAAAATAAATGAAATGTTATGTGCATACATGTATTTTTTATGTAGAAAAATGAAAAGATTAAGCAGGGATTCTATTCAGAATATGCAAAGTAGTATTCATGGCTTTGACTGATAATAATTTAATAACATTTTCAGATTGCAACATGTTCTAGCCATTTCTATGATGGTGTAGTTTTTTCTTTCAGCAAACCATTTTACTGAGAGGATTAAAAATTTGTTAATTCCCTTTGAATAATACAACTAATGTAAAAAAAATCAAACTCTTTACTAACATATTCACCACTATTATCAAATATTAATCTCTTAATAAAAAAATCAGACACATTTTCAACACTAGTTTTAAATTCTTTGAATTTAGACAACACATCAAAAAAAATTTAATGAAAAAAGACTAGATCATTCTAGTGTAATCATCAATAAAAATAACATAATACAAATAACCATTAAGACATATAACTTTATTAGGTCTTAAAACATCACTATGAATCAATTTTAAAGGATGTGAAAAATTTACATCATGATTCTTGTGAAAGGGGTTAGTATGTTGCTTACCACATAAGTAAACTTCACAAGTTTCATGATGAAAAGGGATAGAAAGAAGTCTAACAACAATATTATTTACATACATATCATATAAATTTTAAAACATGCAAAATAAGGAAAAAAGACATATAAACCATAATTAAGATTCATTCTTACTATGTGATGAAAGAAAACATAAAGAAAAAAGATATATAAACCATTCTTTTAAACACCTTCAACAATCAAAGAACCAAATTGTTTTCTAATACACCAATTATATTTAAGTAATATTACAATGAAATTATCATTTGTAAGTTGAGAACAAGATAGCAATTTTTTTTAAGTCTAGGTACAAAGAAAATATTATTAATAACAACATTTAAAAACTTTTTTTTTTCATGTTTAATTTCTTCTAAAAATGAATTATCTCCTAAGTAAATTCTTTCAGATATATCTATAGAATCACAAAAAATATCAGATAAGCATGTCATATGGTGTAATGCACAGTTATCTAAGATCCACTCATTTTCATTTGAAGTAAATAAAGCAACATATAAAGCAATAACATTTGAATCTTGATTATTATTTTAATTAAGATTTTGATTTTTTTGTTTATTTTAATTAGATTTATTCCCTTTTATATTTTTTATAAGTTTGATTTTTATTTATATCCTTATTTTTATAACAATTTTCTCTCCTATACTAAATTTACCACACAAATTGTAATTTCTATTAAACTTAAGTTTATGATTCTTATTACCAAATTTCTTATCCTTGTATTTATCTTTAGCAGAATTAGAGTTAGATTTCTAGTTTTTAGTGTTATTAGAAATGTTATTTAATGTAATAAGTGTTTGAGTGTCATTCTTTTTAGCATTAAAATTTGTCATAACTTGCTCTTCTTAAATCAAGAAAGTAGACAAGGTGGTAAGGTCAGGGATATCTTGCTCAATTTAATATTTAGAATTTAAAATTAAAATAAAATTTTTAAATTTTTCAAGAATATTTAACTGAATGATAAAATAAATCAATTGATCATGAATCAAATACAATTACATCCATCTAACTGAGCTTTAATATTTTTAATTTTAACAAGAAAATTGACAATTTTCTCATCACTTTTCATAGGTGTATTTAGCAATTCAAGGATTAACTTAATAATATTTGAAAGATGAGTGCCCTCATGCATGGATTCAAGAAGCTTATAAACATTTTTAAGAGACTCTTGATTACCAATGTGGAGAAAGAATTCATCCTTAACAATCTGTAAGATAATGGACATAGCTTCTTGTGATTTCTATTAAAATGTATTAGTAAGCTCAGGGATCACATGTTGTCTATAAGGAGTTTTTTCAGCTTCAACAAAAATATTTTACAACTTACAAGTTATAAATTTAGTTTTAACATGAATTTTACATTATATTATAGTTATTTCTATTAAGCATTTAGGATTTATATAAAAAAAATGAGGCAAAGCCATAGCTTCCCTTTAAATAGAATAGTAAACAAATACTTAAAATTAAACTTTTTTGAGTCAATTTTAACTTAATTTGATATTAAAATAAATTTGAAAGTACAAACACATAATAATTTTTTAATTTAATGCTAGACAAATTAAAAAATTATGAAAGATTGCGATAAAATAAGGTGTTGCAAGTGTCACAAAAATATACTAATGTAAGAATAATTTTAAGAAAAATAACCTTTTTAATGAGTTTTTATACTTTGATTGTAAAATAAAGTAAACCACAAGTGCATATTAAATTAAAGATCTAATTAGATTCAAAATAATGTAAAAAAAATAAATAAAATTACATAAAATTAGGTGTTAAAAAAGTCACACTCAGAACAACCACCTAGATATTATTATTAAAAAAGATATAAAATTAATAGTATAATGTTTCAAAATATAAAATAGACCACGCAGATATGTCTAGAATGTGTCAAAACCTAGGGATCGACTAGTTACATGACTGTGTTTGACAAAATATTCACTAGGTCGAAAGTCTAAACAAGTTTGATAGGTTAACTAGGGTTAGACATGTGAAACATTGACACGCAAACCAAAAAATGAAATTATTTAAAAATTTGATATGATCGAATTAACAAAGATTAATTTTTATTGGATTTGAACACATGACCACCCTATTTGTAAGTTTTTAGCAAAATTATTACAACCAACCATTTTAGAACTCTTTATTGAATTTTTGCATGCATTAGATACTATTTTAATCCTTTTTTCATTGAATTTAATATGTATGTATGTATGTATAAGATTAAACCACTGTGCATGTAAAAAGATTTTTTTTTTCAAATGTAAAAATCTATTTACTTTTTTAGTAAAAATATAATTAAATACTAGGGTCAGGGTTGCATGAAAATTAAATATTTATAAAATAAATTATTTTTTAAATAATTATTTAAAACTATATGAAATAGAATTACTTATAGCATGCAGCCTAGAGAATAATGGCATCCATGTAAAAGTTTAAATTTTTATAGTACCCTGAATAGGTCATGAGAAACCTCAAAAATTTGTAATCCTTCCTAAAATTTTGGTGCAAGGCATGTTAGACCTTCAAACTAGAATTTTTGATAAAGAATTCAATGTTTTGAATTACTAGGTAGAAATATGATGCCCCTGTAGAAGCTTTAGAAGGCACATAACCTTGTACAGACAACCAAAAATCCTAAAATTTATTTCAATCTTTCAGATTTTTAAGTTTAATAATGAAGAAATTTTAATAATTTGATTTTGATTAAGAAATCAAAATTTTCATTTTCTTAGGCTGATAATGGTGCCTCTATGTCTGAGAAAGAATTCTTAGATCTCCAACTAATAGTTTTAGGGATCCATGGTAGTGTTTTCATGTATAAATGAAGGAGATAAAGCCACTAAGCACAAATAATAAGAAACTAAACCTCTCAAAGATCAAATAAAAAAAATCTTCCTCTGCCATACATAGGTTTGAAGGAGGCTTTTAAAATAATTAAAAATATATTTTAAATTGAATAAAACCTCAATTATTTCAACTCAATATGATATGCTTTCCAATTAAATCCACTCACTAGAATTTGAAACTATGTAAAAATTGATAAACTAATATATAAGATCTAGATATGAAACTGTTTAGCAAAGCATATAAATGAATACTGAATAATTGACACAAAACACAAGTACTTATTATAGAAAAACTTCAAAGAGATTAAAAAACCCACCAATGTGATATTCATATATTTGAGAAACTTTGCAGCTCAATACAAACTTCTCCTTCTCACTTCTTCACATAGTGCTTCATAAAACTTTGGGTTTAATAAGTTTGAATATGATAAAAATTTCATATTCAAGAGATGATTTCACAATAGGGTAAAACCCTATTTATATTGAAATATCAAGAAAGGTGGTTGTAAAAATAATGGGTCCATCCATCCTAATAAAACCAATTAATTAAAACATTTAGTAAGTATTAAATAATCATAATAATATTATTTATTTTCATGAGGTTTTTGATTTATGTTAATAAGTAATATATTATTAATTAATTACTAATGTAAGCTAAGGATTAATAATTACCACTTAGACATTAATTGATCTAACAAAAAATGACTTTATTAGACCAAATATTTTGAATGATAATTTGAACAAACCTTCAGTGTAACTCCTATATGTAGAAGAAATTTCTAATAAAATTTTTAAAAATCACAAAGTAAGAACATCCATACCACTTTTCTCCCTCTCAAAAAGCTTATAATTTTGGTCAAGTCTTCCATGGACAAATTAGAACCTACTTTCAGAAGTACAATATACAAAATTAATTGCTCTTATGGAGTGTCATACATTGGAGATATGGGTCACTCTATCAACACTAGGATTATTTAAAATCTTTTTGATATAAACAAAGAAAGGTTGGTCAAGTCGGCCCTGGTAGAACATTTATTAAAAACTTAGCATCACATTTATACAAAGGATACCAAGTTTCTAGCCATAGAAAACCACTTCTTTAAATGTCATCTAAGGGAAGCAATAGAAATGTACAAGTATAATAACAACCTTAAAAGAGATGACAATATTGAATTAAACCATTCATTGAGATCTATCATTATCTTAATTAAAAAAATGTTGACCTTTTCCAAGCTTCTCTCTTTATTGGTTTCATATTCTTTCTCTTTAACCCAGTGTTGTCTATGTTCTCTATTTGGTTCTCCTTCCTCTCCCCAATTTGCTTTCCTACTTCGTGCTCTTGTGTTTATTATTTTAAATTCCCCTACCCTTTTTCCTAGCTCTCTAATTAAAAAATTTAGTATCCTTTCCCTCTTAGTAATTACTTACATTTACAATGTTATTTCTCTCTACCTCATTTAAAAAAAAATTAATAGTATTTTAAATTACAAGCTCCAATTTTGTATTACTCCTTTTCACACCACTCCTAATTAATTATTTCCATCACTTCCTTTATATTTTTAGCATCTCTTTTCATTGGTTTCCTCTTCCATTTTTTGAACTCAGGGTGATCTTTGTTGTTGTTTTTATTATTTGATTGGTTTCCCTCTTTCCTCTACCACCCTCATGCCTCACCCCAAACCCCCCCCCCCCACCCTTCTTGATTTCTTGACTCATTAATCTTGTCTTTCATCCTTTTATTAATTTTACTTATACCTTTCTCTTTAAAATTTAATTTTTGATCACTTGTGGCTAATATATTTAAACTTTTATTTCTAACTCATTTCTCAATATTTAAATAGATATCATTTATTTAACTCCAATCTTCTATTTTATTATTTGAGTCAAAAGATTTATTCAAAATATTTTAATGTTTAATTTTTAATTTCAAAATTCTTAATGTTTAATAGTTTTTAAGTTTTATACTTATATTTTTTATTCTCCTAATCACTTGACATTAATGGACTTCATTATAATATCTTTAAAATGGAATACCTAAATCTACAATCTAATCATTTTGTTCTCTTATCTTGATAATAGTTCATAGAGTGTGAGCTGAAACTTTGATCCAAAAAATATTATACAATTTTATCCTGAAATCCTTAGAAATTTACTTTATGGACTATGAAAATACTCTCTTTGAATATATATATATATATATATATATATATATATATATATATATATATATATATATATATATATATATATATATATATATATATATATATATATATATATATAGTCTATTTTTTAGGAGTTATTTTAGTCTATATTGTTATAATTTTCTGATCAGTTCTTAGAAAATAGATGTCAAATATTGTTTATGCAGGTTGAAATAAGTCATCAATGTAGCTATAAAAAAACTTCAAGTGCTAAAATACCAAATTAGGAGCAACCTTAAAGGAGATATGGAGATCATAAATAGTTTTAGAGTTTCAGATGAAGTAGCTCTGGATATTATCAGTAGCTTTGAATTCCTATATAAATTATCTCCAAGTTTATTCAGTTGATTTTTAGATAGATGGAAAATTGATATAATAACATCCAAGGCCTATAAAAAACCTTAAATAAACAAAAAATAGTTTGTGTTTATGTTTTTATGTTGATTTGTTTTTTTTATTTTGGCATGTGAAGATGTAAGACTAAAATAAACATTTTATGAGAAAAAGACAAAATAGTCATGAGAACATCTTTAAACTTGAATCTGATTGTATATTTTGATTACTCTTGAAAAAAAAGGAAAGTTAAAATTAAAAAATTATCTTTATCTGAGTCTATATGCAAAATTTATGCTCATTAAAAGTTGGCTCCAGAGATCTCCATCCTAGATGCAGAGATCACCAGTCATGGCTCCAAACATGCACAGTCTGGCTCCAGAGATGCATAGAATTAGTTTCAAATATGCTCAAAATTGACTTTGAAGTCTAGAAGACTAAATAAATAATGAGATAATAGTTTGGAATAAGACAAAGATCTGTAACTATGGAAATATGAAAGCAAAGAACTCTAGAGATGATTGCTACCTATTTTAGAAAGTATTTATATGAAATATATTTATAGTATTTATAAAATTGGGTGTTTTTAAAGGATGAAATATATTTATAGTATTTAAACTATTATAAATATCTCAAACATCAATTTGTTGGATGAAATCAAATTGGTCAAGATTGATTAATTCTTTTCAAAAAAATCAAAGGTTGTTAGAAAGAAGAAAAACACCTAGATTCTTCCAAAAAAATCTAGAATATGGTGGATTTATGAATCTAGCATTTTCCACTATTTTATCTTTAAGTAATGGAGATTGTTGATATTCTCTAAATAATGTAAGAACCTAATTTGTTAGTTTTTTTAAATCTTAGAATAATAATTAATTTTAAAACTAATTTTTTAGGTTTGTTAGCTTCAAATAAGAATCATTTGTAAAATAATTTGTTAAATTGTTAAGATTAGGAATTCATTTTTAAACTTGATTTATTAAGTTGTTATTCTTAAACAAGAAGTTGTTAAAAGATTCTCATTCATAGTTGTTAGTATAAGAAAGTATAAAATAATTGTAAAGTTGGAAGAAAGATTGAATCAAAGATTTGAACATTTATAAATTTTATTATTTTTAATCATTTTTATAAATAAAAAGCAATGGTCCACTCAACATAAGGAAGAAGGTTAGTTTGTATTTATATTTTCTATATTAAATCTATTTATGTTTTTGTTTTAATTTTTTAATATTTATTTTATGTTTAAAGTTTAATGTAACTTGAAAACTAATTAGATCCATATATGAATAAATGTTTAGTTTCTTTTCATGAAATGTGTTTCTCAATTCCTATAATTTCAATTATGCAAGTGTGTTTTTAATTCTATAAAGTGTGTTTGATTTATGCAATTTAAATTTATGCAAGTGTGTTTTAATTTTATAATTTCAATTCATTCAAGGGTATTAGGAAAATAACCATTGCCGAAATGTATTATGTGACCTATTGCATATAGCCTTTAGACATAAATTTTGATTTAATATGACATTAATTAAATTCATTTGATTAAATGAAGAAGAATGATGTCACTCATCATTTTTGGTGTCATTACCGAGAACACTAGGCAAATTATTAAAATTGGTTTTCATAGTAGATTCTTAATCATATTTCATTAGTCTTATTTTGCTCACATCAAAAAATGAATTGGTTTAATTTAATTTATTTTCCAGTAACTATGTGATTTTTATTTTCAGCAAGATGTGTTTTTATTTTTTGATAGGACCTAGGCTCACAAAGCTCTGACACCAATTGTCAGGATTAAGAGCACACTTGATTACCTTTGTATAAGCAACTAAACACAGAATTTAACCAGAAGTAAAATGTAACTAGAATTCAAAAATAGCACAGAATATGAGAGACAATACACAATATTGTATTAATACTCTTCCAAAAAGAAATACAATGAAGAAATTAGACTCTTCCCACACCTCTTGGGCGTCCCAATAATTTTCCCTCAAGAGTTCTCTCTCTCAATTACAAATAATTAACTCAAACACAGAGTTGTTGTTTCAACCAGTCAGTAACAATACTGCCAGTACACCAACCAGTAAGTGACAATCAACTCAACCGTTGTTGCCTACTTCCAGTACCAATCGAGTACACACACATACTCCAAGTACATCTCCCTGATCTTGCTCCTTGTTGTGTTGCAGATCTCCTTTGACCTTGCTACCCCATAGATCTCCTTTGACCTTGCACACACACACACCTACAGATCAACTGACCTTACTTACCATGTAGATCTCACCTGATCTTGCACACCTGCAGACCTAGATCTTACATACCTTGGAAGAACCCTTGTCCTTGCCTTACAAAGTCTTTATGATTCTCCAAATTACAATATAGCCCCATGAGTTTATTATATAGATCCCATACAAACAATAATTATACTTCCTAATTACAATAATTAGAAACGCAGCTTCAAGACTAAAATTAGTCTTTACATGCAAAAAACCGGTTCGTTAAACTAACTGTTCATGAAAATAACAATTTTGGAATCACACAGATGATCAACATCGATCATTATCTATTTGGAGATGACTGACGTCAGTTGATTAATGACTGATATCGACAGCTTTCTATCTACTCCTGACCGACATCGGTTGGCCTAACTGACATCAATTACTGTGACACTCAACACCTCCTCCATGTTTGCATACCTATGAAGCTTTTAGCACCACAACCTAACAATCTCCCACTTAGAGATAAATAGCTGCACTTGTACCTGTACATTGTCTAATTTTGTTTCCTAGCTTGTATCCTTCTTTAAGTTCAATCTTAAAGACCAACCACCACATATCCTGTGGTGAAACTCCTATCATCCAAGTACCCTACCATATCCGAATCTACATACCCATGTAGAGAAGTTCCTAACCCTACATAGCATGTATTCCTACTGTTGGTCCCTCTCAGATACCTGAGAATCCACTGAACTACTTTCCAGTGCTTCTTTCTTGAATTGGCCACAAACTTGTTGACAGCTCCCACTGCTTGGGTAATATCAAGTCTAGTACACATGTACTTAACCTCATCATGTGAATTGGGACACTATTCTATGAATTTTCCATCCATATGTGTGTTAACTAATTCTACATCCTACATCTTGAACCTCTCCACTACCTTATTCACATAATCATCTTGAGACAACATCAACCTGTGATCTTCCCTGTCTCTAGGAATACTCATGCCAAAGAATTTTTCTCCTCCTAAATCCTTCTTGGCACACCACTGAGCTACTTTTACCTTTAGCTCAGCAAAACCCTACATGTGTGACCATGCATCAAGCATATACACTACATACAATAACAGAATAATGTCATGACCATTATCCAACTTGGTAAAATAAACGCAATGGTTACATTGACATTGACTAAAGCCATGCTTTGTTATACACTTGTCAAACCTATACCACTGTCCTGGAGCTTGCTCAAGACCATATGACCTGGCCTTATATCTCACGTGTCCATTCTCTCCTTTCTTTAACCTAGGAATCCATTCGTCTTTCAGTGCTTTCATACCGGCTAGCAACTCTACCAAATCTCTCGTTTGGTTCTTTCCCAAGAAATCAATTTCCTCATTCATGCCATGCTCCCACTGTTTCCTGGAATCTACTTGCATTGCCTCTTCAAAACTTCCTAGTTCTTGACCATCAGTGAGCAATAAGTTCAAGTAGTATAAAGAAGGTGAATAACGAATTTGAGGCTTACTGACCCTTTCAGTTCTCCACATGGGCATTTGAAACTCCTTGATAGCTTGTTGTCTGCCCAAAATCCATTCTCTGGTTGACCCTAGTTTGCACCCAATCGATGTCAAATCCTCTTGATCACTGACACCAATTCCCTGACTGACGTCAGTGTCCACCTGGTCATCGACGTTAGTTATATGATTGACGTCGATATCCACCTACCTAACATCACCAACTTTCCCTGTCTACACATGACCAATGTCAGTACCTGCCTGATCGATGTCAATTCTACCTGACTGACATCGGTAACTATGTTTTCCTATGAGTGATGACTTTTTACCCACGGGCTCACTTTGGATCAAAACTCTGTCCAAACTGTCCTGCTCAAAATCATTCAGCCCCTTTAGCTAATCTCTGTCCATCATCTCTTCCAAGAAAACCAAGGCTTTCTAGTTCTTAAGTTTGTCAAACACATCTGACTTCCTCTTAAGAATATGCATCCCCTTCTTATTCATGTGACCAAGCCTCCAAAGCCACATCTTTTCATCTACATCTGAAGTAGATAAACTAGAAGGAGAATCAATAATACAAGTAGATAGATAAAGAGTACCTACTTTCTTACCACATGTTAATTCAAGTGCATCCACTGTGAGAGTTATTGTTCATCCCTCATCACCCAACTTTCCTATAGAAATTAGACTCCTCTTCAGGACTAGGACCTGCATGACATCCTTCAACACCTATGTGTTTCCCGTCTGCAATTTCAGCCACACTTCCCCTTTGCCAACAATTTGACAAGGCTCACCAACCCCTAAATAAATCTTTCCAAAGTCTCCACAGACATAATCATGGAAAAATACTCTATTTCGGGTTGCATGGAAAGAGGCAACAGAATCTAAAACCCAAGATTCTACTTTATCCAAGGAACATATAAGAGCATCCTGTGTAACAATCCCTGCAACATCTGCTTCTCCATTTCCTTCATGCTGATCTTCTACCAACCAACAATCTTTCTTTACCTGCCATTTCTTTCCATAATTCAATAATTGATCATTCTTGTCATTGAATTTCTCCATCTTAGTGTACTTTCTTTTGCCATTGCTATACTCCCACTCAATCAGAAACCCCTGAGAGTGACCTATAATCAAACACTAACCTACTCTAAACCAGGCTCTGATGAACCTGCAACCTCACTCTGATACCACTTGTTAGTGGTATCACTTGGTGAACCAACAACCTAGCTCTGATACCATTTGATAGGATCTAGGCTTGCAAAGCTCTAACACCAATTGTCAGGATTAAGAGCACACTTGATTACCTTTGTATAAGCAACTAAACACAGAATTTAACTAGAAGTAAAATGTAACTAGAATTCAGAAATAACACAAAATATGAGAGACAATACACAATCTTGTATTAATACTCTTCCAAAAGGAAATAAAATGAAGAAATTACACTCTTCCCACACCTCTTGGGTGTACCAGTAATTATCCCTCAAGAGTTCTCTCTCTCTCAATTACAAACAATCAACTCAAACACAGAGTTGTTTTAACCAGTTAGTAACAATACTACCAGTACACCAACCAGTAAGTGACAATCAACTCAACCATTTTTGCCTACTTCTAGCACCAACTGAGTACACACACATACTCCAAGTAGATCTCCCTGATCTTGCTCCTTGTTGTGTTGTAGATCTGCTTTGACCTTGCTACCCCACTAATCTCCTTTGACCTTGCACACACACACACCTGTAGATCAACCGACCTTACTTACCATGTAGATCTCACCTAATCTTGCACACCTATAGATCAACCTAGTCTTTCACACCTGTAGATCAACCTGGTCTTGCACACTTACAGACCTAGATCTTACATACCTTGGAAGAACCCTTGTCCTTGCCTTACCAAGTCTTTATGATTCTCCAAATTACAATACAGCCCCATGAGTCTATTATATAGATCCCATACAAATAATAATTAGACTTCCTAATTACAATAATTAGAAACACAGCTTCAAGACTAAAATTAGTCTTTACATGCAAACAACCAGTTCGTTAAACTAACTGTTCGTGAAACTAACAGTTTTGGAACTGCACAGGCGACTGACATCGGTCGCTGTCTATCTGGAGATGACTGATGTCGGCTGATCAATGACCAATGTTGACAGCTTCTTGTCTACTCCTGACCGACGTCGATTACTATGACACTCAGCACCTCTTCCATGTTTGCATACATGCGAAGCTTTTAGCTCCACAACCTAACATTTTTATCAATTATATTAAAATTTTCAATTCCTATCAATTAGATTAAAACTTTTAATTTCCAGTAACTAGATTAAGGATTTCAATTTTTTAGTGATTAGATTAAAAATGTGTGTTTTCATTTTCAGCAAAGGCATGATTTAAATTTTTATAAATTAGAAGAATATTTAAAATTGATTAAATCTATTTTACTCCTATAAATATTCAGAGAAGAAGAAATTTGAGAGAATTTTTTTTATAAACATCAATTTTACTTTGAGAATATATTTTGTAAATAGATATTTTAAGATTATTTTATAGAATATTTATTTTTTTAAATATAAATAGATTCTAAATCAATATTTACCCCCAAAAAATCATAAAAAACTAACATTGTGTAAAATAAGTAATGGATGATTTTTTTAAGGAGATTCAGCCATAAATGATAATGTAGGGTGGATGAGAGATGCAAATTTGATTGTTGCATATTAGGAGATTGCATTCCTTTAAATTAATACCCAAGAAATACAAGAAGGAAAAAATATTCCTAAAACTACACTTACAAAAAGGAAAGAATAAAAATATGTATAGTGAATACTTCTACTAGAACAATAAATGAGGATGTAGTGCTTATTAATAAAAGATATTTACATATGTAGTTGTTGATAGTCAATTTGTAATTGTTTATACACAAGTTTATGAACCTCGACTTGTAACTATTTTTTATCCATATATTGGTATAGAAATTAAAATTATTACATATAATCATGCTCTTAAATAAATTATGTTGAAAAATATTATTGTGTTTATGAATTTAGCTCATATATTATATTTTTATTCATAAAGTAAGAAAATATAATTTCAAAATTATTAGGAGAGAATTTTTCATGAACAATTGGCAAAGGAAGATCTTACCAAATTTTTCCTTAGTTATTGTTGTAATGAGAATGTTGAGAATGACAAAATGCATAGAAGCATGCAAGTTTTAATTGTAGCTCAAAGAGTCCAATGACCACCAAATCAAGAAACTTCAGGTATGTATTTTTTATTTTCATATAAATATAATTATATTTCATATAATTTATGTCTTATTATTGAATTTTCATACTTTAACATTAGTCAAATCATTGTTAACAACCACTTGTTTAATTGTTGACTATATATGGCCTAAGGCGGCTTTTTGTATTAGTCCTGCTGAAGGGGCTTCAGGAGGGATTGTCACTATGTGGAATAGTGCTAAAATCCAAGGATATTTTATGGCCCATAATAAGCACTTTTTGATTACCAATTTTTACATGAATTCCTTGAACTGGACGTTGGTAAATGTTTATGCACCGAATAACAGAGCTTTGAGACAGAAATTATGGATAGATCTGAGTAGCTACAGGAATAATCCTCAGAATTATAAATGGATGTTAGCTGGAGATTTTAACACACCTTTATACCCTTATAAAAAATAGGGTGGAATTATTGATTACTTGAACATCATGTTTGACTTTGTTGAATTCATCAATGATTGGGGATTATTGGACATAGAGCTGCAGAACCAAAAATTTACTTGGACCAATAAAAGAAGAGGAGATCAAATGATTCAGATTAAATTAGATAGATTTATGATATCAAGCAACTAGAATGATTATCAAAATATGCAGGTGCAGGCTCTACCTAGAACCATGTCCGACCACTACCTGATTATCCTCAATTAGAGAGATCAGGGACATCACGGACCTCCTCCATTTCATTTTGAAGCTGTGGATTAAACACACAGGTTTTAGACAAATGGTGGCTCAATGGTGGAATATTCCCATTCAAGGTGCTCCCATGTTTAGAATAGTCAAGAAACTCCAACACATTAAATAAGAAGTTTATGGCTAAAATAGATACAGTTTTGGGCAAGTTTTCCAACAGAAGAAAAATATAATGGGAAAACTCAAGGCTATTCAGCAACTGATTGATAAAGGGGATGACTCTGAGGGCACCTTAGAAGAAGAGAACAGTCTATCTTCAGAATGGAAGAATTTGATGGAAAGGGAAGAGGTTTTTTGGAAACAAAAATCCCATGTTCAATGGCTTAAAGAGGGTGATAGGAACCCTGCTTTTTTTCATCTCTCAGCTATGAAACATAGAAAAGCCAACTTAATAACTAAGCTTGTCCTAGATAATGGAGACATTATTACTAAGGATAACAAAATAGGGGAGCAAGCCAAGGCATTCTTTCAGAATCTGCTTACAGAAGAAAACAATAATGATAGAATTGATAGATCTATGAGTCAATTCATTGATAAAATCCCCTATTTGATAATAGAAGAAGACAATCTAGAAATGTTAAACCCTGTATCTGATGAAGAAGTACATGTTGTTTTATTCTCCATGGGCACTTTTAAAGCCCTAGGTCTCGATGGCTTTCCACCTATATTCTTTCAAGAATATTGGGAGATTGTTGGAGCAGACCTCACGGCTACAGTTCATGATTTTTTTAGATCTAGAAAACTTTTGAAACAAGTCAATAATACCTTCATTGTACTTGTTCCTAAAAAATCTCAACCTTTACACCTTACTAATTTTAGACCCATTAGCTTAAGCAACACTGTGTATAAGATATGTACTAAACTGTTGGTTTTGAGAATTCAACCCTTGCTTGACAAAATTATTTCTCTTACTCAAAAAGGTTTCATCCTGCGCAGACAAATTCTTGATGCTATGATCACCACACATGAGACTATCCACTCCATGGATAAGAGCAGAATCCCTAGGATGGCCCTCAAGCTTGATATATCCAAAGCTTATGATAGAGTCTCTTGGACTTTTCTATTCCAAGTGATTAGAAACTTTGGGTTTAATGATAAATTGTCTTGCTTATTATGGAATGCGATCTCTTCTGCTAAATTCTCAGTGCTGGTTAATAGTGTTCCTAGAGGTTTTTTCTCCTCCTTGAGAGGAATTCGTCAGGGAGACCCTCTCTCCCCATACCTATTCATCATTATGGTTAAGGTACTGGGAAGATACATATAAGCTAATATAGTTTTAAAAAAGCTAGTAGGCATCAAACCTACCTCTTCCCTTCATCTTATGGTTATACAACATTTTGTGGATGATACCATCTTATTTGGCATCTCATCAATGATCGAAGCTAGAAGATGGAAGAATATACTTAATGATTATGCCAGAGACTTGGGATAGAGAATAAATTTCTAGAAAAGTAATGTGTACTTCTTCAACACTCCCAATGAACTTAGACATATAATCATTGATATCTTAGATTGTGCTGAGGCTGGCCTACCAGCTACCTACCTAGGTCTCCCACTCTCGGTCAAAGAGGCATCTTCAAGTTTTTGGAATGGTATTGTGGAACATACACAAAGGAAACTTCTTGGGTGGAAGGGGAAACTACTCAGTAGTGCGAGTAAGCTGCAACTTCTTCAGGCATCCTTGCAAGGTATTCCTACTTACTTCATGTCTCTTTTTAAAATTCCTACGTATTTTGCTAAAAAGTTGGAACATATCCAAAGGAAATTTTTATGGATGGGAGTGGAAGGCAAACAAAGAATGTCTTTAGTTATATGGCAAAAAGTGTGTCTCCCAAAATCTCATGGTGGACTTAATATAAGATCCATCAGGAATATGAATAAATCCCTCCTCTCAAAAGTTAGTTGGAATATGATTCACAACAACAGTGAGTGGGAGGAAATAATTTATGCCAAATACATGCATAGCATTGATGATTCCAACTTTCTTCAACAGGCAGGATTACCCTAGAAGTTTGTGATATGGAATAAAATGTTAAAAAGTAGAAGTCTTCTCAAATAGGGAATTAAGTGGAAGCTTGGAAATGGCTGACAGATTAAATTCTGGGAGGATAATTGGTTAAGGGATAAGCCTCTCATCTCCCAAGGAAACTATGGAGAAATTATAGACCTGAATACTTAGTTCTTTAGTGATAGGGTTAGTGATTATATGAAAAATAACAATGGGATAAGGAGCTGGAAAAACTTTTTGGATTGTTATGTGCACAGGCTTGAGCTTATCCCAAGAATTTGGGAGATCCAGCAATATGTTCAGGAGATCAAAATACTGCTCTTCCCTTGGGAGGATGAATAATACTAGTGGCCGAATAAGAATGGATCGTTCTCTATCAAATCTACCTATCATCTGCTTACACTTGAAGCTCAGAATAAGGAGGTATGGAAAAAGGTTTGGAATCATAAACCCATTCCAGAGATTAACTTGTTTTGGTGGGCTGCTGCCCATAACAAAATCCTTACTTAGGACAACCTTCAAAAGAGGGGGTTTACTTTGGTCAACAAATATTTTCTGTGTGGTTCTAGAGAGGAATCAGTTTCACACCTATTCATACACTATGAGTTTACCCTAAATTTATGGGGCACAATACTTAACAACTTTGGTATTGAATGGGTTTGCAATTTTGACCTTAAAGAAGTAATTCTCAGCTGGAACTCAACCTTCACACATCCTTGGATTAAGGAATTATGGAAGCAAGCTCTGCCATGCTTGAGCTAGACTTTATGGAAAGAGTGAAATCATAGAAATTTTAGGGACACTGCTAGAAATGTTGCTCAAGTGTTTAACTCCTTTGCTAGGGCCACTTGGAAAGTGTTACAATAGCTCATATTAGTGTTGCAGAGAAACCCCTATCTAAATTTGAAAGTCAAATTGCTGCCAAATGGAAGGTTTTAAATCTTATCCCTGGGCATGATAATTCAAAAATTCTTCAGAGACTTCATATTAAATGGATACCACCTAAACCCAATTGGATGAAACTCAATTTTGATGGGGCATCCAAGTTGAGTGGTAAATCAAGTGGAGGAGAAATAATAAGAAATGAAAAAGGAGGGATGTCTGCTGTCTATGCTGGTGGCATGGGTTGCCAGAGCAATAACTATGCTGAAGCTATGGCCTTACTTTGGGGATTAAAGTTAGCTATATCCCTAGGAATTATAAATTTGAATATTCAGGGAGATTCTAAGTTGGTCATAGATGCCGTTAATAAAGCATCTAACATTGGTATCCACCTAAAATACATCATTACAGACATCCAGTTTCTTTTACAAAAGTTTTTTGAAGTTGAGATTACCCACACCTACAGAGAAGATAACAGGGTTGCTGATGCTTGTGCCAACCTTGGTCAGCAATTCTCAGGATGGAGGGTATGGTGACAAGGGGCTCATATACCCCTA
Source organism: Torreya grandis (assembly GCA_037957365.1). Lineage (NCBI taxonomy): Eukaryota > Viridiplantae > Streptophyta > Pinopsida > Cupressales > Taxaceae > Torreya > Torreya grandis. Next base: position 878,629 of record JARHVA010002598.1, read on the forward strand.
AACATTAGAGAGATCATTCAGAAGGAGATGACGGAGCATGAATGATGCACATTGATGATGAAGATAGCTTTCGAAGGCAGTCCACATGGAGAAGGCCATTATGGATCATGGAAAATGATAACCTTAGTACTTCCTTGATTGTCATGATTAATTCCTTGTATCATGAGGTGGAGGTGCGAGAGTCACATCATGAAAACCAAGGGGGAATTATTTTCAAGCATGAATGTAGACATCACCACGGTGAGCCATTTTGTAAAATGAGCCCTCACATCTGCATTCAGTGCAAATGGAACCGAGGGCTTGTTACTTGTTTGAATCTCAAGGCGGTAATTGGGGTATGAAGAGCCAAAAATTCAATAAATTTTGGAGGACATTGGTGGGAAACAGGCTTCTCAGGTTTTTGAAGTCACTAAAGAGTAGGGTGTTGATTCTAGGGGAACTGTTGATAATAAGGAGAAGATGCATGTAGAAGAAGCTGGTGAGGGTTCAAAGAATGAGAATGATTGGAAAATAGATATTGGGGCCTTGAAGGTCCGCATTCAAAAGCTGGAAAAGGTCTTCGCCAAAGGCCTTCGAAATAACATTCTGCTAAATATGACTATGTTGGAAGCGGTGGGTAATCCAGGGAATGCTGACAATGTGGACAATGAGAATCTTAAGGATATTGTTAATTCTATAGTTATGTAGTTTCATCCTTTTTAACTCTGGTCTTTCTAGTGTTTTGTTTTGCTTCTGACTTTGTTTCTTGACTATGTCATTGGTTCGGTGCTAGCATCTTTTGTTTGCCAGCCTTCCTGTCTTTTTTGACTATATAGGGTTCAGCCCCTGGTTTGCCACCTTAATTAATCAAAAACAACTACTTGTTTAATTGTTAAAATATAAAAATCATTCATTACAGCCACTATGCCAACATTATGCTAGTTGAAGGCTTCTCAAGACAAAACAATCTAACCTTCTCCCATAGTTCTTATTAATTAATTTTATTCCTACACATAACTTTAGCAATCCACTATCTTAACTAGAGTATAATAAAAAAAATGATAATTTTTCCAGCTACTAAATTTCATCCATAATCAAGGATTATATTAAGACCACACCCTAAATCAACCATAATAATAAAATCCATCCAATTTAATTATTAAATTCATAATAAATATTCTATTAGTTATAAATAAACTAATCTCTGAAGCCATATCCATTTATAAAAAAAATTGTTTCATTGTTTTTTAATTTATTTTTTCATGCATGTCTGAATCAAACAACCTTAATAAAACATGTGAAATAATATAAGAAATATATTAGAAGAAAAGGTTCCAAACATCCCATGTTCTTTGATAACTTGTTAACTTTTTACCATAATATTATATTTGGTTATTCAAAATAACATATGATGATTGAATGTACTATACATGTATTGTTTATCATATTTTTATACTCTTTAGTTTGCTAAAACAATTTGGTTGCAGTATAATCTTTCTAAAATTTTGTTTTGATTAGTAAAATCATAATTAAATGGATTTGAGGTAGATTTTGATTTAAACTTAAGACCAACAAGATACATATGGTGTTGAATATAAATGTCACTTATCTTTTAGAGAGTTATTTTACCATGAAATACAACATAACATGAATAGTGTAGTAAGTTCAAAAACTTTAAAATCTAGTTTTTATTATACACTACATTTTTTTGACAATTTTTTTGAAGATATTGTTGAGATCAATCACAAATATATAAGCAAGGAAATGTAGATTAGTCATCTTAATGGTCTTAAAGTTTTTCAAAAATATTTGTAGCATTCATGTGCTAATTGAAAAAGTTCAAAGATAACTAGAAATTTGAAAATTTTGTAGAATAATGAGTTCCTTTTATTCATGCTTTTACACATAGATTGATTTTTTTTTAATTTGGGTTCATAAAAGAATAAATTCATGAGTGCAATCAACTTTATAATTGATTTGAGTGTTTTAAAAAAACTGAAACAAACACTTCTTAATTTCTCATCATATTATCATTTCTATAAGAAAATAAAAATAATAATAATTAAAACCATTGAGTATTGTTGAAAGTCATGGTTAAAAAACCAATTTGTTGGTTGGTAATGTAATGATAAAAAGTCTTGATCATAAAAGTAATAAATGGATGATTAAACACAAAAAAAGAAGAGAAATTTTGAAAACTAACAAGTGGTTGCTTCCCTAATAATAATAAAATTGTACTTGATCAACCTTGACTTATTGCTCCCTTTCAACATCAAAAAAATTTGAATATGTTAACATGAAAGAATAAAAAGATAGTTGGGAGTATAATTAAGGCATTTATTATTTTATTTTATTTAGAAATATAATTATATATTTTTTAATTATAAATAGGTCCACTTGATAAATTTATTGAAAAGAGAGCTAAACAAAAGAAAAAAAATGAATGAGAAAAATAAAATAATCTCCCTATGTATGAGGATAGGCATAAATATAAGTGTGAGAGAAGAGAGAATGAAAAGTTAAAAATTAGTAAATGACAGTTATTTTCAACACTTAATAAATACATTACTGAATTAAAAATAATGTTCATTGGGATCTTTTAGTTTAAATTATATAGTTTATAATAAAAGATGAGATGAATTAGTTAATTAATTAAAAATGAGGAGCCATTCTTCCCAACAAAAAATATGTTTCAAATAAATAAAAGGTCATGATCACAAAACATAAAAATAGTGTATCAAAAGATACTAATATCTACTACTCTAAATCTCATTTGAGACTAACATAGTAGAATAATTTTATGATTGTTTTGAAAGATGAAAAATATTACTTTTGGATGGAATAAGTGGATTGATATCTACAAAAAATATAGATTCAATAAATTATTGAAAAAATATGCATCTACATAGAAACCAACAACATGCATGAGGACATGTACAAGTTTAAATGTGAGAAATGATAAAACCATAATATGTCTCATTATATTAGTAAATAATACCATTTTATATTTTTGAAATCATGTTTTAAAGTGGAGTTAGATGTATTTTTAAGAACTTATATTTTTTTAGAATGAAATATGAGATATATATCTAGTCTATTCTTTAGGAGTTACTGCGGTCTACATTGTTGTTACTTTATGAAAACTTTATAGAGAATATATGCCAAATGTTGTCTATCTGGGCTAAAATGAATCATCAATGTAGACAAAATTTTGAAGTGCTAAAATACCAAATTATGAACAACCTTGAAGTGGATATGGATATTATCAATAGTTATAGAGTTCCATATGAAGTAGCTTAAGAGATCATTAGTAGATTTTAAATTCTATTTTAATCATCTCCAACTCTCGTCAGTTGATTTTAGGATAGTTGGAAAAGTGATATAAGAACATCCAAATCATATAAGAAACTTTGAATCAACCAAAAATATGTTGTGTTTTTATGTTGATTTATTTTTTGTTTTGGCATGTGAAGATGTAAGATTAAAATTGATAGGTTATGGAAAAAAGAAAAAAAATCATTAAGAACATCCTTAATCCTAAAATTTGTTGCATATTTGGATTCCTCTTTAAAAATTAGGCAAGTTCAAAATATTAATCATCTTGATCTAAGTTTTTATTTAAAATTTATGCTCATTTGAAGTTAGTTATGGAGATCTCCATCCTAACTTTAGAGATCGCTAGTCTTGACTCCAAAGATGCACAGTTTAGTTCTAGAGATGTACAAAATTATCTCTAAATATGTTTAGAATTGATTTTGGGATCTAGAATATTAAATAAATAATAACAAAATATTTTAAAATAATTTTTATAGTCTTTCTATTTATCAAAATTATAAAAATAGAAACTTCAAAAAATAGACATCAGTAAAAAAAGTTTGTAACTATATAAACATGAAAGCAAAGAGCTTTAAAGATGATTACTACCTATTTTTATAAATTTTTATATGAAATATATTTATAGTATTTATAAAGGTGGTAATATATTTATAGTATTTAAACTATTATGAATATATCTCAAACATTAATTTGTTGGAATAAATTTAATTTATAAAGATTATGATTGATTATCTCCAACAAAATCATAATTTGTTTGAAAGAATACAAACACCTAAATTCTCTCCAACTAGAATGTGGTGGATTTGTGAATCTAATATTTTTCACTATTTTCTCTTTGAATAATGGGAATTGTTGATATTAACCAAATAATGTAAGAATCAAATTTGTTAGTTTGTTGTCTTAAAATAAGAATCAGTTTTAAAAATGATTTGCTAAGTTGTTTGCCTCGAGTAAGAATCAGTTATAAACTCATTTTTTAAGTTTTTAATATTATAAAATCAGTTTTAAAACTAAGTTGATAAGTTTTTATACTTAAAAAATAAGTTGTTGATGAAATTGTATTATAAATACGACCTTCTCATTCATAGTTATTAGTATAAGAAAATAAAAAATAATAATAAAGTTAGAAAAAAGATTGAATAAAGGATTTGAGCATTTCTAAAAAAAATTGTTTTTAATACTTTTTCTAAGGAAAGAGAAAGGGACACTCAACCTAAAGAATAAGATTAGTTTGTATTTATGTTTTCTAGATTATATTTATTTATATTGTTATTATAATTTTTGAATATTCATTTTATATTTAAAGTTTCATCTATAAACTAACAAATATTTAGTTTTATTTCATGCAATGTGTATTTCAACTATTTAAATTTTAATCATGCATGTATTTTTTTATTCTGTAAAATGTGTTTGATTTATGCAATTTAAATTTTTACAAGTGTGTTTAATGTTCACTCATGCAAGTGTGTTGATAAGAAAAGAACTATTACCTCAATATGTTTTGTACCCTATTACATATAGCCTTTAGACACTAACCTTGATTTGATATTGAATTGATTGAATTTAGTTGATTAAATGAAGAGGATTGACAACACTCATTAGTACCTTTTAGATATACACCTATCTACTACTTGAAAGGCTCACATTCACTATCTCTTTGTGCCTAAATTTATCTTCTCTTAGCTTGACCATTGTTATTATGATGACCAAGATTTATATACTATGAAAAAAACTCTAAATATGATTATTATTCTTCACTGATAGTTTTAGACATGTACCTATTTTCTAGCTTCGTAGAGACTTGCATCTTAGATAGACACATGCATTGACGTAAGTGTCCACTTTTCCTACAAAGTGTCAATTGCCAAAAATTCATCTAATTTAAAATTAAAACATATCCTAAATGTTATCCTAAATTCTTTAGTTGATATATTTACAAAAATGGATTGGTATATATACAATATCAACCTTCATTTATTCCTCACCTAAAAAACACTGAAAATTCACAAGGTAACATACCAAGAAGTACTCAGTCAATCATTCAAGTGAGAAAACTTTCCCTAATTATCCCTATTTTCATATCAATCATAGGAATAGTATTCCATTAAGTCTAAAGTATTCAAATATAATAGTTCATGAACCATATTTTTCAAGTTATAAACTAAGTCACTACATATTTTTGCATATCATGTACTACATCCTTATGCACACACAAGAAAACACGTAGAAGATAAAAACATAAGTTTGAGGCCTTACTTAGAGTATTGGATATGTAAGTAGAACCCATTGATAAAGCAGTCCTTGGGGTAGCTCAATACCATGAGCCCACTAACCCATTTTTTCCATAGTCACTCTAAGGTTGAAGAAGCTAGCATTAGATTATTTGACTAAAAGTGATAGCCTGTGTGTGTGATATGAAGACATCAAAATAAAGGTGACATAAAACCCATAAGGATGTAGTTTTTTGTATCTAGATCTAGTGAGTATTTTATATAGGATACCTATGGTAGGGTTAGATACCTATGTCAACATAATTGCCTAGATTCAACACAAAAATATAAGGCCACAAAAATAATATTTCCAAAATATGATGATTGTTCTAGGATCATCTTCCAATCCACTTCCAACCTATTCTAGATCAAACCTACATGAACATAGTAAAATTACTAAGTATCATTGTTCCCTATTTATTTCAATATATATCAAAAGCTATTCTTTTCTATTTATAAAAAATATTAGTTGTATAGATTTAGAATATTGTTTGTTTAATTTTTTTATTAATTAGACTATTCATTAGGTTAGTTCATTATCCTTGTATAAAATCTAATCTAATACCCCTTAACCCTAGATAACTACTTATAAATATATTTAGGGTTAAACATCTATCTATGATAGCTTTTACTAACCCTCATCAAGATGGTGATAATAACTTTCCCTCTGGTTAGGTCCATGGTACCACTATCCCAAGACAGAAGGTAACCCCTATAGTGAAAAATTAAGGTAACCAAAATGTTCTTCCTCACCTCCATCTACCTCCTACATGTCCTCCTAATGGTGTTTGTATGCATATTCAATCATAATTACCTGGGTTTTGTGCTTGTGAATCCCTTCAAGATCAAATAGTCAATATGATAAGGATAATAGAAGAGTTATAAAATAAAAATTAGTATTTTAGTTCAAAGATCACATCATTGGAAAATCAGCTCACATATCATAATAATTTAGAATATTTTAGTGTTACTCATACATTTATATCTTCGTCTATAGATTATATGCCTAATAATACTTCATATCAATATTGAAAGTTAAAACATAATACATATACAACTAATGCTTGTAAAAGTATAAAAAAAGATAATAAGAGATCAAGTGAGATTCTAAGATAAATTATTCACAACATATTGATCAAACTACCTGTTGGTGTTCTAGATTTGCACCCTAGTTAAGTAAGGGTATTATTCATAACTTCCTACTCAAATCTAGTCCAAAGCCTATGGGTATCCTAATAATGGATCAAACCTCCAAAGAAGGTTGACTTCCTTCTGGATCTATCACCTAAACTAGACCTAATCTAACACTTGCTTGGAAAAAAGATAGAGAGCTACAACAATATATGAAAGAATTTAAAATGGGGTGATGCACCAGTAATTGGAAAACTTATACTTTGCATAATACACACTATGAGACACATTCAAGACCAAAGAAAATCAGTCCCACATGAGTACTTCACAATAAGGCATGAATCAGTTATCAAACTAACATGCGAGGGCAGATATCCACTTTTAAGCTAAACAACAAACTATAAATTACACTTATAATGACCTATGAGAAATACCAAGCATTTTATGAAGTTGAGAAAACTCAGACATAGACAAAGAATATGCATTCACTTAACTATAGTACATGAATTCATAGAACACACTTCAATCTCACTTTTAAAATGATGGAATTCAGTCTTTATTGCATCAAAAGGTGTCATAATACAAATTTTGGCATAAATTAAGCAATCTAAATTATAAGAGTCTATTTATCTAAAAAATGTTAGAGATTTCTTTCTAAATTTTCTAGAGAGAGCCACATGGTAGAAGTTGGAATGTATATAAAAAAAGGAAGATAGAGAGGGAACTACGATATATTAGCATAAGTTGAGGATGCTAACTCATGACCTTATCAAAAGGAACATTTTTTGTTCAAGAATTAAATTACCATTGCCCCTATCCAACCACCAAGTCTCCTTGTAACTCCATGTTATCATCTATCTGATGTGCTGATGAGGACCATGTCTTAGAATTGATAGAATTATTCCATGTCTACTTTAGGTGGCCAACTATACTTGTTTATCAAAAATTTGATCCTAATGATAGGTGAGACATCTCTCCATGATCATGTTTACATATGTGTTTGATCCAATATCGAACACAGGTCCATTATAGGTGAAAATCAATCCACTTATTGGTTTTCACATATTCATAATATCCATGGAAGCCTAAAAATTGCTTGACTTTGCTTTGAAATCACTAGTCCATCTTTGATATTTGTATTTGGTCAAAAAGACCTATTTTACCTATATGCAGTTCTGTTGGCAATGTTTGGTCCCTTAGACCCATTGGTTCTACCTAGGTCTTGTTATAGGTCTGGTCCTTTTGGTTTTTATCTTGGCTAGGTCTAAGAATGCCCCATCAACTTCCATCAAAAATATCCTGGGTTTGAACGTTGTTTATTGGTTGTCAATTGCCAACTCAGACTATTTATATTATACCCAACTATCTTTATTCTTATTGGTCCCATAGATCCTTGTTGACGTATTGACTATGCTCACACTGTAGATCTTGATTTGCATGATTAAACATGTTCCATCAATATTCTATCAACTTGAATGCATTATTGACACTTATCATCCATGCATTGATCTTAAGATCCTATTTTCAATCTATTACTTCCACACTTACACCACATGGTGGCCTCTCATAAGTCTTTGATCTTTTGACTCATCTCACACCATTAATCTCCTTGGTATGAATTAATGTGGTCTATTGATCTCACTGGGACCCACTATTTGAAATCAAATAGCTACTTCATGATATCAAATTTAACATCTGCTCTCTCGTTAAATGAAATTCACATGACCATCATTGACATTCATGCAACCATCAAATTTAAGCTCAAACTGGTTTGTTTTCCTCAAGCTTTATTTTGATGTTTACATAGATTTCTTAATCTTTTTTCGATCAGCTTTAAAGGCTCAAATCTAGAAGCAAAAAGGTCATAGAGATACCAAATTTATAAGAGATGTTCTTGGCATAAGGGATTTTATGGTGTTGCAATCCTATTGTTCATAAGGCCTTTTGAAAGAATATATATAATATTCAAAAAAGCTAGCTTGTGTGTTTTCATGTGATGTGTAGGATGGCCTAGCTACTTAGACTAGGCAAACTAAACTTTGAAGGCTTAGATATAGAAGACTCATGTAGATATGAAACTTGCAAGGAGTAATCTTGGCATGAAGAACTTTGATTATACATTATCTGCTAGTTGCATAAGGAATTTTGAGCTCATTTATAAAATTTGTAAGTAAATTGGTTTATTTGTTTCCTACGTGATATCCTAGTGATGATTTATTTTCTCAAATTTGCATAGTCCATATTTTTATCAATGTTTCAAGGCTCTGATGATCTCCTAAATCTTGTGAAAATTGGTTCATGTTCCTGGACAACATAAAAATTGTTTGGACCCTTCACCTACAATTGTAGACCTATCCCTTAAAGATCAATTAGATCACACTTTAAGCTCACTTAAAGTGTTTCAAAAGAATTGAAAAATCTAAATGATTTCCAATTGAGGTCTATTTGCTCCTCATGACATCAGGTCACTTCTTCAATCAGGATCCTGCTCAGCTTATGGACTCTTGGACTAGGCACATTTTGGTATGTACACCAAATTTGGTCAACATCTTTGGCAACTTGGTTGGGAAGCATGCCTGCTATGCTTGAGATATTGGAACATCTCTATGAATCTTATATCATTTACATGATACATGGGTCATTTATATCAAATTGTAAAATAAATAATTCTAACAAATAGGAAAATAAATAAACTTGAAATGAAAACTAACTTAATAAAGTAAAGGCAACTAATTTATTGAACAATTGTGTGAACAAAGCACTTATGTGGGATAAAATAAAGGAAACTATTGTGTTATAAAAACACTAATAAAAAAAAAAAAAAAACTAACTATGTACATGGGACTTAGCTTCCTCAATAGCAGTGCTTTAGATGTATCTCATTAACTGGGATAGGAAGCTCTTCACCATTCATCCTTGTGAGTTGGAAAGCATTGTAGGATTTGTAGTTAGAGACTATGTATAAAACACTCTAGAGAGAATCAAATTTTGTGTGCCTTCCTATCTTAGCTCTGTCCTCATCCCACTTGAGGACCAAATCTCCTTCTTGAAAATTTCTTGAATAAGTTCCTTTGTCAAAAGATCTCTTTACCATTTTTTTATGGGCCTCCATATCCAACATGGACTGATGCCTTGTCTCTTCTAGTTCCAGGAGCTCAGCATATCTTATTTACATTAGATCATTCTCCAAAAGCTTAGTTTGATGCATTAATTCTAAATCAGGGAATTCAAGAGAAATAGGCATTCTTGCTTTCTTACCATATACTAGTTTATATGAAGAATTGGATATTGACTTTTTATAGGTGATCCTATCAGCCCAAAAATATAATTTTTATTTGAGATGCCATGACTTATGATTGTTTTTCAATAGTCCTCCTTATGATCTTCGACAAATTCTTGTTAGTGGACTCAGTAAGGCCATTGCCTTATGGATAATAGTTTGATGAAGTACTGAGGAAAACACTATGTTGAATTGCCCACTGGTTGATTTTAGACCCCATAAAATCCATAGCATTATTAGAAATAATGGTTTAAGGGCCTCTAAATTTGGTAAGCAAACCTTCATAAAAGTCCAGAACATTGGTTTCATTTACTTCTTTTAATGCCACTAATTCTATCCATCTAGTAAAATAATATATGGCAGTTAGGATCCATTTTTGTCCTAAGCTTGAAGGGAGATTAATGATACCAATAAATTCTAATTCCCTTTAGACAAAGGGTTTATTTACTAAAATTGGTTGAAGAGGTAACGCTGCAAGCTTAACTTTCTCAACAAAGAGAGCACATTATCTGCATTTCCTAGTCCATCCATAACAATCACCAAAAAAACTTGGCCAATAATACCCATTTCTCATTATATTGTGGGTTTTGATCCTTTCTAAATAATGACCTCCACCATGTCCATCATAGAATTTATCAAGTATTCTCTATGTTTGACCTAGTTCTATGCACCTTAGCAATATGCCATTGACATCCTTTTTGAACAACACATTATCAATAAGAAGAAAAGGAATAGACTATAATCTGAAATATATTCTCTTTGAAGGGGTGAGATGAGAAGGATAAACACCATGTTTTAAGTATCTTACTATATCTTGGAACCATTTGGAATATGAGGTCTGATTAGTTGTAACTTTTTTATCATTTGACATCATAACCATCCCATTAGTCTTCTGCAAGTCTTGGGTTAGATGTTTACAAAGTCATTTGCCTCTTACTAACTGTGCGACCTTGATCTCCACATCATATTCCAGTAATTTTTTTATCCAACCTAATCTCTTGTCATATATATCCTTTTTTAAGAGTAAATCCTTGACACTTGGATGTGCAACCATCATATGTATCTTATTATTGGACGACAATTACCTAAACTTTATAAGAGACCTTATGACTAAAAGTACATGCTTCTCAACAAAAGAATACCTTGTTTCATATTATTATAAGCATTGACTAAAGAAGTATATTGGCTTCTCTAAGGTTTCTTTATTCTATTGCATGAGAATACTTGAAATTGTGTCAATGTTAGCATAGTTTTAAAAGAAGCAATCCTTGGTGAAATCAAGGTTCAAAAATGTAGGAGCACTGGCTATAGCTTTCTTGATCTCTTCAAAACTTCTTACTCCTTTTGACCAGTTGAAACTCTGACCCTTCTTTATCATGGTTGTGAGTGGCCTAGTTAAAGTAGCAAAATTTAAGATGTATCTCCTTATAAAATTGATCTTACCTAAAAAGCTTTGCAAGGCTTTCTTGTGTTTAGGTAAGGAAAGTGCAAGAATTGAGTCTATCCTATCAGGATCTATGCTTGTACCATGTTTTGAAATCACATGTCTAAGAAGCCTACCTTTATGAACAAATAAAACACATTTTTTTGGATTCAAAGACACTCCAAATTGCCTACATCTTTCAAACACTTGTCTGAGGTGAATCATATGCTCATATGCAATGTTAGAGAATATTGTTATGTCCTCTAGATAAACATGTATAAATGTGTTATGGAGACCTTGAAATTCCATATCTATAGCTTTCTATAAATTTTATTTGTATTAGATAAACCAAAAGGCATCTTTATGTATCCAAAATTCCCCCACTTTGTGGTGAAGGCTATTTTTAATTGGTCTTCTTCTTAGACCAAAATCTGGTTATAACCACTATAACCATCCAACAAGGAAAACCTTTCTAAACTTTTAAATAGATATAAAAGCTTCTCCATTTATGGCAATGGATACTAGTCTTTAAGAGAGGCCTTATTCAATTCACATAAATCAACACATAGTCTTATTTCACCATTGTTTTTCCATACCAAAAAAAGGTTTGCCACCCAAGTTGAGTGCTTAATTGTAAATATTTTAGCCAAGTCAATGATCTTATGTAGCTCATCTCTCATCAAAGATTAAAGCTTTGGGTTAATGGACCTTTATCTTTGTTTGAATATCTTTGTCTCATCCCCTTACTCAATGGCATGTTGAGCTAGACTTAGATCAAATCCTTTAAGGTCATTTTACTACCATGTAAAGACATCTACAAAACTTGAACATAACTCAATAAAAGTTTCTTTCTCTGAAGATGTGCAAACTTTGGCCAACTTTAAACTCTTGCCAATGAAAATCTCTACATCTATATAGTGTTCTTCCTTGGTTGATAAAGCAAATTTTTCTTTTATCAATTCATCATCTTTGTTGAATATGTTTTCAAGGGTTACTAGCCCTTTAGGCAACATATTTGTCTTTAATTGCAAAATTTGGTCACCGTATTGCTACAAGTGCTTATCTTGGTTCCTTGAGGAGAATTTAGCTTCCTCTTGTAATAATCTGATAATCTAACTATCATCTTCAAATACTTTCCAATTTTCATGGTTGTCTGAGATAGAAGGCCTAACAATTACCTTAATGTGTGATTGAATCTTTTCATTCTTTATGTCATTTGGGATACTGAATTGTGACCCAATGACAACCAACCTATCTACATGCTTGTTCTTATTTCTTGATATGTCTTGAATATTGAAAGACTAAAAGTCTTCAAGTCCCATACTCTATGCTTATAGGACCTAAGCAGTGGGTTCTTGCGTATATTAAATCCTCTTACTTGGTGAACTACTAGTTCACTATCACCAATGACTTGTAAGGTATTGACCTTCATCTTTCTTGCCCATTGCAAACCATGCACTAGTGCTTCATATTCAGTAAAATTATTGGAACAACCAAACCAAAACTTGAGAGAATATAAATACCTTTTATTATTTATATAAATAAATGCCATTCTAGCTCCAGTGCCATGTTTGTTGTAGGATCCATCAAAATATAGCTGTCATAGGCCATCACTAGGCTGATCATCTTTCATCAATGTTGGAATTGGTACATCATTTTCATGAAGACAATAGACACCAAGTCCTTATTCTTCAATGAACTTTTAAGGATCATCTTCATGTAAATTAGAGGCCCATTCATCAAGGAAAAGATCTAGAACTCCATCTAGAGGTGATTCAGTTTCTACCTCACTATTTTCTAGTACTTTGTCTAAGATAAGACAATTGGTGTTCACCATATTTTTCATATATGGCTCCAAATGAAATATTGAAATATGTTTAGAGCATATTTTCACCTTAGTACCATACCTGGTCTTGAACATTAAATAGGTCCAATCAACTGATAAATATCCTTCAATCTTTGGAGTAAAGTCTCTTGACAGACACATGGTAAAATAGGTAGGCAAGTCCACTACTAAAACATCCTATCGAATGGTAACATTTGGAAAAGCATATAATGTTAGATTTATATCTTTTATTATTCCTTCTATATTTTTTGGTGACCCATCTACTTACGATACTCTCTTGGTATTTAGTTTATAGATAAGACCAGGCTTGTCTACAATTTGCTTGGGCATGAAAGTACTACTAACTCCACGATCTACCATACATTTATGCACTAGACAGTCACCAAAAGTAAGAGAGATAAAAGGAAGGGGTTTTGTTTGATTTGACATTAATTTTATCCACCTTTTTCATGTTATTTACCTACTGATCGGGTTGCTTGATTTGTTTGTTTAGGTTAACCAAGATAGCTCCTTGTTTCTCAATTGGTTCTTTAGGTACCTTAAGATCTAAAAGATCTTAAATAAGCATGTCCTTTTTCCCTAGAATGGAAAATTAATCCCACATTTTATTTCTTCATTTGATTTATTATGTTGATGCTCCACTAACCTTTGGTTACAACTTTTAAACCACTAGTTGTTCTCTAATTCGAGGCATTTGGGAAATCTTTACTGCCTCTACATCTTTAATCTTCTATGTTATAGGAACAACAACTTGATCCTTGACACTCTTGGAAATAAAATTAAGAACACTATAATTATTTCTCACATCTTGAGCTTCCTCAGCTACTCTTCTTTTAGCTCTAGTCCAAGTTGTAACTTGACCATTTGTGTTGCTAGTTTCACCAACTTGGTTGAATGCAATAAGATCATCCAATTGCCAATTAATATTGATGGAATCAGGGTGCCATGGAACTTGTTGATATTCTCCTTGAAATGCCATATTCATGTCTTGATATTGACCACCTTGAAGAGAGAAATCTTCCAATGTCATTTGTGGTATAGTAATATCTTATGATACCAAGGCTTGACTTTAGATGTCATTTGGATTAGAAGGTTGCCAACCTAGATCTTGCATCAAGTTATTTTGAGGAATAATATATTTTGAACTAGAAGGTACATTAGGATCAAGGGTTGCATATGGATTAGTTTGGGTTATGACTCCTTGATCTTGATAAGTTTGCCTATTATCCTTTAAACCTTGATAAGGGGGCCATTAGTTATTGAAAGACTAATAAGTGTTCTATTTTTGTTTTTGATAAGGTATACCTTGGTACTATTGTCTTTTGAGTTGAATAATCTCATTTCCAAAATCTTATAACATGCTTTTCAAATCACCAATCTCATTAGCTTGATTAGTAGGGTCTACAACTTGGACTTTTAGGGATGGAATAGGAGCTATAGATGGTATCTAAGGAATTTGAGGTGGAGGAACATGTTGCGATTATGGGAATATGGGCATTAAAGGCCTTGAATCAAGTTTACCAGCTTGTATTAATCTATTTTCTACTCTTATTACAATTTCATAAGCATTTCACAAAGTATTACCACCCATAGATTATATCATGACACTTATATCAATATTAAGGGCCTTAAGATAGTATAGAAATGCATACTCTGGGAATGGTCTAACCAATGTAGGGATCCTAGTTCATGTCTTTTAGAATCTGAGGTTAAAATTAGACATGAACTCATGGGGGTACCTTTGTATGATAGTCAATTGTTCAACCAAACATAGATGATCAGACTTGTCTTCAAATTGCCTAACCAAGACTACACCTAACTCATCACAAGTAGTAATGTAGGTCAAAGGAAGATTCCTATACCATTGCAATGCTTTT
This sequence comes from Torreya grandis, assembly GCA_037957365.1. Lineage (NCBI taxonomy): Eukaryota > Viridiplantae > Streptophyta > Pinopsida > Cupressales > Taxaceae > Torreya > Torreya grandis. Next base: position 893,771 of record JARHVA010002598.1, read on the forward strand.
TCCTTGAAGGAAGTAGCAACCAATCTAATATCTACATTATCTTGAGTAACATTATGAATAAAACATAGATTGGCAACATCTTGGATATGCTCAATGGCAACATCTTGGATATGCTCAACATCTTGGACTGATTCTAGGCTATGGGTATCCTAATAATGGATCAGACCTCTAGATAAGGTCAACTTCCTGATGGATCTATCACCTAAATTAGACCTAATCTAACACTTGCTTGGAAAAGAGATAGAGAGATATAACAATATATGAAATCATGTAAAATGGGGTGATGCACCAATAATTAGAACACTTATACTTTTCACAATACACACTATGAGACACATTCAAGACCAAAAAATATTAGTCCCACATGAGTAATTCACAATAAAACATGAATCAGTTATCAAACTAGCATGAGAGGGCAGATATCCACTTTCAATCTAAACAACAAACTATAAATTGCACTTATAATGACCTATGATAACTACCAAGCATTTTATGAAGGTGAGAAAACTTAGACATAGATAAGGAACATGCATTCACTTAACTATAGTACATGAATTCATAGAACACACTTTAATCTCACTTGTAAAATGATGGAATTCAGTCTTTATTGCATCAAAAGGTGTCATAGTATAAATTTTGGCATAACTTAAGGAAGCCAAAGCATAAGAGTCTATTTATATAAAAAAAAAATTAGAGATTTCTTTCTAAAATTTCCAGAGCTATATGTGGTAAAAGTTAAAACATATATAGAAAAAAGGAAGAGAGAGAGGGAATTGTGATGTATTAGCACAAGTTCAAAGATGCTGACTCATGACCTTATCAACAAAGAACATTTTTTGTAAAATAATTAAATTCCCATTGCCCTTATCCAAATACTAGGTCTCCTTCTTAGAACTCCATGTTATTATCTTTCTGATTTGCTGACAAGGACCATGTCTTAGAATTGATAGAATTATACCACATCTGCTTTAGGTGGCCAATTGTACCTATTTATCAAAAATGTGATCCTAATTATATGTGATACACCTCTCCATTATTATGTTTACATCTATTTTTTCTCTAATATCAAACACAGGTCTATTATATGTGAAAACCAATCCACTTATTGGTTTTCACATAGTCACAATATCCATGGAAGCCTGCAAATTGCTTGACTTTGCTTTGTAATCACTGGTCCATATTGGATCTCTATATTTTTTCAAAAAGATATATTTTATGTATATGGATCTTTGCTAGAAATTATTAGTCCCTTGGTACCATTGGTTCCACATGGATCTTGCTATAGGTCTAGTCCCTTTGCTTTTTATCTTGCCCAAGTCTAAGAATGCCCCGTTGACTTCCATCAAAAATGTCTTGGGTTTAAACTTTATGTATTGGCTATCAATTGCCAACTTGGATTATTTATATTATGCCCAACTATATTTATTATTATTGGTCTCATTTATCCCTACTAATTTATTGATTGTGCTTGCACTATAGATCTTGATTTGCATGATTAAATGCACTCCATCAATCTTCTATCAACTTGAACATGTTATTGACACTTATCAATCACGTGCTGATCTTAGGATTTTATTATTAGTCTATTGTTTTTTCATTTGTTCCATATGATGGCCTCTCACAAGTCTTTAACCTTTTGACTCATTTTGCACCATTGATCTCCTTGGTATGAATGAATGTGGTCCATTAATCTCACTATGACCCACTATTTAAAATCTAACAACTACTTCGTGAGATCAAATTTGATGTTTGCACTCTCATCAAATGACATTCACATGACCATAATTGATGTTCACATAACCATCATATTTAATCTTAAACTAATTTTTTTTCTCAAACTTTATTTTAACATTTGTGCAGATGTCTTACTCTTCTTTTTACCAACTTCAGAGGCTTGGATCTAGAAATGAAAAGGTTATGGAGTTACCAAATTTGTAGGAGATGTTGTTGGAAAAAGGTAATTTATGGAATTTATAATCCTATTGATCATGAGGCCTTTTGATGGAAGATATAAAATATTCAAACAATTCAGCATGTGTTTTTCTATGTGACTTGCAGGATGGCCTAGCTGTTTAAACTTGGAAAGCTAAACTTTGAAGGCTTAGATCTCAAGATAGAAGACTCACACAAACATGAAACTTTTAGGGAGTAATATTGGCATGAATAAATTTTATTTGGCATGATCCACTAGTCACGTAAGGATTTTTTAGCTCATTTATAAAATGTGCAAGTAAATTGGTTCGTTTATTTCCTACGTGACATCCTGGTGATGGTCTAATTCCTAAAATTTTCATAGTCTATCTTTTACTCAATATTTCAAGTCTCCAATGATCTCTTAAATCTTGTGTAAATTTGTTCATATTCATGGACACCATAAAAACTACTTGGATCCTTCACCTGCAACTATAGACTTATCCATTGAAGATCAATCAAATCACACTTTAAGCTCGCTTAAAGTGTTTCAAAAGATTTACAAAAGCTAAATGATCTCCACTTGAGGTCTATCTACTCCTTTTGACATCGGGTCACTTATTCAACCAAGATCTTGCTCAGCTTTTAGACTCTTAGACTAGGCACATTTTAGTATGTAGACCAACTTTAGTCAACACTACCTCTTATACATCCTTTAAAAAATTCAAAATAATATTATGCATATCATAAGATGCATGGGCATGATATAATTAAATGTCTAGATTTGAATAATAAAAGACAAAGTATCATCTATCATAGTAGATAGCTTAATCAAACAAACCACTCTCACTATGATTTCATCTCTTAAATCATAAGTGTAAAAAGAACAAAAAGAGAAAGTATGGCTGCCAAAGGATAATTTAGCACAAGAAAAAATTTAAAATGCATAATTAGAGCAATAAATTTTACAAAAGTCACAAGATGTATAAAATTAATTACAAAAGGAATGTATAGCAAAGGAAAAAAAATAGCTAAAAGTTATAAAAATAAGTTCAACGTAAACAAGAAAGTATATAAACAAAAGGATTTCTAACAAAAGAGTTAAAAATAAAGAGATGCATACAAAAGATATTGTTACAAGTATGACTCAAAATGAGTAAATTACAAGTCTTTCCTCATATCAATAACCTTTCACTATCATTCCTCATATAGATGGCAATGAATTTACCAATATCAAGGTTATGGTTAAGCATAACTTTAAACACTAACCCATTTTTCTCATTTTATTTTGTTTATCTTTCATGATTTATTGAGATTAGGTTCTAAGTAATAAAGAATACACTAACTTCCATAGAAAATCACACAGATCCAATCACACACATAATCCATATGGGTGAAGGCACACTAAACCATTTTTACATAGAGAGATAAAATCCAACTAGATGTTGGTGTGCCTTACAAACACCATCATAAGATGACCTCATCTAGATAACATGGCATTATCCTAGGTGGATGTGTAGCCCTATTTTTTATTAACATTAGCCTTATAAATCATACAATCAATATCAAAGTTATAATTATAGTCATGCATGCTTGATTTTTTAGTTAAGTTGTTCTTCTTTTTTACTTTCTCATTTTATAATATAAATATATGTCTGACATGTTCTAAATCATTTTATGTGATTTCTTGTATATCTTATATACTCTAATTTTACTCAACAATTTGTCTAATTAGGATTAAAACTCTCGTAATCACAAATTTGATAAATCAAAGGGAAAACATGGATTTACTACACTCAATAAATTATTCCCTCATTCCAATTAAATTAATGATGCAATCACTATCCTTAAAATTAATTATGAGTCCTAAAATTGCTCCTAGTCTTTCTTTTTGTCAAAAGACTTTGAATTCACATCAAAATATCTAGTATTCACTTTATATAACTCTCCAAATTTGAATTTCCAATTCCATTCAATTTTTTTCATGTGGTATAATTATTTTGAATCCCTTTTCATCCTTTTAAATTCCTATATAGTTTAAGAAACTCCAAGGCATGGGTATGGGGTTGTGAATTATGCTAGATTGATTAAAAAAAATGCCAAAATTCAAAACTAGCTAATAAAACATATTTGTGAATATATGTAAGCAAGGTGTCATCTAGGGCCACTACATATATAATGAATGGTAAAATCCAATACTAATGTAGTAAAATATCCTTTGTTTTCACATCTTTAGTTCTGCATATGAATGTACATATAAAATTTATCTATCCCAGGATCGTTGAAACAACATAACTTGAATAAATCACAAGAAGTACACATGATCACATAATACATATATATGGAGCATCACAAGAATCATAATATCTCGATAGATCATGTGAATTAATTCCAAGTTTACAATTATTCACATTGTTAACAACATGATATCAATGTAAGAATAAAGTAAAATAAATAAGAAAGGTATAAATTAGGCCTTACATTCCCCTTCCCTTATTATAATTCCTCCTGTAATTCATAGAAATGGTTGGAATATAAATCAAATGATTTTATAACAACCTATTGATAAATTTCATGTACAATATACAAAATGAATATACATAAGAGTTATATGATGTAGAATAATTAACAAAGCATACATTATACAACTAGATCACATGACACATGAATTTATGTGGGAAAACCTCTAAGAGATTAAAAAAACCCATAAATGATTATTTTTATATATTTGAAAAACAAACAACCCAAATATCCAACCTTCCTCTTCTCACTTCCTCTCTATATAAATTTTTTTTTACAAACCCTTTGCAAATATTTTTCACATAAATATCAGACTTATCGAGTGTGTTCAAGATATTTTGTAATAGGGGTAAAATCCTAATTATAATGGGGATGAGGGGAGGTAACCTTTGTAACCAGTGAGTTCATCCTTCCTTGACAATATTTTTAAATGAATGATAAGTAATAAATAAATTTTATTTTATTATTTATTTACACAAGATTTTTCAACCTGTGTTTAATAAATAATAAATCATTTATTATTTAATTACTTAAATGTACTAAGGGTATAAGATAACCCACTTAGCCATTAAATGTTTTAACACTCCCCCTTAATCTAAGTGGGGATATAATGTCATAGTCACATTAATATAGGAATTATACTATGTATAAATTTGAAGGTATTAAAAATCTTGGTCATGTGAAACATCAGCTTTTAAAACAAAAAGAATTATAATTCATAAACTACTATAAAATAAGTCTAGGTTAACATGATCATGAGATTACATCTCATAATTTCTCATGAATAATCATATAAGTATTTTTAGAGTCTTTTATAACATAAGGACCTCCATTACAATAAGATTTTAAATATTAGGGTACAAAATTAAAAATTCCACATGAATTTTATTCAAATCACATAACTTCCACACAAAGTTTACAATGCTTTACAAAGAGAATAAGTATAGAGAAAAAAATGAACACATGGTCATTAGGAAGTGTCATTTTCATGCACATTCCCCCTCAATGGTAACTTTAAGAGGCTTATCATTGTATGAAACTAACAAAACTTGGTAGCACTGAATCATTTTATGAAGATATTTACCATATGTTCATTTGTAAGATAAAATTATAGATCAATATCATCATTGAGGACTTTCTCTCAAATAAAATACAAATGAAATTCAATACATTTAGTTTATTGGTGTTGCATTATATTTTTCACCAGAGCTATAAAACTTTGGTTATCATAATGAAGGATGGTACTATGAGACACATCCAAATGAAGTTCTTCCAATAATATTCACAACTACATGGCTTCTTTAACAACTTTCGTAGCACTTTTATACTATGCTTTTATAAAATAGATAGAGACAATAGGTTACTTTTTTATACTCCAAATGGTAACACATGAACTAACTATAAATACATATCTAGAAGTAGATTTGCAATTTATAATATCATTAGCAGATCAACATCATAATAACTATATAATTTTGCATTATCAATGGAAGAATAAAATTTAAAAAAATAATATTTCCTTTGATATAATGAAATATATGTTTAACTAATTTCTAATGATCCAAATATGGATCTTGCATGAATCTAGAAGTAACACTAATAACATATGAAATATTTGGCCTAGTAATGGTTATATAAATAAAACTAGCAATAAGTTGTTGATATAAGGTAGGGTTAGCTTTTTCACATGTAAATTTTAGATCAAATTTAACACCACCTTAAATAAGAGTAGAATTAAATTTATAATCAAGCATATTAAACTTAAGAATAAGATTATGTGCATACTGAGATTATGATTCAATAATAAAATGTGTATCTTGAAATATAATCACTTCTAAAATATGATGTAGACTATCTAAATTAGTAATTTCAAGTATTTAACTTAATTTATCCTTATATTTATGAATTAAACTAATAAGATTGCCAGTAATCAAAATATTATCAACATATAATACAATTAAGATTAAATGATCATTTCCAACTTTAAAAAAGTGATCATTATCATAAAAGTAGTTAGATAAACCTAATTCTTTAAATAAGGAAGTAATTTTAGAATACCAAGTTTGAGGAGCTTATTTTAAATCATATAGTGATTTTTTTTGACTTACATACGTCATGTTCTCTATTAAGGTTAGTAAAACATTTAAGTTGAGTTATAAATATTTTTTCTTCTAATCACCATTTAGAAAGACATTTTTAACATATATTTGGTGGATACTCCAACCATTTTGGGTTACAAGAGTAATAAGTATTGTAACAGTACTCATATTTTTACAGGAGCAAAGATTTCAACATAGTCAATCCTAGGTTTTTGAGTAAACCCACAAGTAACTAATTTTACTTTAAATTTGTCGATTTTATCAATTTAATTATATTTGATTTTATAAATCCACCTACAACCAACAATATGCCTTTTATATAGAGGGGGGATAAGATCTCAAGTCTGATTTTTAATTAAGATATTATACTTAACTTGCATAGTAACTTTGCATCTATCATCTTGAATGGATTCTTTAAAATATTGAGACTCACAGTCATATATAGCCATTAAATAATGATAATATTGTTGACTTATATTTAATTTATTTAGATTGTCAACATTAAAATACTAGATTAGGGATTTTGCCCATTTAGGTCTTTTATATTGAACATGAAACTTAGGGGGGTCCTTAGGATCTAAGTTATCTAAAGATGGATCAAATTACTCTATGTCATATGTTTCTTCATAAGGAGAAACATGAGAGATAGGTTCATCAAAACAAAAACTTTGAGAAAGTTCTATAGAGGGCTTACAAAAAGATTTTTTGAGAATAAAAACATTCATATTCTCAATGATCTATCTTTCAGATAGATCATATACTCTAAATCATTTAGTCTTAGCTCCATAACCTATGAAAATGTAAGAATATGAAGTAGGATCAAGCTTCTTTCTTTTTACTTTAGGAATAAAGATAGAATTAAGGTTATCAAATATCCTAATATGAACCACATTAGGTTTATTTTTAAACCAAATTTATAAAGGAGTAGAAAAATCAACAACAATAGATTTCATAGCTTTGGCCAATAAAAACTTAGGAATATTTGTAGAATGCAGTATTGTTCTATCCATTTCTATAATTATGAGATTTTTCTTTCAGAAATGACATTTTGCTAAGTGAAATAGGGATTTTTTAGTTCCCTTTAAATACCACAACTAATACAAAAAAATCAAAATATTTACTAATATATTCACCACTATTATTAGATCTTAATCTCTTAATAAAAAAATTATAAACATGTTTAACAATAGCTTTAAAGTCCTTGAATTTAAATAACACTTTAGATTTCTTTTTAATGAAATATTATCATATCATTCTAGTATAATCATCTATAAAAGTAATAGGATATAAAGAACCATTAAGAGATACAGCTTCAAGAGGTCCTGTTACATCACTATGAACCAATTCTAAAGGATCTGAGGAATTCACATCATGATTCTTATGAAAGATATTAGTATGCTACTTACCATATAAGTAACCTTCACAAATTTCATGATGGGAGGAGATGAATCAAGACCAACAACAAGATTATGATAAAACATCATGTAAAATTATAAAATTAACATGTCTTAATCTATCATGCTATAATTGAGATTCATTATTACTATGTGATGAGAGAAAGCATACATAAGAAAAAGTAAAAATGTATAAGTCATTCTTTTGAACACCTTTAATAATCAAATAACTATATTGATTTTTAGTAGACCAGTTATCTTTAATAAAAGTTATAATGAATTTGTCATTCATAAGTTGAGAATAAAATAACAAATTCCTCTTAAGCTTAATTAGATACAAAAATCATTAATAACAACATTTACAAATTTTACCTTTCCTTGCTTAGTTTCTTCTAAAAATGCATTATCTCCTACATAGATATTTTTTAAAATATCTCTAGTATCAGATAAAATGTTAGATAAACAAAGCATATGATGTGATGCACCATTATCTAAAATCCATTCATTCTCATTAGAAGTAAACAAGGCATTATTAAAGTAATAACATTAGAATTTTATTTTTGATTATTATTCTAATTATGGTTCTATTGATGGTTTTGATTAGATTTTTTATCTTTATTAATTTTTAAAAAATTATTGTTAATTCTATATTTGTTTTTCTAATAATTTTCCCTTCTATGACCAAATTTACTACACAGATTGTAATTACCATTAAACTGAGGTTTATGATTCTTATTGTTAGATTTATTATTATTTTTACCATTAACAGAATTATGATTATGTTTATGGTTTTTATTATTCTCAAAAATAGGGTTGAGAGTGAGAAGTGCCTAAGTGACATTCTCTTTAGAATCAAAATTAGACAACACTTGATCTTCTTGAATTAGAAGAGCTAACATGGTAGTGAGGTTAGGGATATCTTGATTTGTTTGGTACTTTGTATTCAAAATTGAAAATAAATTACAAAATTGTAATGAATATTAACTAATTAATGAAATATAACAATTGATATTGAATTAGATTAAAGTTTCATCCATCTATTTGAGCTTTAATATTCTTAATTTTAGCAAAAAAGTTAACAATATTTTCATCACATTTGATAGGTGTTGTAATCAATTCAAGAATCAACTTAATAATTTTAGAGAGATGAGTTCCTTCATGCATAGACTCGAGTATTTTATAATCATCTTTCAAAGATTCAAGATTACTGATATGGAGTAGGATATCATCCTTAACACTTCACAAAATAATCAACATAAATTCTTATTATTTTTGTTGAAATGCATTTGAAAGCTCAGGTGTCACATGTCATTGATAGGAATTTTTCAATCCTAGCCACAATGTTTCATAACTCACAGGTCATAAATTTTTCTTTAACATGAATTTTCTATATATTATAGTTTGATCTATTAAGCATTTGATATTTATCTAATACAAAGGCAAAATCATAGCTTCCCTTTAAGAATGATAGTATAACACTAGATAATGCTTAAAAATAAACCCTTTTTAATATGAATTTCAATTTTATTTGATAGTAAAGTAAATTATAAGTGTAAACAAGTAACATTTGTTTAATATATACTAAACAATGTGAAAAACTTTGAAACAAAATATACTAATTTATGTGTTGCAAGTGTCACACATAAAATAACTATTTAAACATTATGATTAAAAAAGATGTAAAAACTATAATAAGAGGCTTTAAAATTTAAAAAATTAAGCACACTATATGTTTGGAATGTGCCAAAACCTAGAAAATGACTGGTGATATGACTATGGTCGACAAAAGGCTCACTAGGTCAAATGTCAGAAAAGAAAATGACACTAGAGAAGGGTTTATACATGAGAAGATTGTCATGTAAACCAAAAAAAAGAATTCAAAATTAATAAAAATTTAAAAATTAAATTGATTAAGTCAAGAAAGATTAAAAGAGTTATTTTTAGGGGGTTTTGAACACATTACCACCCTAGTTACAAGCTTTTAGTTATTATTAATCTATTATTACCACCCTAGTTACACTATTATTATACACACTATTACCAATAAGATTAAAAGATTTATTGGTAATAGTGTGTATAATAATATGACAAGTGTCATATTGAAATGAAAGGTAAATTTTATTATTATTAATCTTAAAGGACCAATAGAATTTTAATCTCCTTATTATCCCATTATTACTATTATATTCCATAAAAATAATGAATAAAATGCTCCAAATACATGGAAAGCACTATGGTAATAATAAGAGATCTTTTTAAATCTTAAGAGCTTATTGAATCACCCAAAAGACAAGAATTTCAACTCTCTAATCAATGGAATGAGAGAAGGAACACTTTGAGAATTTACTTTATCATTGTTACCCAGATCTTCACTTGTAAAAATAGGTGGATTTGGGATTATTATATCGAATTTACAATAGGATGACTTGGTATTATTATATCACATTTTCCTAAACCCTATTAAAACAATCCATTACAAGGACTTTGGATGATATTACCTATACCCAAACCATAATCAAACAATCCATTAGGAGGACTTTGGACATTAGTCTTGATGCCTAAACCTTAATCAAAGGATTCATTAGGTGGACTTTGGACATTAGTCTTAATGCCCAAACCCTAATAAAAAAACTATTATAAGTAATTTTGACATTAATCATGATTTTAAAACCCTAATAAAGTTTAAACAGTAATAACTTATAATATTTATCTATCTTGATTTTCAAGAGTTATAGAAAACCATAAATAAGAGTCCAAACCAAGGTGCATCCAATATCACAACACAACCCACATCCATCACTCCCTATAGTTAGGAGGAAATAAATGCTATAAAAAATAAAAATAAATGACTAAGTCTCACATCATCCTTATAGTATTGTAGGATGAAAAAATGATACATGGTGTCTCCCAACTTGCTCAACAAGTTAGTCACATGTCATAAGATTTTCACATAATCCAAGACCAAAAAGAAACTTCCCACATTCTATTCTAAAACTCAAACAAGTAGAAAGGTACGACAAAATGGATCATCAAATTTACACACTTGATAATGTAAAAAATTCCAATCTCATAAAGGAGTAAAGTTAAAATCTCATAAACAACCTAGCTCAATCCTAAAAGGAGAACAATGAAACAGGCTAACAACCCAATTGAATCCAAAGAATAATAAATATGAAAATGGTTAAACAACCCAATCCAATCAAATCAAAGACAAATGAATAAATTTAGGAGCTCGAGTTTTAATAAAATACCAATGTAATAAATGGCTAAATAACCTCAAATCCAATAAAAATGAAAATATATAAAAAGATGATTTCAATCAACTTATAATTTTTAATCAAGAACTAAAATATTTTCAAAGTTTTTCACACCAAGTGGAAAAATTCAAAATTTACAAATAAAATATTGTTTAATAATGCATCTCTTAAAGGCCACTATTTTTATTTATTTTGAATTTAAATGAGATAAATAAAGTAAAACTAGAGTAAACTTAATAAAATAGAATATAGTAATAACATACAAATCTGAATTAAAAGAAAATATATTAATATTAAATTTAGATGATTTTAACCCCCAGGCTTAGGGGGTGGGAGGGAGAACCCTCAAGATCCTTTGCCTCCTTTGCCTCTACATGTCACCATGTTCATTGCTACTACTTAATGATCTCCTTGTTTTCTATGCTTTTATCTTTATATTTTTTTATTGATGTGAACTTAAGTTAACTTAGCCATGATTGTTTGGCCATTTGGTGTCCTTATTTGGACTGTGTTCTTCCTGGGGCTTCTTTATCTTGGTGTGGTTTTTTTAGAGTGTGACTTTTCCACCCATATTTTTTGTATGATTAGCAATGTATTATATCTTGTTATAATAATGAAAGTGTACTTTTCAATCAAAAAAATAGACAATGCATGAAAAAGACGTGTAATTATAATTTTTTATATTATATCACCTACAAATATTGTTATTAATATTGAAAATGCTTTGTGTATACTCAAATTAAAATCAATAACTCAAAACCTACTCGGACACTATTAATAAAGTGTAAACCCTATAATAGATGGTATTATCCTTACTCTTCTAATAGTGTCCTTGTATGTTGTGTAGGTTTTTAACTCCTCAAATCCATGTGTGTACACCTATAGATGCTTCTTATATGTGTGCTCATCTTCGGTCATGTGCACTAATTTATTTTGACTTCTCCTTTCATCTCATACCTAGTTGTGCTTTCAAATGCAAGATTACCATTGAAAAAGGGTTTAATATTTTGGGTTGGATAACCCCAACTAATCATTTCTAAGTGAATTATCATTTCTTAAATTCTAATAATATGAAGAGGGCTCAAACTACACATAGTTATCCCACTTATGTGTGTATGTATAACATCATGATCAATATATAAAGTAACACAATGTTTGACATTCAGCACTTGGTACCATGCAAATTTGACCTTTGTGTGTATTTATACTTAGATCTAGTGTTTATCCTTTGAGGTATTTTTATATATTCATGCCTTTATTATAATTCCTAAAGAGTGATAAGGTTTCTCAAGCTTTCGATATATTTTCAAGATAATAGCCAAGTGAGTATAACCTTAGGATTGATATATATTAATAACTTACTCTTAATTATTTCTTTCCATGAACTACTAATAAAACATGTCTAAGTCAACCTATTAGAGACCTCTAAATTTGGCAAATAATTGTTGAATATTCCTGGACACTTTGGGAAGAGATAGACACCTAAAATAACTGCAACTATCTAGCCATTGTTAGTATTGTCCTCAGAGTGAAAATTTGTGATCTAAGACATAGAGAAGGTCTATTTTGGATTATATGATATTATTTTATAGACTAGGTTGATCCTAAAATAAGAGTATTTGGTGAATAAGGTTGGAAAAGATAGATGGGAAGAAAAATAGAGGGAAAGTGTGGAAAATAATCAAATGTGCATGGAATTTATAAGTATGTCAAAGTGTATCTGTTGATATTTTTGTCCCAAAAATATCAAAACATCAAGTACCCTAAGGGATACCCCATAATTTTTGGAAAAATGCCTTGAAGTGACCCAAATCACACATTTCCTTTTTATTGTGGAATCTAGAACTCTGTCTATAATTTATAATTTACAAAATTACAAATTGCTTCTCGAGCTTCGGATCTCATAGAGCATTAACCGATAGAATCTAGAGATCTACTACAAATTGTAATTTGCAAAATTGTGAATTGCTTATTGAGATCCAAATCTCATAATACATTAACCAGTAAAATTTAGAGACCCATTTACAATTTGTAATTTTTTAAATTGCAAATTAAAATTAGAGTTTTGAATCCTACAAACCAAACACCCCATAGAATTTGAAACTTGAACTACAATTAGCAATTTGCAAAATTGTAAATTGCAAGCAAAGTTTTGCTTCCTACAAAACATTAAGCCCACATAATCTAGAACATCAAGTATAATTTGAAATTTTAAAAAATTACAAATTGCTCTTAGAGTTTTGCTTTCCTATTTTCATAGAGGTCAACCCATCCTTGCTTACAAAATCCAAAATTCAACATGTAATTTGTAAAATTAAAAAATTGCAAAATTACAAAATTATAAAATTGCTTGAAGACTTAAGATTCTTACCAACCACTGCCATGGGTGCATTAATTTTATAAGGTTTATAAATAAGTGTAAATTAGGTATTTTTTATTCATTGTTAAAAATTACTAATTGCATTTTGAGTTTTCACCTTGTATTGCGAACTCAACCTCAAGCCATGCCTGCAAGTAGTGACCTCAAAGCCACAAACCAAGCCATGACCTTGAGATACATAATGATGCTATCCTACCACCTACACAATATTATTTTAAATCCCCTAAATTTCCTTAATCCATCATTTTCCTACAATCAAAGTGTTTAAGTTTCCTTCATTTTTACAAAAATTGGATTGTTATTTATTAGGGTTTTCATTGCTTAAGGCATCATTTAGGTTTCTTAGGATTTTGTCTTGTCATCATGGTGAGGTATGTTAATCCCCATAGGTTGCATTATTCAAAAATGTTTCCAAAAATAGTCTTTGTCTTAGATTTTTCCCCCAAGATTTAGTATTCAAGAAAATCTAGGGCTTCTATTACAAATAGTTGAGAACCTAGGGCTTGCAATTCAAAACACTTGAATATACCACCATATATTTGCCTACATAGAGCATATTCCATTACAATATCCTCCAAGTCCCCATGTAATTTGGACCTACTTTGAACACCTTCAATCCCTATGAGAATTGTTATTATTTCAAACACATCCCATCTCCGTGGGAATCGTTATTCTTTCAAACACCTTCCATTTTTGTAGGATATCAACTTGCTCTAAGCACCTCCCAGTTCTACTAGAGATTCAACCTACATTTTTCACCTCCAATTTCTATCAAATATTTCAACATGTTGTTTCAATAACACTTTCCCATAGACATTTTACCTACTTAGAGCACCTTCAATCTTTGCTAGAGATTCTACCTGCTTCAAGCACCTACAAATCTTGCTAGCTTTTATAGTTGGTTTTCACTAAGAATTATCTCTAGAATTCATATCTAGGAAGGAGATGAAGTTCAAGTCTAAAGTAACTGTAGTGACTCTCAATTTAGAATCCAACACCAATGATATCATAGATATAGACCTAGGTCACTTTGACTTAAGATAAACATAGAGTTCAAGAATGATTAGATCCAAAGTATTTATGACTCTAGACTACCATAAATAGTAGCTTTCCCCTAATGGTGCAGAGCCTTGAGGTAGTGATAACCCTAGCACAACACTATGACACTAAAAATGAGAAGTCTTGAATGATAAAGGGGAAAGGATTTTGAATCTAGACCCAGATTTTATTGATTTAGTATTTATGATCCTAGAGTTTGAGAGTTATCTAGATATAACTCCAAAAACATCCCAAAAATTTTTTAGGACAAAAACTTGGGATTTTAGAGAATAATAAATAAATAATGGATTAAGACCCTGAAGGTTGCCTCTACCAAATTAACAAAAACATTGGCAATAATTGATTTCAAAGATGAGGTTGGAGACATAATAATATTGTTGCAAAGGATCACTAGTAGTCTTGATGGAAATAATTTTTAGGAGTGGATGTACCAATATATTCGGATCATTCATGAAAATAAACAATATATTCACTGGGATCAGCTCATTAGTGACTCCCTCCATAATTAATTGATGGAGGTGCAAACAATAGGTAAATTGTACATGACTAGCTACTTAGTATACATACTAGCCAAGGGGAGAGCTTTCTTAGGCCTTAACATTGTAGCTAGTGAGGTCAATAAATTTTATAACTATTATCTTGACCTCACATTAGAGGCCATCAGATAACACTTTAGTAGGGTCAATGATGCATTCATTTATTGCATCATAATAATGTTTGACAAAGAGCTTAAGAGAAAGAGATTCTTTGATGTAACTACTACAAAAATCACTTGATGGGGTTCCTACTTCATTTAATTCCCCACCTACTCCTATATTAGGGTATTTAGATTTAGTGGTTTCCCTTACACACTCCTAAGATATGTTAGTGATAAATGGGCATTGATGGAGCTAGTAAGATAGCTTGTGGAAACTCGTAAGCTTTTATCTAGCAAGCACAAGTCAGAAATTCATTTCCAAATCAGTATAGGAATATATACATGCCCCTCCCTACTCAAATCTAAGTGTGTTGATGTATAAATGACACAGATGACCCCTATGGATTTGGAGGTGAGGCTATACTATGATGTTCATGGTAACATCACCAATACATTGGAAATTTATACTTATTCCCACATTCTATACTTTGAGGATTATTGGGAAAATTTAGATGATAAAGAGGAGGTTATATTGAGGGACCACTCTAGAATGACCTTAGATCCAGTCAAATCTTTTAATTTAACACTAGTCCTCAAGGACTTGGTAGATGATGAGTCCCTAATAGACTAGAACTACTACAAATAGATTATTACTCAAACCCTTCTAGCAATAGTGTGGTATGTCCCCAAGTCTTTTTCTCTTTTAGATAAAACTACACATGTGATCAACAAGATCATCAACTAGCTTAGGAGTAAAGGGGTCCAAGTGACCAAAGATATAGTGAGTATCATAGATAAGTTATTGAATTTCAAGGAGCAAGGGATTCCACCTTCAGTAGAGGGTCCTAGTGGTACAGCAGGA
Organism: Torreya grandis; assembly: GCA_037957365.1. Lineage (NCBI taxonomy): Eukaryota > Viridiplantae > Streptophyta > Pinopsida > Cupressales > Taxaceae > Torreya > Torreya grandis. The sequence goes on from JARHVA010002598.1 coordinate 909,890, forward strand.
TAACAATCAGAGAGGCAAGTGATCTCTCATAATAAAAATAAGAAATCTAAGGACAAAAAGGGGCAATCTAGTAGAGATGGAGTATTAGCATACCAACCAATAACTATTTCATCTAAGGACATAGCTACAGTTGAAGCATCCATAGCTTCAACCCCTATCTTAGTGATAGTCATAACTCTTATCTTTGTAGTTCACCCCCCCCCACCTGTTTACATTATTCATATAGCTCCAACACCTCCACCTCCTATCTCCAATTCTCCTGAATCTCAAGTGACTTCATCCTCTGTTCCCACCAATTTAATCTTAATAATAAGTCCATTATTACTAGTGCAAATAAGTCAAGTGGACACTTTGGGTCTCCCTTCAGTGGATACTCAGGTTTCCACTCCACTTTCCCTTCCCATAATTTCACTCCCTCCTTCCATTCCATTTACATTTCCCTCCACTCCAACCATGTTGATTTCTAACACAACTCAATAGTATATAGCCATAGACTCAATCATTTTGACTTTAGTTTTACTGGCCATCCTAACTTCTGGGATAAGTACTACTTGATCTTCATCCCCTTTCATCTTTCCTACCTTACCACCCATAAGTGTCCATACCACTCTAATTGACTCATTTAGTGCTTTGGCCTCCACACTTCCACCAATCCCTTGGTTTTAAATTCCTATGTCTACTCCCCCATTAATATCACTTCCATCTCCTACAACCCTAGTAGACACATCTATTCCCATTTCCCTCACTTCTTCCACTTTTATAGTTACCCCAACCCCTTTAGTGGAGATAGGATATAATAATTTCTTGATGAAAAAATAGATTTTCAACCTATAGATGGAGATGAAATTGCTAAGACATCTGTCAAGCAATTAGTGGCAATATTAGCATAGGATTCAACATTTGTCACCATGCCTACTAATATAACAACTTTAGTTATAGAATTTCAAGTGATAGTGTCTACACAATAGGATGTTATACCTACATGGTTAGCACAAACAGTGGGGAAGAAATGCAAAAAGATAATTTCCCCTAGTACATTAAATTTTGGTCTCTCAAACACGTGGAAAAAATCTAAGACTACTCCCCAGACCTTCTCAATAATATTATGTAAATCCACAAGGAAAAGATATGTAGAGATTGCATTCCCCCAACTAGATAAATAAAAGGAATATCTAGTGGTGGGGTATTATCAAGTGTTAAAGGTTCACCTTGGACATCCTACGAGGGAGGGGTTGAAACATGATGTTCAAATCAGCATCAACTCCCTCTTTGAGAAAATGGATAGTGACAAGGTCACTAAGGATGAGTTGAAAAATAAGGTTGAACAATTTAGCATCAACTCCCTCTTTGAGAAAATGGATAGTGACAAGGTCACTAAGGATGAGTTGAAAAATAAGGTTGAACAATTTATGACTGCACTAAATAAATTCATAGAGCTCACTGCTCCATGATCACAACTTAAACCAGTACAACCAATCACCTAGATCATAGATCAGGAAACACTTGATGTGATGACTAAAATTGTAAGCATGGGAAGGGATACTAAGTAATAGTCAGAGGAACTCATCCCTAAGGGTAAAAAAATTATTAATATGATAATGGATCACTATGAAGTTTTGAGAGAGAGAAGGATCACCCTGAGAGGACTGGTAAATAAGTATGAGGGAGAGGTAAAAACCTTGAATCTTTACTATTACAAATTGACTTTTATGGACTTGATTGATATGGACATCCTCCTTGCTTAAATAATATTGAAAAATGATGGAGAGCAAGGGGAATTACACAAAGAAGCTCAATTCTGGATATACTTATAGAGACCACCCACAAGGCCAAGGTTGCCCATGACAAGGCCATTGACATGTTGTATGACATGGAAGATTTATTGAATAAATTATCATTTAGGCCAATAGATTATGAATATAACTTCCTTTTAGTAGAATAGGTTCCAAATAAATTCAAAGAAGTGATCGAAAAGGAATTTGCACAAGACACCATCTTTACCTTGATATCTATCCATTGTTACATCAAGTATCAGAATACATTGGATCATATTGGTAAAGAGATTCAAACATATAGAGCTTTGAGAAGAGAAACTTTTGATATAGTAGCAGATTATGAGATCACCAACCTCTAATATTTTGGCCTAGATGAATAGAGAATGTAGGATATCTTCAAGGCTTTTGATGCATATACATAAATTGTAGGCTGAGAAAGATAAAGAGATATGAGAAGTGTTGGAAATTGATTAATTCAGTTTGATAAAACATTCTCATATATTATATTTTCATTATTGTAAAAACATTGTAAAGTTGCAAAAACACATTTTGTAAATTACAACTATCTTTTTAAAATCTCTTTTTGAGAAAGAACCATGTGTATTTTATACTTTATATTTTGATAGGTTGGAAATTGTCAAAAGCAGACTTGCAAATTACACTTTTCATTTTGACAAGTTATAAATGCTTAAGTTGTAAAAGCACATATTGGAAATTGCAAATCCAATTTTGACAAAGTGGTATGACTTGCAAGTTATAAAATTCTCACTTGAAATTTTCAACTTTGGGTTTGGCAAAAAAGTAACTTGAGTTATCTTAAAGTTATCTTTTGTTTAAACATTGAGTTTCATGTTATCTTAAATGAGGCCATTGCATGAAGAGCCATTTGCAGCTGCATGAGGAGAACAAAAGGTGTTGCATGAAGTTTTCTCAAATATATCCACACTACACCAACCTAAAGATCATGCCTAGCTCTTTCATGCTCATTTCTAAACTATTTCACCAAGCTAAGGATGCCACATCAACTGAATATCGTGCCTCTTTTTGTATGAAGTTCTAGATTTGCATGATTCTTCTACTAAGCATTGGAGTTTTTGATAACTACTTCTCATTTATAAGATATTTTGTATAAATATGGATATGACCCCATATCCCATTTATATTTTTGTTTTTAGTAATATTATTATACATTTTGAATATATTTTCTACATGTTTTAATCTGGAGAATAAAAAATAATTGAAGATTTGCCTTTCTTGTCTGATAAATCCCTGTGTATGCAAGTTATTGGAATATTTTTGGATGTTAAATTCTTATTTTAGTAATGAAATTTCATTTGTGGTATTTTATACCCTTTTGGAAGATTGTTTGATAAAAATAAAATAATCTTGTCCCTTTTATGAAAAATAACAAATATTTCTTTTGATTTCCCATTTGTATGAGTTTGTGCTCCTATAAATTTCAATCTATTTTTTTGTTTTGTTGTGTTCATTCAAGAAAGCATTAAAATACACTATAAAAATATTTGGTGTAAATACCATTTTTAGTTTTGCAAATTTCATTCTCAAAGTATTTTCCCCGTCAAACCCTAGTTTAGGAGCAAGAACACTAAAGAAGCAAAATTTCTATAAAATTGGTATTTAATCAATTACACTAGATTTAGTGAAAGGAAGTTGGCCTTCTTCAAAGGTTAACATCAATTCACCAAGGTCCTAAATATTAGAGGTGTTCCCATTATATCATTACTTTTTGCATCGTGAGCTACTACATCAAGAAATGGGTGTAAAATCTTTGTGACAATAGTTTCTGGCACACCTGATGGGACCCAAAAATTACAAAGAGATTAGTGTTATTCTCAGTGAGCATTGCATAATCCTCATATGAATTTAAAAATCACCTAGTGACTCCAATGGCTTATGGATTTAGAATTTAAAGGTTTACATATGCCAATCAAACAAACAAGATCATCTACTAAAGGTAAGAGCGCTGATTTTTTGGAATTATCATTTCCTTCTAAAAAGATATCAAAATCAGTTGTACCTTGCCTTAGAATATATCCTTAAATTTTATTTGCATCTACTCCAAGTACTCCCATCAGTTTCATACCTCCCATAATGGCTAGAAATTTAAATTTCATATATTTTAATGGAGGCAGCCCACTACAGTTGACCCAATACAATGAAATACCTACCTTAGCTTTAAAAGCCCTACCATATTTTATTTTTAAAACTCCCACCACTCATATGGAACATATATAATATATTGCTCATCTATGTTCAATTGAAAATGTGGTAAAAGATGATGTTGCAATCAGGGTCCTAGTCTCCTCTTTCAAAGGTAAAGCCTTACAGTGGTACAGAGGTCTTTCTCCCAACTCCATCCGAGTTTGGAATGACTTAGAAACTACATTATGTACTTAATTTGAAGATAAGAGTGACCACCTTTCCCTAGTTAAATATTTAACTGATATTTAGTGGGCTCTTTATGAGCACATGATTAACTTCAATGTCCATTTTTAGAAGACAATTGAATAGAATTCTAGTATTGGTCAAGCCAAATCCAAAAAATGTTTTCTTATATTACTTGAGAACCCTGAATAGTAATATAGCCATTGTGATCCAGTCAATGGGTGGTACCACACTTCCTAATGCTTATGAAATTGCAATAAGGGTAGAAAATTATTTAATTCAAGTAGGTAAAATTTCCCAAGACCGCCAATGCCTCTATTTCTAGATATACCTCATATTCCACCCCCTAAAATTGTTCCTATTCCCACCATGATCAAAGCACCAGTTTTAACTCCCGCTCCTACAGATGACTATGAGGTTAAGTCACTACTCAATAGTTTTGGCAATGAGTTAATAGCAATGAAGAGGCATCGGTCCCAAAATTACAAGCCTTATCATCAGGCTAACCTAGCATACCAACCCAATAGGTATCCATACCAAGGCAATTCATAGCCACAAAGTTAGAATATACAAGAAAAACCTCCAAACATCCATGCTCTACCTACACTAGGTGATACCAAAGTTATTATACCTATTCAAAACAACCTAGCATAGGAGTATGAGTGGTGTTATCCTTGCTCTCAGTTGCACAACTAGAATAATTGTACTAATGGAATTATCAATCAAGATTTTATGGTGCAAGGCATATCAAGTACATAAGGATAGAAAGAAGAATCCACTTCCCAACAAGTAGATACACAAGAACCTGCTCAAGGTGAGTCTTTTTTTCTAAACTTGCAAGAGGAGGATTTTTGTGGTGTGAATTAAGAAGAGGCATTATTCAATGGTGGAGGTTCATTGGTAGTTAATATGCATTCAAATAAAATATCAATAGAAAGTGATCATCCCCCTAGGGTAGAATAAACTACAACTTCCAAAGTTATACCAAAACCTACAAAGAGCAACATGGTACAAAAGCCACCCTTTATACCTACGAGCCAACCCAAAGTAAAAGTGCCAACTCTGAATCTTTTAAAAGAGGATGTAGCTCATGCAAAATAATCATAAAATGTTGGTAATATCCCTTTCAGTATTGTTGAGTAAATGAAGAAGACCAATCTGAACGTTACTATGTGGGAAGGACTATCCATTCCCATGCAAAGGGATTTGCTACAAGAGGCTTTGAATAACTTCCAAATAATAGACAAGGTTCCAACCAAGGCACCTAATGTTGTAATTAATTTGTGTCAACCATAAAATAAAATTAAAATGAGTAAAAATGGTAAGCTTCCCCCTTTCTATCTTTCACTTATAGTAGGGAAGCATATCGTTCATAATTGCATGGTAGATCTAGGGGATAGCAATTCAGTGATACCCAAGAAAATAGTTGATGCCCTTGGTATAAAATACACACCTATCAATAAGGGTGTGGTTTAATTAGATGGGACTATTGTTCAAATAGTATGAACAATAAAAGGGCTAAATCTCATTATTCACACTTATACAAGCTTATCAATTTCCCAAGATATCTTAGTTATAGATCATCCCCCTTATTTTTCCATTTGTCTTTCATGATATTTTACTTAAAAATGGGAGGATATCTATATACGTATTGGTCTAGCATGTTGCTTAAGATGAGATATGGAACAAGATTAAAAATAAGAGCTACAATAAGAGCTGAGCCAATCATGAAATACCATGTTGAGCCATATAATCCTATCCCTGTAGACATGAATTGTCTACTGCAGGACCAGGAAGAGGAGATTGATCACAAAGTTACAACACCTATATAAGAAATTCCAGACACTCATTTGGATCAATGGGGATCAACCCTTCAATTTAATCTTTATGACTATGTAAGGAAATAAGGTTGGGTACATATTACATTCATGAAAGTGATGAAATTATCCTAATCTTAGTAAAACCAATTGAGGATCTTCAAGGGATGTGGAAATTATTCTTTGATGGTTCAAGAAGTAGGAATGGTGCAGGCACAGGTTTTAATTTTAATCTCTCCATAGAAGGAGAGTTATTTCTATTCTTTCAAACTTTAGTTTAGTTACACAAATAAAGTAGCTAAGTATGAGTCTTTGATTCAAGGCCTGTAATTGGCCAAAGAGATAGGGATAAAATGTCTACAAATATTTGGTGATAGTGAGTTGATTTGATGTAACCCTCACCTTGTTTACACCTCAGGTTACCTTACCAACATGTCACTTCGTCATTAGACTTTGTTATTTTACTTTTGATGAAGTTTTCTCAGCTATTTATTTCAGTCAAGATACACGTTTATACATCTATTTTATTTGCAAATACAAGTTGAAATCTGGATTGTGTTATCATCTACATAGAATGTAACCAACCTCACTACTCCTTTAGCAGGTAATCTACGGGCTTAGTAATCGACCACACTTTTTGTGGTTTAGGCGAGTACCCATCGATGCTAGCCTGTGCTTTGTGGCCCCTAAACACCAATCTAGAAGCCATTTTGCTTCACAAATTTTCACTCTTTGATGTCTTTCCTAAATTCACAGAACATCTGTTTCTCACTTAAATAGCCAGATCCACCTACTAAGTGGGATATTTTCTGATGTTTGTCCTTAGCTGCCAAGATATGACAAATACACCTCTCCCTGATCTTTCTAGGCCAGATCTTTCGTGAAGGCACCATTCGAGGCAATTTCACAATTTTAAATGTCAAAATTTAACTAGAAAAATCTTTCCCTATTGTCAGCCAATTAACTCAAAATTTAGCTCAAAAAAACTCATCGATTCATGGACTGACTATCTTGTGCATTTATGGCCAAAAGTCCTTATAAAAATAGGCAATCTTCCAGTTACATTCAAAATCATGTCTTTTCCATACATAGTCACCTCTACCTTTGCGACTGTGTGTTCGAGGCTATTTGTTAACAGAACTTGCACTATATATTGCTACGGGTGGATCCAATGGCTTTTGAAAATAGAAGAATACGCCTTCATCCTCTCAGATTCCCAGCCTTACAAATTTGATGACGTATACTTCATAGGATCAGCTCCCTTCTTTTCATATGCTGGCTATGTCTGTTAAATAGACTTTATCAATTGCCAAAGACCTCACTAAATAAAAAGAGATGTATCCAACACAGGTTCAAATCACACTCTGAAACACATACATGTCATTTTCCACAGATCTATTTGGTGTTTCTTACCATACAGACATCTATCCCATTCGGGATGTGAATATTCATCATTCACCATAACCTCAAGGATTATAAAATGGTGATTTGCCTCCTTAATCTCTAAAGAACACACACACAGGGATTTATACTGTATAACTAGAATTCCACCAATGAAATCATTATTGCATAATAATTACCATGAAAATCAATAGCCATCTTTCTTTTCAATATCCTTAGCCTGATTTTCTTTCAAGGCCATCCTCTCCTTACTTGAATTATTCCTTTATGCTTAAATCAAGGTCTTCAATCTTAAAATAGTGTTGACCTTATCTCCTTGAATCTTGCATTATCCTATAAAGGCTCAACTACTCGTCTAATAAGGGAATTCTTCAACTATACTTGACTCCATGCCATCCTTGGATGATTACAACAATAATAGGATTATTGAAATCCTTTGACAACTAATAAATCCATACAAAACATATTTAGGCCTTATTTCTCCTCCACATGACAAGTATGAATATTTGAAAATATAACTTGGAAGGAAACTTATATAATTGCTTAGGCTAATGCCTATCGAAGGCTTATTCAACTAGTCCTTGCTAGATGCTCTTGCATCATACTCTCCCTGTAGAAAGGATTTGAACCTTAGTCCAAATGAACTACTTCCTCCATGCATTAGTCTTCACTATATGCCTGGATCCCAAGGTCTTGTTGTGATGCCAATGCTGGTGTTTGTCTTTGATAGTCTTTGTCTTTCATCTTCTTGCTTTTCTTCCTTTTTTGGTATGTTCTTCTCCTCATCTCCTTTTTAGCTATTATGTCCCATCTCCATGCTTCATTCTCATACATGTCTTCAAGATCTTCTTGATCTTCTTGGTTCAAAAATTTGTCCATTGAACTATGGACTTCATTCATCTCCACAACTTTAACACCTACATTCAAAACATCAAAGGCAATGTTATAAGTAAAAACTTGAGACCATAAAGTCTCTTGGTTGCCTCCACTCTTCTGCTCTTTGGCCAAAACTGCCTTTGCCTCTTTAGTGTGCTCTTTTCTTGCTTCACTCTCACCAATGGTGTTCTCATCATGGTTTGTGCCTGTATGTAACTCTCTTGAAGAACTAAAGAGCTTTTCCAACATTCTCATTTCTTCCTTTAGTGAGCTCTCATCTATCTCCCCATTCACTTCATCAAACCTGGGCTTATCAACCTGAAGGATTGCTTGTCCTTTACTTGTCGTGTACCTCATTTCATTCTTTCTTGGCTTGTTGTTATACAAATCAAATCCTTTGTTAATATACTCATCAAAAACAATTGGAGCAATATTACCTTGTGTCTCCTTACTCTTTTCAATCTCTGCTTGAAGCCATCTTGTTTATTCTTTATTTTCAATGAGGCATTATTTTGCTGCATACTCTCCCCTTTCCTCATCATCCATCCATTTGGAACTCTCTCCTTGCTGAATATTAGTCCTCATAGACAATTTCCATACCTCATTTCTCATGAAAGGATCATTAAATGATTCAAACACATCATCATAAACAGTTTGTTTACCTTTTACCTCTTTGGTACACCTCTCAAGCATCCTGTCTTCATGGAATGCCTCTTCCATACTCACCATCTCACCTTCATTCTCTTGGTTTCTTGAATCACCTTCAATCCTCTTCCATTGACTTCTTGTTGTTGTTGCCTCAACACTCACATCTTCTTCACTTTTTTCCTTCTTAGGAACCCACATTTGATTCTTTCTGTTATCAATTAACTTCACAAGCCATTTAGGCATCCTGTAACCATGCTCTTGTGACAATACTAAAAAACAAACTTTGTTTGTCCTTTTATTTTCTTGCACACCTACATTCATATTAGGAATATGAGAAAATCCAATCTTATAAGGTAAACTTGCCTGCTTGCTTACTTGTTGCTTGCTTGTGTGCTTCACCATCTACTTAGGCACTATGTATCCATGATTGACTTCTTTGTGTGAGGACTTCATCTTCCTCTTGCCTCTTCTAACCTATGTATTAACATCTTCATGCTCACAATAACAATCAAAATCAGGTCTTAACACTTCATTTACCTCTTTGATAGTTTGATCCGTGGAGCAATCTTTCTCTTACTTTGTGCTTTGTTGTTCTCTTGCCTCTTCTTGATATTCCATGGCATCATGGAATTCATATTCATCTTCTATATATTCTCTTTCTTGTATGGGGTCCTCAACACCTTCCTCATGCATTAACCAATGCATCTCTTCTTCTTTATCATCAATAGCAAACTTTTTCTTTTCTCTTACACATTCACTTGTGCACTTGGTGTCTTCTCTTGCACCAATCTCTTCAGTCTTCAAGGCCTTTCTCTAGACCTTTTGCACAAAGATGTTCATACCTACAATTACCCATGCAAAGACAACATTAGATATAAAAACAAGAGACCACAAGGTCCCTATGAGTGTTCTCTTCACCAACACTCTTATCTTTTCAAGTGCTCTTCCTGGCACTTCATCTTTTCTTTCTTCTCTTCTCTTATTCTCCTCAATGAGAACCTTCTTCTCCACATCTTTCTCTTGTTGCTCACTTGGCAACCTACTCATCCTCTTGCCTCTATGGGCTTCTCTCTTCTTGGCAATCTCATTTTGCCTTTTTCTCCTCTTCATTGAGAGATCAATTGGCCACTTCAACCTCTTCCTCATTGGCCATACCCATGCTTGTTTGTCCATCTGCATCCAAGACTCATATCTATCTACAAAATTAGCTAAATCTCTTTTCAAACTATCAATCTCTTTATCAATTCCATTACTAGTCATACCTCTCTTCTTCCAGATGCTTGCTTCCTTCTTAGTACCCTCATGTATTCTACTCCTCTGTAGTGCCTTCAACAATACTTCCATTTCTGAGATCTTCACCCAAGTATTTTCCACCTTGGTCTCTTGATCCCTTTAGGTCCTCACCTAGGTCTTTTGCACCCTAGTCTTTTGGTCCACTTGTCTCACCCAAGCCTTTCTCCTTGACTGGTCTTTTGAAAATCTCCTTGATCTCACCTAGGCCTTTTGCATCCTAGTCTTTTGATCCCCCTTAATGGCTTTATTGAGCTTCACACTGAGTCAATGGTTTGCAATATGACACTACTTTAACCAAATATCAATAATTTCTCAAATCCAAGCTTACCTTGCTTTGGATCTTCCTTTTGAGAATTCACTTGCTCCCTTACTTTTGAGCTTTCCAAGCTTCTCTTCTCTCTTGTCAAGCCTCAATGGCTTTAAGACTTCCTTTTCACCTATTTTCTTCTCAAACACAATAAACTCAAATCAAATATCAAAGGTTACTCATACCTTTCCTCAACAGGGTCTTCTAGTGCTTTGTCCTATTGATCCTTTTGCCAAATCCTGTAACAATTGCAACATCATTAACAAATGCAACCATCCCAAAGATCTCTTTGGCTCTGATACCAAAAATGATGTAACCCTCACCTTGTTTACACCTTAGGTTACCTTACCAACATGTCACTTCATCATTAGACTTTGTTCTTTTACTTTTGATGAAGTTTTCTCAACTATTTATTTCAGTCAAGATACACGTTTATACATCTAGTTTATTTTCAAATACAAGTTGAAATCTAGACTGTGTTATCATCTACATAGAATGTAAACAACCTTGATACTCCTTTAGCAAGTAATCTATGGGCTTAGTAATTGACCACACTTTTTGCGGTTTAGGCAAGTACCCATCGCTGCTAGCCTGTGCTTCGTGGCCCCTAAACACCAATCTGGAAGCCATTTTGCTTCACAAATTTTCACTCTTTAATGTCTTTCCTAAATTCATAGAACATTCATTTCTCACTTAAATAGCCAAATCCACCTACTGAGTGGGATCTTTTTTGGCGTTTGTCCTTAGCCACCAAGAGACGATAGATACACCTCTCCCTGATCTTTTTGGGCTAGATCTTCCATGAAGGCACCGTTCGAGGCAATTTCACAATTTCAAATGTCAAAATTTAAATGGAAAAATCTTTCCCTATTGTTGGCCAATTAAATCAAAATTTAGCTCAAAAAAACTCATCAATTCATGGACTGACTGTCTTGTGCATTTATGGCCAAAAGGCCTTATAAAAATAGGCAATCTTCCAGTTACATTCAAAATCATGTCTTTTCCATACATAGTCGCCTCTACCTTTGCGACTGTGTGTTCGAGGTTGTCTGTTAACAGAACTCACACTATATATTGCTATGGGTAGATCCAATGGCTTTTGAAAATAGAAGAATACGCCTTCATCCTCTCAGATTCTCGGCCTTACAAATTTGATGATGTATACTTCATAGGATCAGCTCCCTTCTTTTCATACGCTGGCTATGTCTGTCAAATAGACTTTATCAATTGCCAAAGACCTCACTAAATAAAAGGAGATGTATCCAACACATGTTCAAATCACACTCTGCAACACATACATGTCATTTTCCATAGATCTATTTGGTGTTTCTTACCATACAGACATCAATCCCATTCGGGATGTGAATATTCACCATAACCTCAAGGATTATAAAATGGAGATCTGCCTCCTTAAGCTCTAAAGAACACACACACAGGGCTTTATACTGTATAACCAGAATTCCACCAATGAAATCATTATTTCATAATAATTACCATGAAAATCAATAGCCATCTTTCTTTTCAATATCCTTAGCCTGATTTTCTTTCGAGGCCATCCTCTCCTTACTTGAATTATTCCTTTATGCTTAAATCAAGGTCTTCAATCTTAAAATAGTGTTGACCTTATCTCCTTAAATCTTGCATTATCCTATAAAGGCTCAACTACTCGTCTAATAAGGGAATTCTTTAACTATACTTGACTCCACGCCATCCTTGGATGATTACAACAATAATAGGATTATTGAAATCCTTTGAAAACTAATAAATCCATAAAAAAACATATTTAGGCCTTATTTCTCCTCCACATGACAAGTATGAATATTTGAAAATATAAATTGGAGGGAAACTTATATAATTGCTTAGGCTAATGCCTATCGAAGGCTTATTCAACTAGTCCTTGCTAGATGCTCCTGCATCATGATTTTCCACCAAGTGAGATCCAAAAGTGTAACTAAGAATAATCTGTTGAGATCTTATAAACACAAGGTTTGGGGTCTGTTAAAAAACTTTACCACCTTGAATATTCAAGTGGTACCAAGAGCATAGAACAAAGATGTTGATCATATGGCTTTCAGAGGCTCCCAATATAACCTACTGAAAGAAATAAAGAATAAAAATAGATAGCATGTAAGGTTAATAGTAAGGCCATCTATTCCCGATAATGCAACTAATTGGCAAGTCTTCAACAATGATCAGTAAATTGTCAACTTTTTGAGAGAAGAAGCTAAATTCTCAAATAAGAACTAGTCAATACTCTAGGATCAATATGGAGATCATATCATCTAGTTAAAGATGAAAAAGCTACCTATGGGTCTTGTTACACTAGAAAACATCTTCAATTTAGATGATCAGCTACAAGGAAAAAAGAAGAACATCATGGTAAATGAGGAAGATTGTGAGCCAATAATCATCTCAGAAGTGAAATCACTAAAGATAGAAAAGGTATGTAATGATTTTGAAAAGCAATATTTTATTGAGTTGTGTCAAGAGTTTGATGATAACTTCACTTGGAGTTATCATGATCTAAGAGGGTTTGATCCTAGCTTAGCCCAACTAATAATAAAATTAGATCTCAATACCAAGCCTATTAGGTAGAAGCAAAGACAGATTAATCCAAAAATATAACCCATAATGAAAAGCAAGTTATCCAAATTGATAGAGGCTAATGTTATTTTTCCTAACAAGCACTCATCTTGGGTTGCTAATCTGGTCCCTGTAAGAAAGAAAAATAGTGAAATTAAGCTTTGTGTATATTTTATGGATCTAAACAAATCATCTCTAAAATATCATTATCCTCTTCCCCTCATGGAATAAATTCTACAAACTATATTAGGATCTAAAAGGTTTTCTCTTCTAGACAGTTATTCTAGCTATAACTAAATCCTAGTGCAAGAATTAGATTAGTTCAAAACTACTTTCACCACAAAATGGGGTATGTATGCATACAAAAATATGCCATTTGGTCTGACAATTCTAGTGCAAAATTTTAAAGAGACATGGATATGGATTTTAGAGGGTTGATAAATGAGATGATCCTGGTATACCTGGATGATATCACTATTTACTAAAAGAATGTTGATGTACATCTAGATCACCTTAGGAAAAATTTTGAAAGGTGTATAGAATTTGGGGTTTCCCTTAATCCCAAGAAATGCATTTTCATAGTTCATGAAGAGAAAAAATTGGGACACATTATGTGAAAGGAGGGTATTTCAGAAAACCTAGAGAGAATTAGTGATATATCTGCATTAGCACTACCAAGCCATAAAAATGGATTACAAAGTTTTGGAAAAATCAACTTTTTAAGAATATTTGTTCCAAATTTTGCATCTATGGCAAAACCTCTTACTACAATGCTCAATAAGGGTATCATATATAGCTAGACACAGGAGGGAAAAGATAGCTTTGAAGCCATCAAACAAGCTATTTCCCAGGATCCTACCCTAGTCAACCCCAATTATGAGAAAGATTTTATTCTCTATGCTTTTGGAGGGCAAGTCAACATCTCAATTATTCTAACTCAGCATAATAAAGAATAATTGGAATAGCCAATATCTTTATTCAGTCAATCCCTGAAGGATTATGAATCAAATTATAGTTTCGTGGAGAAGCAAGTATATGCTATGATAAAAACTATTGAAAATTTCAAGCATATGCTCTCTAATAAAAAAATCATCTGATGGTGAGTCACCAAAGTGTCAAATAATTTTTACTGAGCTAAGAGATAAATGAAAAAAGAGTAGGATGGATCATAAAGGTCATGGAATATGATGTGGACATCAAGATCACCAAGCTTGTGAGAGGGAAAAGATTGTATAAACAACTAGCTTCTGATATCAAGACTGTTGAAGCAGTATCTGAAAAGGTATATGCTCAAAATGTACCTTAGACATCCAATCCACCTCTTTTCAATAGCTAGATTCATGACATGACCATTTTCCTACAAACAAGTGAGTACTCATATGACTTTTAACACTCCAAGAAAAGGTAATTTAGACTCCAATCCATTCCCTATGTTCTTATTGAGGATATATTATTTATAAAATATATGAATGGAGTCATGTAAAGATGTATCAAGCACAATCAAGTTCCCAAGGTGCTTGAATAATTTCATGATGGCCCATTAAGTGGACATTTCTCTACAAAAACCATGGCCATTAGCCTAAATTATTCAAATATGCCCTTTAATGGGTAAGGAAATGTAATAAGTGTGCTTACTTCACCAACAAGCAAAGATTAGTATCCTTCACTCTCAGACCAATTCAAGTAGATCAATCATTCACTCAATGGGAATTATATTTCATTTGTATGATTAATCCACCATCAAGTGTAGGACATAAATGAGTCCTCATAGCAATAGATTATTTCACAAGATGGAGTGAATTAATTGCACTGAAAGATGCCATGGAGTCATCTATTTTGGAATTCATGGATGTCATAATCTCAAGATTTGGGGTTCCTCACACCATTATCTCAGATAATTCCAAAGTATTTATAGGCACTCAAATGAGTGAATGGATTGTAAATCATAATGTATACTTGATTAATTTTTCCAATTATTACCCTTAGGGTAATGGCTTGTTGAGTCTACCAATAAAAATCTCATAAGAATTATCAAAAGAACAATGGAGGATAACCAAAGGACATGGCACACGAAGTCAAAATTAGCACTATGGGCTGATAAGATCAGTCTTAAGAGAGACATAAAAAAATCCCCATTCATGTTGGTATATAAAAAGGAAGCCCAAGTCCCACTTTCAATCGAGTTACCATCTTTAGATCTTAATCACCAATTGGATTTGATTGGCAATGATGAAATAATAGTAAGATTGGTTGAATTCATGAAACTAGGAGAAATTAGGAACTAATCAATGAAAGTCCTAAAAGTAAATCAGGCTCAAAAAAAGAGGACTTTCGATAAAAAGTCATTTGACAAGAGCTTTAATGAAGGAGACATGGTTCTCAAATAAGATGCAGATAAGGCTAAACTAGCCAAGCACAATAATTTTGATACAAAATGGAGTGGTCCATACATTATAACTTAGTACAAAGGAGCTAATGCATTCTAGCTATCCAACCTCGATGGATCATAACTGCCTATCCTATTCAATGGGATATACTTCAAATCTTACATTTGAGGTTGGAATTCATTCCAAAAACTAAAATTTTATATATAATATGGTTATTTGTGTTTTCCAAAATAAGTGCTTTTGCACAAGTCAACTCATTAGGAGCTATGTTTCCTTAGTTTGTTCTATATTTCCCCATTTTATTCTTGTTTAGGCAAATCCCAATTTGGTCTTCACCAAGTTAAAGTGTGTTAAGCTTAAAATGACTCCATGCCCAATGAACTAGAAGGCTACTGGAAAGAAAATGATTAGTAGGTAATCATCTAGTAGAGGTTGCCAAAAATGTTGATATTTTTGTCCCATAAATATCAAAACATCAAGTACCCTAAGGGATACCCCCTATTTTTTTTTTAAAATGCCTTGAAGTGACTTGAATCACACATTTCCTTTGTATTACAAATTTTGAAACTCTGCCTACAATTTTTTAATTTGAAAATTTGTATATTTCTTTCCAATCTCTAAATCCTACAATGCATTAACCAGTGGAATTCAAAGATCTGACTGCAATTTGAAATTTTCAATTTGTAAAATTTTAAAATGCTTTTTGAGCTCTAGATCCCACAATACATTAACTGATAGAATCTAGAGACCCATTTGAAATTTACAATTTTTCAAATTATAAATTACAAGTATTTTTTTTTAGATCCCATAAAGCAAATACCCCATAGAATCTAGAACTCAAATTACAATTAACAATTTGTAAAATTGCAAATTATAGGTAGAGTTTTGTTTCTCATGAAACACTAAGCCTACAAAATTTAGAGCCCTAATTTACAATTTTTTTAAATTGTAAATTTCTCTTGGAGTTTTGTTTTCCTATTTTCATAAAGGTCAACCCATCTTTGCTTATAGAATCTAGAAGTCAACATGTAATTTACAAAATTGATTGAAGACTCCAAACTCCTACCAACCATTATCATGGGTGCATTAATTGTAGAAGGTCTATAAATAAGTGGAAATTAGGGATTTTTTATTCATTGCTAAAAATTTCTAATTACATTTTGAGCTCCTTCTTTAGATTTTGAACTTGACCTCAAGCCATGCCTAAAAGTAGCAACCTCATCAAAGCCATGAACCAAGCCACGAGCTTGAGCTATGCAATGATGTCATTCTTCCACCTACACAGTATTATTTTGAATACCTTGCATTTCCTTAATCCATCATTTTCCTACAATTAAATCATTAGAGTTTCCTTCATTTCTACAAAAAATTGATTTTTATTTATGAGGGTTTTCATCGCTTAAGGCATCATTTAGGTTTCTTAGGGTTTTATTCTATCATTGTGGTGTAGTCTATTAATCCCCATAGGTTGTGTTTTACACAAATATTTCCAAAAAAATTGATGTCTTAGAATTTTCCACCAAGATTTTGTATTTCAGAAAATCTTGGGTTTTCATTACAAACAGTTGAGAACCTAGGGCTTGCAATTCAAAACATGTGAATATACCAATGTATATTTGCCTAACCAGAGCATATTCCATTACAAGATTCCTTTGAGTCCTCATAAAATTTGTATCTACTTTGAACATCTCCCATCCCCATGGGAATTACTATTGTTTCAAACACCTCCCATCTCCATGGGAATTATTATTATTTCAAACACCTCCCATTTCTACAGGATTTCAACTTGTTCCAAGTACCTTCCAGTTCCACTGGAGATCCAACCTATATTTTTCACCTCCAATTATTTTCATAGATTTCAACCTACTATTTTAGAAACACTTTCTTGTGGACTTTTTACCTTCTTATATCACCTCTAATCTCCATCAGATATTCTACCTACTTCAAGCACCTACAAATCCTGCCAGCTTTTGTAGTTGGTTTTCACTAAGCATTCTCTCTAAAATTCATGTCTGGGAAGGAGATGAAGTTTAATTCAAAAGGACTTGGAGTGAATATCAGTCTAGAATCCAACACCACTAAGATCATATATATATATATATATATATATATATATATATATATATATATATATATATATATATATATACGTATATATATATACACCTAGGTCATATTAGCCTAGGGGACTTTTGGACTCAGATAAACATAGAGTTCAAGAATGACTAGATCTAGAGTATCTATGATTCTAGACTACCCTACGCAGCAGCATTCCCCCTAAAGGTGCAAATCCCTGAGCTAGTGCTAACCCTATAACAATACTATGATGCTGAAAAAAAGAGAGGTCCTGAATGACAAAGGGGAAAGGATTTTGAATCTAAACCCATATTTTATTGATTTAATATTTATGATCCTAGATTTTGAGAGTTATCTAGATATAACTCCAAAAATATCCCAAAAATTCTTTCAAGACAACAACTTGGGATGATAGAGAATAATAAATAAATAATGTCTTAAGACCTTGAAGGCTTCCTCTACCAGATTACCAAAGACATTAGCAAGAATTGATTTCAAAGATGAGGTTGGAGACATAATAATTTTGCTGCATAGGATCAATGGTAGTCCTAATACAAAGAATTTTTAGGAGTGGATCTACCAGTAAATTTGTGTCATTCACAAAAATAAATAATATATTCACTGGGCTCAGCTCATTAGTGAATCCCTCCATAAATAGTTGATGCAAGTGAAAATAACAGGTAAATTTTACATGACTAGCTACCTTGTATACATACTGGCTAAGGGGAGAGCTTTTTAAGACCTTAACACTATAGCTAGTGAGGCCAATAAAGTGTATAATTATTATATTAACCTCACATTGGATGCCAGTAGACAACACTTTAGGAGGGTCAATGATGTATTAACTTATTGCATCATAATAATGTTTGACAAAGAGCTTGAGAGAAAGAGATTTTATGATACAACTACTATAGAAATCACCTGATTGGGTTTTTACTTCATTCAATTCCCCACCTACTCCTATATCATGGTATGAGGATTTAGTGGTTACCTTTACAAAATCCTAAAATATGTTAGTGATAAGTGGGCATTAATGGAGCTAGTCAGATAGCTTCTGGAAACTCATATGCTTCTATCTAAAAAGAATAATTTGGGAATTCATTTCCTAATCAGTATAGGCAGATACACATGCCCCTCCCTACTCAAATCCAAGTGTGTTGATGTAGAAATGACATAGATGACCCTTAGGGATTTAGAGGTGAGGCTATACTATGATGTTCATGGTAACATCACCATCACATTGGTAATTTCTACTTATACCCACATTCCATACTTTGAGGATTATTGGGAAGATTTAGATGATAAAGAGGAGGTTAGATTGAGCGACCACTCTAGAATGACCTTAAATCAAGTCAAAGATTTTAATTTAGCACCAGTCCTTGATGACTTGGTGGATGATGATTCCCCTATGGATAAGAACTAATACAAACATATTATTACTCAACCCCTTCTAGTAGTAAGGTGGTTTGTTCCTGAGTCTTTTTCTCTTGTAGATGGAATTGCACATGTGATCAATAAGATAATCAACTGGCTTAGAAATAAAGGGGTCTAGGTGACCAAAGATACAATGAGTATCATAAAGATTCTACTGAATCTCAAAGAGCAACAGATTTCACCATCAGTAGAGGATCCTAGTGGTATAATAGAACAATTAGAGAGGCCAATTATCTCTCATAAGAAAAATAAGGAACCTAAGGCCAAAAAGGGGAAATCTAGCAAAGATGGAGTAGAAACAAACCAACCAATCATTATTTCATCTAAGGACAAAGCTACGGTTGAAGAATCCATAGATTTAACCCCTATCTTAGTGATAGTCACAACTCCTATCTCTGTAGTTCACCCCCCACTTATTTACATTGTTCCTATAGCTCTAATACCTCCACCTCCTATCTTCACTCCTCCTACATCTCAAGTGACTCTATCATCTATTCCCACCACTTTACCTACAATAATAAGTCCATTGCAACTAGTACAAATAATTCAAATAGACACTCAAGGTCCCCCTTTAGTGGAAACTCATGTTTCCACTCCACATTCCCTTCCCATAATTTTACTCCCTTCTTTCATTTCATTTAAAATTCCCTACATTTTATCCCTATTGATTTCCAACACAACTCGGTGGTATATATCCATAGGCTCAATCATTCTGACTTTAGTTCCATTGGCCATCCCAATACTTGGGACAAGTATTGTTTCATCTTTCCTACCTTACCACCCCTGAGTGTCCTTACCACTCTAATTGACTCATTTTATGTTTTGGCCTCCACACTTCCACCAGTCCCCAAGTTCTAAATTCCTATGTCTACTCCCCCATTAATATCACTTCCATATCTTGCATCCCTAGTAGACATGTATGTTCCCATTTCCCCCACCTTTTACACTTCCATAGTTACCCCAACCCCTTCATTGGAGATAGAATAGAAAACATTTCTTGATGCAAATGTGGATTTGAAACATATAAATGGAGATGAAATTGCTAAGACATATGTTAAGGAATCAATGGTATCAACATAGGATTTAACACTTGTCACCACACCTACTAGTATAGTAGCTTCAGCTATAGATTCTCAAGTGATAGTGTCTACATAGCAGGATGTTACACCTACATGGTTAGCATAAACAATGGGGAAGAAATGAAAGTAGATAATTTCCCCCAATACATTAGATTTTGGTCTCTCAAACACATGGAAGAAATATAGGACTAATCCCTAGACCTTCTCAAGAATATTATGTGACTCCATAGGGGAAAGATATGTAGAGATTGCAGTCCCCCCACTAGATAAACAAAAGGAAGATCTAGTGGTGGGGGACTATTAGGTGTCAAAGGTCTACCTTGGATGTCCTATGAGGGAGGGGTTGAAACATGATTTTCAAACCAACATCAACTCCCTCTTTGAGAAAATTGATAGTGACAAGGTCACTAAGGATGAGTTGAAAAACAAGGTTGAACAACTTACAGCTACACTAAATAAATTCATAGATCCCACAGGTCCATCAGTATAACTTGAACCAGCATAGCCAGTCACCTAGATAAAAGATCAGGCAACACTTGATGTGGTGACTAAAATTGGAAGCATGAGAAGGGATATAAAGGATTGGTTAGAGGAATTCATCTCTAAGGATAAAAAAATTATTGATATGATAATGGATCACTATGAAGTTTTCAGAGATAGAAGGATCACCCTAAGAAGACTGGTAAATAAGTATGAGTGAGAGGTAGAAACCTTGAATATTTACTATCCCAAATTAACAGTTGTAGATGCAATTGATATGGACATCATCCTTGATAAAAAAAATATTGAAAAATGATGGAGAGTAAGAGGAATTACATAGAGCAGCTAAATTCTAGATAAAGATGCTTATAAAGACTACCTACAAGGTCAAGGTTGCCCATGACAAGGCTATTGACATGTTATATGACATGGAATATTTATTGAATAAATTGTCATGTAGTCCAATAGATTATGAAGATAACCTCCTTCCAGTAGAAGAGGTTTGTAATAAATTCAAGGAAGTGATTGAAAAGGAATCTATGGGAGACATCATCTTTACCTTGATATCTATCCACTGCTACATCAAGTATCAGAACATGTTAGATCAGATTGGTAAAGAGATTTAAACATACAAAGCTTTGAGAAGAGAAATTTTTGATACAGTAGTAGATTGTGAAATCACCAACCTCTAATCTTTTGGCCAAGATGAAGAGAGAATCCAGAAGATCTTCAAGGCTTTTGATACATATATTCAAAAATTGTAGGCTGAGAAAGACAAAGAGGCAAGAGAAGTATTGGATATTGACTAATTCTTTTTGATAAAACATTCTCATATATTGTATTTTCATTATTGTAAAATCATTGTAAATTTGTAAAAACACATTTTTTAAATTGCAACTATCTTTTTAACAACTCTTTTTGAGAAAGATCTATGTGTATTTTATGCTTTATATTTTGACAGGTTGGAAATTGTCAAAAGCAGACTTGCAAATTACACTTTTCATTTTGACAAGTTATAAATGCTTAAGTTTTAAAAGAACATATTGTAAATTGGAATTATAGTTTTGGAAAAGTGGTATGACTTTCAAGTTGTAAAAGTCTCACTTGGAAATTTTAACTTAGGGTTTTGTAAAAAAGAAACTTAAGTATCCTTAAAGTTATCTTTTGTTTAAATGTTGAGTTTCACTTTGGCACCCCATTTGCATGAAGAGCCATTTACAGCTGTATAAGGAGAACAAAAGGTGTTGCATGAAGTTTTATCAAGTCTATCCATGCCACATCAAGCTGAAGATCATGCCTAGCTCTTGCATTCCCTTTTCTAAACCATTTCACCAAGCTAAGGATGTCACATCAACTAAAAATCATGCCTCTTTTTGTATGAAGTTCCAAATTTGCATGATTCTTGTACTAGGTATTGGAGTTTTTGATAACTACATCTCATTTATGAAATCTTTTATATAAATATGGGCAGGACCCCATAACCCATTTATCTTTTTACTATTATTAATATTATTCTACATTTTGAATATATTTTCTACATGTTGTAAACTGGAGAATGAAAAATAATTGAAGATTTGCCTTTCTTGTCTGAAAAATTCCTATGTATGCAAGTTATTGAATATTTATGGATGTTAAATTCTTATTTCAGTCATGAAATATCATTTGTGGTATTTTCTACCCTTTTGGAAGATTGTTTGATAAAAAAAAAGAATCTTATCCCTTCTATGAAAAATAATAAATATTTCCTTTGATTTCCCATTTGCATGAGTTTGTGCTCCTAAAAATTTAAATCTATTTTTCTATTATATTGTGTTCATTCAAGCAAGCATTAAAATCCACTATAAAAATATTTGGTGCAATCACCATTTTTAGTTTTTCAAATTTCATTCTCAAATTCTTTTCCCCACCAAATCCTAGTTTAGGAGCAAGAACACTAAAGAAGCAAAAAAATTATAAAATTGGTATTTGATCAATTGCACCAGATTTAGTGAAATGAAGTCAACCTTCTCTGGAGGTTCACCTCAATTCACCAAGATCTTACAGCTTGGAGGTGTTCCCATTGTATCATTAGTTTTTGCACAGTGAGGTACTAAATCAAGAAACAAGTGCAAAATCTATGTGATAATAGTATCAAAGTTGATGTTTCCAAATTTTCTAATAGAAAATTTAGGTGTCTATAGATGCCCCCATTTTAACATAATGTTGAAAAATATTAATTAAAAGGATAACTCCAAAACCTTCTCTACCATCCTCTCATCTTGATGAAAAATGGGTGTTTTGGAATGGGGTTTGTACATCTATCAAATCATAATTAAGAGTGGATAATTCTTAGATGGTGTCATTAAATCTAAGTTCCCTAATGGACATGTATACTAAATGTAGAAGCATACTCAAGGTATATGAACTATTTTTAAACATGCCTAAAAGAGATGCGATTTTATACACTAAAATTATTATATAATATGGAAATAATTAGTTTATTGAAAAGGCCTTACAAAATTTAAACAAATTCATTTAGCAGGTGTAAATCTATAGTCTATAACTTTTTCCATTATCCTCCCAGCATGTTCCAAAATTTGATCTTTTGAAGAAGGCATAAACATCCATCAGTGAATAATTAAAATCATATTTTTTTAATATGTGTTGACCCCCAAAAAAATAAAATTTACAAAACATCCCAATTTTTTATTATATGATTATATTTCATCCCAAGGACAAATTTTGACTATAAACAATATCCTAAACTTTGGGTTTTTACCTCAAAATAATTTTAGAATTTTTAGCTAGTTCACATACTTGAGGAACTTCCAATAGTTCCTAGAATAAGAGAAAGGAGTCAAGTTTGGGAAGTGTCTTTTGGATGCGAAATTCACAAGGTTCATGGAGTGTCTAAGATACACATAATTTTTAGGGTGCATGGGGTAACCAAGAAGCATGAAGTTCATGATTGGATAAAAATTGATGATAGTGAAAAAATGGATAAAACCATCATGTTTATTGCAAGGTACATATGGTAATCTAAGTACGCACAATTTGAAAAAATATTTAAGGGATATAAGCATTAAAATATTTAATTTTTCCATCGCATCTCCTAGAGAAGTGAAAAGTAAGTGAGGTGTGTGAAAATCTTGAAAGAAGCAAAAAAGATCATTTTAATTTGTAATCGAGGCAATAAATTCCACAAAAATGAAATTTTAGTTATCAAATACATCAATTAAGTTCATATTCATCACAAAACTATGATGTTTTCCCAAAAACATGCTTGTATCACCATCTCACTCATTTTTTCACCTTTGCATTTCTCTTATCCATTGTTTCATTATGTGTAATTCATTTTTGTCATCTCCATTCCATTGATATGTGACCTTGGTATGATCTTATTATGGTATTCCTCATTTTTCAAAATATTAAAAATTCTAAAAGTTGTAGGATGTCATTGTCAAGTTTTTCACCCCATCTTTCATTCATTTTATCCTTCATTTTCCTATCACTTGATCCCAACCATATCCAAAGATTTTCCTTGTATTCCCCATAAAATTTGATTGAATTTTGAGAATTCTTATGTATTTAAATTATTTGAGTTATTGTGGGAACCTCAAACTTCCAGTTGGGTCATACAATATCCTAAGGAAGTTTAGAAGGGTAAGTTTCACAACTTTATAACCATCATGTCCTTTACTTTTGACTCACCCAAACATTTCCTTCTTCCAAATTATGCATACCAAAATTTGTATAAGAATCTTCCCATGCCATAAGTCCTCAAAAAATAAATTTAAGGGTATATGGTATATGTTGGGGACTCAAAGATCATTCATATTAAAAATGTTCAACCATTAGGAAACACATTTTTGAAATCGAGCTCCCACAAGCTGCTAGTTTACCAACCTAAATTTGGTGCACTGACCAAGTCTTCTTCACATACACAAATTACTACAACATATAAAATATATAAGTCTAAATTTTTAAAGACGTGTTAATGGCCAAACTAGATGGTCATTATCTAAGTATCACCCTTATTTCCACTTTGGAAGGAGTTATGTTGATCAATAAGGAGATTGATTAACAATATGGGATTAAAACATGAACAAATGTCTCAATGTGGTCAATAAAACCTAGTTATAGAAGAACATGAAAATATATTCAAATATTCCAAAATACCTTTATAAATTAGACATTCATTAAGAGCTATCTGACATGACTAATTTTCTTATAGAGTAATGAAGAATTAAAATACAATAGAATTTCATGAATGGATGTGTATGTTAATGAAAAATCATATATAAGACCAAACTTTTATAGATTGAGGGCATATTATCAGTGACATATTTCATGATCAACTAACATGCTCAAGACAACAAATAAAATCTACATGACATCCTACTTAATCTATTTAGTTGGAGTTCAAAGGTCATGGCTCAATCTTAGTCCAAAAGGAAAATTTTCCCCAAGAATAATGATATATGAGTATTACCCTAAAATCACCTTAGAAAGGGGAAAGAATAATTTTAGATGCATAAATGACATGTTCCTCATGTTTACATTGAGATATTTGGATGAAAATACAATAATCAAAATCTTCAATGAAGGTGCCAAGTTGATCAACCAATATGAAAGTTATTGCATTCAATTTCCAAAATTCACCTATATCAAAGTAGGTGGTTGAGGGAACTCAACCATCTTATTACATATTCATATGATAAATTTATCCTCGTATAAATTTATAAAAAAAAATATAAAAAATCATAATACAAGTATGGAGAAGCACACTATTAGGATCTAGTTTCCTATTGAGTTGGTCCATTTTATTGTCAAAACAAAACTTGATGTACAAAACATTGAAACAAATATAATTCATTTTTTGATGAAATTTCATGCCAAAAGGTTTCTTTTTTATAGTAATAACTTTTTGAAGAATCATCTTAAGTTTGTCCCTAGTTACTATCATGAACTTTCCATTGAATAATATTGGGTTGGTTATGTTGATGAATTTAAGGTGAGATAGAGAGACTATACAATAATTAGCTTAGAAAAATTATGGGATTTAAAATAGGAATGGGTCACCAAAGGAATATTTGATGACAAGAGTGATCTAAAATACCATTTTACATAAACAAGTTTGAGTTTGTGTTGTTTCTTGACTTGAATTGGGCTTGTAAGGAGGTGATAAACTTGGATGAGCAAACTCAATTGGTCTTGTATAGAATAAGGAAATGGTTTGAAAATAAAGTAGTGTAATTTACTATATTTTTTTTATCTCTAAGAGTGTTATATCCTTAAGGGGTATAGATTAAACAACTACGCATGCAATAAAATCACATAGCACCAGTGTTCACTCTCATCATTCACATTAAATTAAAATAACAATAAGTGGAAGTGATGAATATGATTATGATCAAGGGACCATACCCGAAATGATATTTGGAATAAATTTCTCTTTGAGATTAAATTTCCATTCAAGAGGCCTCATTTACTTCTTACTCATTCAAGTGAATCTCTTTCTTATTTGTCTCTTGATTCTTATATTTTGATTGATAATATAACACCCTGAATTATAACACTAGATTAATGAATTAATTAAGAGCCCCATGTTCCTATGCACAATACATATCAACCAATTTCAAAAAATGTGCATCATCCCCATTTTATCCATCTCCAAAGCAACCCAATACTCCTAAATAATTCATTTTGGTTCTAACACCCAATTTGTTAGTTCTTATAGTGATAGAAAATTTTCCTTGGTTCACCAACTATTGAACATGAAAAAACCATTGTAAATATTATTTCATATTACTTCAATGTAGTATATAATATCATGTGTATTTCATGATGAGGGTCATTGTGTCCTCTTCATTTATTTTATATATGTCATTTCAATTTAGGTAATGTCTAATGACTATATACAATAGGATATGTAAAGGTTTATAACTAAGAGTCTTGTTTTGGGGGTAATTTGTGGATCATACAATCTATTGGTCTAGCATCTACTTTTATTGAATTCAAATATAATATAGTTTCTTGTGAAAGGAAACACACTACTTTTTTAATTTAAATTTCACACTATTAATCTAGTTTGTTGGAATTGAAATTACATGAATGTGAAACACACTTTTTAGTCTTGTTTAAAGGAAATGTAATTGCATGAAAGTAAAGCATGTTATTTTAATCTAGTTTTTTGTAAGTGAAATGTATATAAATTAAGTGCTTAAAATGAAAAACTTGAAAATAATTTGTTAAAGGTAAGTACACACACAAACAACCTTGCAGGGTAAACACAAAAAACAATACTTTGCATGAAAATAGATAACAAAATTAAAACACATAACAATGCATAATAAATAAATAAATACCAAAAAGATTCTTCTACTTTGGATGTGTGAGAACTTGATCCTCATCATAATATGATAAAACACTCTTAAGCTTCAAAATTATTTATGAACTCAAATTCTAATTAATATGGAAATTTTATTACAATAATGAAAATATTCAAACTAATCATTCCTTGATTATCTACTACTCCTATCATCAAAAGGATGTTGTTTATATATCACAAAAAAATTTAAAAAAAATTATTCAATGATAGAGGAAAAAAAAAGATGATATCCTAACAAAGATCTTGTTTTATTGCATAATCAACATCATAACTGGTATCACTCTAAATTTCACCCTTGAGGAGCTGTTTCAAGCCTTCCTCATCTAGGTAATAGCATGGAGACACCTCTAGGTTGTGGGTGACCTAATAGTTGAGGTGAATCTCTAGATTAGGGCTAGTTCCCTTGATGTATCACCTTGAAACTAATACTAAACCTATTGTTTGCAAGGAAAAGGGAAAGAAATAACTAGAAACAACTAAATGGGAGGTGATGCACCAAATTTATGACCACACCATACATTTAAAGGTGCACAATGAGTTATAATACTAGCATATCATATACTAATCCTAAACTTGCCCTCTTACATCAATGTTTTGTAGATAGGTAATGCATTAGAATACTAGGAGGGAGATTCTTACCACTTCTAATCCACACTTAACCCTTGATGGCACTAGTTAAAACTTGTAATAATGATATCAAGCTACATGGAGGTAAGAGAGTGAGACACAATCCATGAAAAATTGAATTATCATATAATAAGATTAACCACCCACAATTTACACTAACACAACCACAGGAGGAGGTAAATCTTTGATCCATATAATGTCAAACAAGGTAGTACATATAGGAGAAATGAGAGAGGGGAGAGAGAATAAAATTGAGAAATCCTCTAAGTGTCATGCTTCAAAAATTAGTTACAAAGCCAAGTGGAAGGAGAGAGAATAGTCATATCATTCCCTCTCAACATGTGTTAGCATATTTGATGATGATAGTCTTTAATGTGGCATAGTAATTCTTGGTTGTCTTGGATGACTCATCACTCTTTCTTGAAACTACCTCTTCTTGTTGTAGGAGGAGTTACAAGTTCATGTTCAAACACATACCCACTTAGTTTTTTTGACACTTTTATATGCCATTATTGGCCCCTAAAATGTTTCTCTCATATTGACAAGAGTGAAACTGATAACTCAAACTTATCGACATCCATTCCTACCATTGGAGACCTACAACTTATTGACCAAGGCTTATTTTAATCCATGAGAAAAGTGGTAATGAGGGTAAGTTTATTTCTCATACAAGGATGAGTCTTGCTTGGAAACATCCCTAACATTTCATACACTTCATATACTCCTTGTATAAGGTCATAAAATCTATGTTCAGCTTGTATTGTATATTCAAAGGTTGTGATGTAGGTGTTATAAAGACTTTCAAGCCCTTCATGACCTTTAATAGGTCTGCAACATTATTTATCCTATGTAAGTGAGGAGAAATCATCATCTTAGCTTGATTTTGCGACTTATAACCTATTGTATCACCATGGAGGTTTATGAATGCCTTTTATAAGACCCTCAAACTTTTTATTGAGCTTACAAAGCCTTCTCAAGTGGTTTAGAAACTCAGACATATTTAATCCCCTATAAATAGCTTGAAAAGTAGTGTTTTGGGCCACTTTATTACCTCTTATATCCCACATGTGCCAGCCAATATATCAAAAAAGTTCCCATGAGACCTAAAAATTTCATCTAGGTGATTTCAAGATCATTCATGTGTAATAGATTCACTCAATCCAACTTTCTCTCTCATTGAGCTCTTTAAAGGCTTTACAAAGGTTTAGGTGTTCGACTTCTTAATGATGATTCATAAAGTTTATGGACTTAATTATAGAACCAATGCCAAAATTTTGGATTAAAAAATATCATAAACATCTCCTAACACCATTTTATCCCATGCATCTTCTCTTTGTACTTCACACGTGAAGAATTATACCTTTCTTGACTGTTCATACCTATTAAAGAGGTCAAGAGAGTGTTTTTTAGTGAAAGGGATCATAAAAACACTTGTTTTACATGTAAATTATTATAAGAGGTATAAAACACCTCCTATAATTTCTCCCAATGATTTCAAAAAGGCATTTTTCATCCAAAATATCTAAAACCTATTATGACCTATAATGAGGGTTTGTATTCAGCTCTATAACTTTGACATTAAAAGCCCTATTTTGGTGTCTTATTCATTTTCCAAGGTCTTCAATCATCCTATAAACCTTATATAATATCATTGACATCCTATACAAACCTTATACTCCCAAATTTAACACAAAAATGCATACTTATATGATGTTTTGTAGGCAGGCCTGTAGGTGTACTTTTAGGCCTGATATCTTGCTAAGGCCTGAGAATAACTCCTTTTAAATGGTTTATTCTCTTCCTCAGGATTTTGAAAATTGTATAATTTTTATAAATGTTCCTTACACCTATCAATATCTTCAGAAAAAATGGCATGTTTTCATCATACTTGAGCAAAACTACCCCTAGTTGTACGTACTCTTTTGGACTGTATATAACTATACATATATTCCTCTTCAATTAAGCATATCATTTGAATGTATGATATTATTAAAAGTATGGAGGAGATATTTAGATCATTTTTAAGGATAAAATATAAATCCACATCATTGTTTTCTCTAATATTGAGTCCAAAATGCAAAAACCTTCTTTAGATCTCTTGTAGGCCTCATACCTTCTCTAATATGTCCTAGCTCCAAATGGTGGTCCCTTATCATTATAAGGATTTTGATTGCCTTGTAAAATTTCTTAAATACTTATTCATAGTTAATTACATTTTTTATGAGTTCTCAAACTTAATCTTGACCCAAAACCATGCATCTTTCTTCTTCAAGTTTTGTGTATGGGCCTGTAGGTGTACACAATCTTACTTAACATGAACATTCATATGGGTCTTCTCATGTTTTGATTATTCAATTGATTTTTATTAGTATAATATAATTTTATGAGGTGTTTCACAACTCTATTCAAGTATTATTAACTCCCCAAATGATCACGAAGCCTTCAAACAAGAACTTAGACATGTAGCTCTACATTTCATACTTAGGCTTCATTAAAACTCATTTTTGAAATGGATATCTTGCATGTATATATACACAAGTGTATTTTGAGTCAATGTATATTTTATTTAAGTGGATATAGCTCTCTATCCCATGCCTTGACTTGGATAGACTAGTTTGGGGCTTCCATCATTCTGCAATTTAGGTCTGCATGATCCACTAGCAAGCTAGTCAAGGAGAATTATAGGTGATCCTTCTATCATGGAAGATCTATATGGATCCACATACTATGAAGAGACATTATAAACCTTGTTTATCACCTGGGAAAATGTATCATACACTAGGTCATGTTATTTTAGTATTTTAAAATCTCATGATCAAGTATGTAACTTGCCTAGTATGGAGGTTTGTTGATCATTCTTGGCATTAGGTGTTGGACGGAGATATTGTAGAATGACATGAAAAATTTTATGAGGTTGAAAACACCATATATGATTGTTTAAAAAAATCTTCAAATTTGGAAAAATTAGCAACCTACAATAACCCTAATTGTCGTACTAAATCATTGAAAGTGAGTCTCTCTTAAACAAATACAAGTATAGATTTAAGCTTCTTGAACCTATATTGATATTGAAAGGGTCTATTTGAAAATTTTATATCACTTTCCAATAATCAACTTGATTTAATTATCTATGAAACACAACTTCAAGAAGAGAACTGATCCCATGGGGTTTTTCAAGGGTTTCTTACACCTTGTTTTGTTAGTGATTGTTTATAAAGTATGACTTCTCAAACCCATAACTAATTTAAGGAATATCAAGGGCATAAGTGCCTCCATCAACCCTTGGGAAAATTTGATCCCAATATTCTTCTCTTATGTGAAACAATCACTAAAAACTAACCTTAAACTAACTACCAAGAACTTGGTGAAGTGTTTGATGCATTCTCTGACTTGATCTGACTTTTACAAGCTTAACCAATCATAGTTTGGCCTTGGTGATGCTACATTAATGTACGCTAATCCTTTGACCTTATTGAAACATGTTTTAACTCCTCTTGAATTACTCATGCCATGTGTTTGTAATGATTTTTAAGGTCATCATTTATCTTTATGACTTAAGACTCTCATCTTTAACTTGTAATTGATCATATTCACATTGCAAAAGACTCACAAAGGTTGATAAGTGTGGGAGAAACATACATGACACTATATTTGACCCATGGATTATATTTTAAAGCTTGAAACATGTTGAAAAGGCTTAGACTATGAAAATTGACCCATGAGACTTGAGGCTCATTTGAATGACTTCATTTACATGATTTCCTATTCATGCCAAGGTTCATTTGTTTGACTTATACCCTTTCACCCATGACAAAAGAGACTTGTGCAAGAAAGAGGCTTTGGGGAATGCTTAAACTAGGCAAAAAATTAACCTTAACCTCTCCAAAAACCTTAACTTCTTCAAAAGTATCTTAAACTCTTCTAAATTCTCATTTATTGATAACATTGCATAATAGGATGATCTATCAAGTGCCTTGGGTTATTAATATTTATAGTGCATTTCATGAGACCTTTGAAACAATATAAGACCACCTAGCTAGACATCATAGGCCAATTCATAGGCATAAAATGGCTATCAACAAAGTTAAAGGAGTCTAGATAGCAAGTTTTAAAATATGATGGCCTATGGTAGCCACTTTGGCTAACATTTTTGGCAACCTCTAAGGGGTGTATGCTTGATATACACTCTAGAATAGTAGCCTTATCATTCCATTAGGTATGGGGTCATCTCATCTCAACACAAGCCTAACTTGGACCTTGAGGATTGATTATAAGAACTGATAACAAGTTCAAATAACTGATAATGCTTCCACAAACATGCAATAACAAGAAACAAATGAGAACAAACAAAATAAATAAATAAGACAACACATTATGTTATAAGCACTTAGAAGAATAAAATACAACTAATCTACCCTACACTAACATACTCTAACAACTTGAGACAACACTAAACAAAACCATTGAATAGTAGAGAAAATTAGCTACCTTTTCTCACATAGTTCATGTAGTAGAAAGTTTGATGGCAGCCATGAGAGAATGGAAGAGGGGCAACTATATACTAATACTTACAATTTATTCTCCTTCAAAATTAACCTTGTACACATCCTCCATTTTTATTAAAGCATGAGTGATCATAAGTGTGTGCTTAGACTGATCGTGGACACGTTTAGGCTCATATTCATGTTCTAAAATTAACATGATAGGCAATGGCTTCTCTTTGTTAGCCTCTAGCTAAGAAAAGTAACTGATAGGACACACTCTAGTGATGGTATACACCTCATCATTATTCACCTCATGACAAACTTCTACCTCTTCATAATTTGATTGATCAAACTGAATGGACTGATATGTTTCTTATGACATACTTGTAGAATTGGCTTCAATAGGAAAAACATATTGCTCCTTGAGAGGTTGAGGCCAACAAAAGTCTATCTTATCTTCTAAGAGTGAACAAATGTTTATAAATTGGTTAAAATTTTGATAACCCACCTTGAAGACCTCAAAAAAATCATCATCAAGTGGAATTGGCTATTAGAATGGCAAGCTTGAGGGGCTGCCCTCTCCTTGTTTATTGATTTGCTTGACAAAGTTTCCTTCCTCGGTCTTGATCAGATCATAGTCCCCTTGTAGAAGAGTGAAACCAAACTCTAAGACCTTAAAAAGGTCTTCAAACTATCTTTCATTTGTTTTCAGCTCCACTAGGTCTTCTTTTGCATGATCTTGAGTATATTTCCTATTTTGGTAGCCATTCTATCAATGTCTTCATTAGGAGATATAGGAGTAAAAAAAGTCTCAAAATCATTGAAAATATTAAAGTATTGCTACCAAAAATGATAAAAATTTTCTTGTTCAATGGGGCCACTACACCTTCATTCTATCCTTCACTTTTCCCACCTTTGGGATTGTGTTCTTCATGTTCATTTTGAATCTCCACAAAGCTTGGGAGAATGACTTTTTCTTGTGAAATAACCTCTAAAAGTCCACTAGTTACAACTAAAGCAACTTCCTTAAACTCCTCACCAATAACATGCCTAAATAACACATTTACCTTTCCTTTATGAAGAGGGTTACTAATTATTATCTCATCATCATACCCACTTGAGGAGTCTTCTTCTTCAGTTGTAAATTATTCATCTGCCTTTTGTAGAACAAGTTCTTCAAGGACGAGTTTCTCATTCTCATGAGTAAGCTTTGGGATTTTAAGAGCAATGGGATTATTTAGGGTGTCTTAAAGGCGGGGGAGGAAGTTTTTTAAAAGGTTTCTCATTCTTCTCCTTCCATTCACTAATCAATCTCTCAACTTTTGATGTGCTTCAGTCTTTAACCTCCTCAAAAATCACTTCTTCCTTATTTTAGATGCATTCTTGGATTGACCTCCATGATGGAAAGGTTTGAGGTTCTTAAAGAGTGATGGATGGAGCTTCTATAGGCAAAGGTTCTTCTTTAGCTTCAATTTCCAATTCTAAGCATTCTCCATTTTTATTATCCCATGACTCCACCACTTGCTTCCAACTTGGAATTTTGAAGGACTTTTTTGGTGTCTCTTGGGGAAGGGGGAAAGAGTTTTATGTTAAGATGTATTCATTATTTTCCCTCCAAGCATTAATTAACCTCTCACACTCTGATTTACCTTGGTCTTCATGGATATATACAACTTGAGGAGTGGGTAAAGGACTTGGGAGGTTTTGAAACTCTCTTGGATTGACCTCTTGAGGAAGAATGGGTGGATCTTGCATAAACATAAGTTTTTCTTGATGGAATATTGTAAGTTGGAGCAGGTTGGGAACATAATAAGGATGATGTGGGGTAAGATAAATCACATGAGGCTAATGGTATTTAATTGGTTTCCTCTCATCAACCACTAACCTATCCTATATACATTGAATTAAGTCACATATATCCAGCATGTCATTGGTTAGTCCTTGCTAATTCTATCTCTCAAAAACTACCCACTCATCCTTAACCAACTGTAATGAGTCCATCATGTTTGAATGAGATGGATAGGGACAATTAGACCAAACTCTTCATATTTATCAAGCTCTCTTATTTGTCTTTCATAGCCTAATAAGACTTATTTGAGTCTTGATATAGATTGAGTAGGAATGTGGTTATACTAACTAGGGGTATGCTACCAAATATACTAAGTTAGGGTACATGGAGGGTTACTTGAGGAGAATCCATAAACATAATTAGCTTGATATGAAGGATATGTAAGTAATATGCATTTTGACTAAATGAAGAGTGAGAATACATACTAGTTTATGTTCTTTAAGCACTTGGTCTCCTTAAACTAGTTGTAGTTCACTTGTAATTTCCATTGATGTATTGAAGGACAACACCAAAAATACCTAAATAGATGAAAAACTTGTCCCACTAGGCATGCCAGAACTATTATAAATTTAAATTTCACCCTTGAGGAGGTTGTTCAATCCTTCTTCATCTAGGTGATAGCATGGAGACACTTATAGGTTATGGGTGACCTAATAGTTGAGGTGAATCTCTATATTAGTTCTATCTCCCTTGATGTATCACCTTGAAATTACTACTAAACCTATTAATTGTAAGGAAAAGGGAAATAGATAACTGAAAATAAGTAAATGGGAGGCGATGCACCAAATTTATGGCCACTACCACACATTTTCAAGTTCATAATGAGCTATAGGACTGACCTATCATGCACTAATCCTAAACTACCCCACCTACATCAATGTTTTGTAGATAGGTAAGGAATTAGAAGACTAGGAAGGAGATTATTACCACTTATAATCCACACTTAACCCTTGATGACACTAGTTACAACCTGTAAGAAGGATATCAAGATACATGGAGGTAAGGAAGTGAGACACAAGCCATGAAAAACTGAATTATCACATAACAAGATCAATCACACATAACTTACACTAAACATAAACATAAGTGGAGGCAAAAAATCAACCTTTTATTTTTTCATATGCTTACAAAAGGAGTAGGGATTTTCCATACTCAAGTGGAAGGATACATACAATGTCAAAAAAGGTAGTACATATAGGATAAATGAGAGATGAGAGAGAGAATAACATTGAGAAAGCCTATAATACAAGTGTGATGCTTCAAAAATTAGTTACAAGGCCAAGTGGAACGTGAGAGAATAGTACTATCACTCCCTCTCAACATTTGTTAGCATATTTGATGATGATATTCTTCAAGGTGTTGTATGAGTTTGTGGTTGTCTTGGATGACTCATCACTCTCTTGAAACTGCCTTTTCTTATTCTAGGAGGAGTTATAATTTCATGTTTTGACACATGACCACTTAGCTTTTTTGACACTTTGTTATGCCATTATTTTCTCCTCAAATGCTTCTCTCATCTTAAAAAGAGTGAAACTTAGAATTTAGACTTATCCACCTTCATTCCTTCCATTGGATACCTACAACTTCTTGACCAAGGCTTGTTTGAGTCTATGAGAAAAGGGGTTATGAGGGCAGGTCTATTTATCATACAAGGTTGAGTCTTGCTTGGAAACATCCCATACACTTCATATACACCCTATAGAAGGTAATACCCTCTTTATTAAGATTTTATTTTATATTTAAGGGTTGTGATGTAAGTGTTATAAAGAGTTTTAAACCCATCATGACCTTCAATAGGTCTGTAACATTATTTATCTTATGCAAGTAAGGAGAAATCATCATCTTAACTTGCTTTGGGGACTTAGAACTTGTTGTATCACCATGGAGGTTTATGAAATTACTTTTATAATACCCTCAAACTTCTTCCCATGCTTACAGATCCTTCTCAACTAGTTTAGAAACTCAGACTTATTCATTCCCCTATAAATAGCTTTAAAATAGTGTTTTAGGCCACTTTCTTACCTCTTATATCCCACATGTGACAATAAATAGATAAAATAGGTTCCCATGAGATCTAAAAAGGTCATCCAGGTGATTTTAAGATCATTCATGTGCATTATATTCACTCAAACCAACATTCTCTCTCAACAAGCTCCTTAAAGGTTTTGCAAGGCAGTTTTATGTCTTTGACATCTTAACAATGATTCATAAAGTTGAGTGAATTAATTTTAGAAAAAATGCCACAAATTTTTATTATAAAAATCTCCTCAACATCCCCTAACACCATTTCACCCCATGCATCTTCTCTCTATAATTCACATGTGAAGAATCAGACCTTTCTTGACTGTTAAGGCCTACTACATAGGTCAAGAGAGTGTTTTTTATAAAAAGGGATCATAAAAACACTTATTTTATGTGAAAATTATTATAAAAGGTATAAAAAACCTACCATGATGTCTCCCAATTATTTACAAAAGACATTTTTCCTCTAAAACACCTAAAACCTATTGTGACCTATAATGAGGATTTGTAGACAGCTCTACAACTTTGACCCTAAAAGCCCTTTTTTAGTGTCTTATTCCACTTCCAAGTTCTTAAATCATATTATAAACCTTATATATTATAATTTACATCCTATAAAAACCTCAAACTCCCAAATTTAACACAAAAATTCATACTTCTATGATGTTTTTTAGGCATGCATGTAGGTGTACTTTTATGCCTAATATCTTGTTAAGGCCTAAGAATAACTCATTTTAAATGGTTTATTCTCTTTATCAGGATTATAAACATTGTATAAGTTATTAAAATGTTCCTTACACCTATAAATATAATTATTATTCATGCCCAAACCAAAAATGACACCTTTTCATCATACTTGAGCAAAACTACCCCTGGTTGTAACTACTCTGTTGGACTGCATACAATTGTACATATATTCCTCTTCAAGTAAGAATATAAATTGAATATATGATATTATTAAAAGTTTATATTATATATTTATATCAATTTTATGGATAATAAATTAATCCCCATCATTTGTTTCTCTAATATTGAGTCCAAAATGCAAAAACCTCCTTTAGATCTCTTGTAGGCCTAATACCTTCTCCAATAGGTCCTATCTCCAAATGGTGGTCCCCTATCATTATAAGGAGTCTAATTTCCATATAAAAATTATTGAATACTTATTAATAGTTCCTTACCTTTTTCATGAGTCATCAAACTCCATCTTGACCCAAAACCATGCATCTTTCTTCTTCAAGTTTTGTGTATGGGCTTGTAGGTGTACACAGTCTTACTTAACTTGAACATTCATATGGGTCTTCTCATGTTTTGAATATTAAATTTATTGGGATTATTATAATAAAAATTTTTTATGTGTTTCATAATTATACTTATGCATGATCAACTCCCTAAATGATCATGAGGCCTTCAAACAAGAACTCAGACATGTAGCTTTACATACCATACTTAGGCTTCATTAAAACTCATTCTCAGAATGTCTCTCTTGCATGTAACTATACACAAGTGGATTTTTAGGAAATATATATTTTATTTAAGTGTCTATAGGTATCTCTCCCATGCTTTGACTTGGATAGACTAGTTTGGTACTTCCATCATTCTGCCATTTGGGTCTACATGATCCACTACCAAGCTAGTCAAGGAGAGTTGTAGGTGATCCTTCTATCGTGGAAGATTTGTATGGATCCAAGTAATATGAAGAGATGTTATAAGACTTTTTTCTCACCTAGTAAAATGCTTCATACACTGGTTCATGTTCTTCTAGTATTCCAAAATCTCGTGATCAAGTCTATAACCTACCTAGTATAGAGGTTTCTTGCTCATTCTTGGCATTAGGTACTTGATAGAGATGTTTTAAAATTGCATGGAATTTTTTTTTTAGGTTTAAAACACCATAAATTATTATTTCCAAACATATTCAAACTAGGAAAAATTAGTAAAGTACATTAACGCTGACTACCATACCAAATCAGTGCAAGTGAGTCTCTCCCAAGCCAATACAAGTATGCATTTAAGCTTCTTAAACCTAGATTGATATCGAAAGGGTCTCTTATACATTATTATATCACTTTATGATCACCAAATTTCCTTCATCATATCTAAAACATAAATTCAAGAAGAAAACTAATCTCATGGAGTTTTTTAAGGGCTTTTGACACCTTATTTTGTTAGCGATTTTTCTTAAAGTATGGATTTCACAAACCTAGAACTAATACATGGAATATCAAGGGCATAAAATAATCCATAAACCCCTAGGAATTTTTGATCCAAATATTCTTCTCCTATGTGAAACAAACACTTCAAATTGACATTCAACTAATTGCCAAAAACCCAGCAAAGTAGCTGATGCATTCTCTAACTTGATCTGACTTTTTCAAGCTCAACCAAGTATGGTTTGGCCTTGGTGAAGTCATATAAACATAAATTGATCCTTTGATCTTCTTGAAATGTGTTTTGTTCCTCTTGAATGGCTTATGACATGTGTTTTTAATAGTTTTTTAGGTCATCATTTCTCTTTCTAACTTAAGATTGTCATCTCTAACTTGTACTTGATCACATTCACATTGTAAAAGACTCACAAAGGTTGACAAGTGTCAGAGAAACATACATGACACTATATTTGACACATGGATGTTATTTTAAATCTTGAAACACATTAAAAGTTCTTGGACTATACAAATTAGCCCATGAGACTTGAGGTTCATTTGAATTACTTCATTTACATGCTTTTTTATTCATGTCAAGGTTCATTTTATTGACTTAGACCCTATCACCCATGACAAAAGAGACTTTTACAAGAAAGAGGCTTTGGGGAAGGCTTAGACTAGGCAAAACATTAACCTTAATCTCTCCAAAAACCTTAAATTCTTCAAAAGTACCTTGAACGCTACTAAAATCTCATTTATTGATCAAATTTCATAATAGGATGATCTATCAAGTGCCCTAGTTACTAATATTCAAAATGCATTTCATGAGACCTTTGAAACACTCCAAGACCACCTAGCTAGACATCATAGCCTACAATACATCATAGGACAATGTTTAGGCATAAAAAGGCTATCAAAAAAGTTAAAGGAGTCTAGATAGCAAGTTTTGAAATATAATGGCCTATGGTAGCCATTGTGGCTAACAATAATAACATCTTTTTCACATTCTTAGGAAAATAGGTGGAAAGTTCTGGTTTCTAGTTCTTGCATGATTCATTGTCTACTTCTGGTGAATGGGTTACACTTATTTGGTATTTATAACCATTATATATCATTCAATTAGTAAAGTAGATCATAATATTTATAATCATTATGATAAACTTCCATAAATAAAATTATTATATATAGATATACTATTTATAGAAATTTTATATTTAGTAATCAAATTGATTCCAAAAATGTCTTAAACTTATTTAGATCTCGTATGTACATATTTTTAGCAAGAATATATATCCTTATAGTGATCCTAAAGGTTGTCTGGAGATCTCTAGAGTTAGTCTAGTGAATTTTAGAGCAAAATTGGTGACTTCTAGAGCCAGTCTGGGGATCTTTAGAGCTAGACAAAAAGTCTAGTAAGCTATCTTCCAGAATCCTTAGAGTTATAGAGTTATTAAAAATTTATACTTATTAGTTCTTTGGCTGCCAAAAAAATCTACACTTGACTATTGTACTTAATTTTGACTTATACATACAAAATTGGTGTATTTTCCATGTAATTTTTATACCATAGTGGTTAAACAAATAACAATGACATACATAGTATAGTCAAGATAAATAACTCATTTTCTAATTCAAATTAATAATGAGTCATATTATGAGCATCCAAATCCATTTAAAGGAAGGTTATTAGGGGGAAAATGAGGTTATTACTTATATAATGAGCCATATTATGGACTAATAATCTCCCCCACACTTTACTTCTTGTAAGTCCTCTTGCAAGATAGGATCCACTATGCTCTCTATCAAGTATTGTATTTTCCAATTTTTGACTAAGATCATAGATGTCATAGTATGTATCCCAGCTTGATTATTATGGATTGGCCCTAAAATTCTCTCACTTGGGCCCTCGATCTCTCAAGTCGATTAAGTCCTTGAGGTGATGTGTTTCCCAGTAGAGACATAAGACTAAGTATCAATGGAGATATATACCTCATACCAATCCATTCCTATCCATATTCTTGTCCAAATTCTTATATCATTTCTACAATAGTTATGGCCCTTATGAAATACCAACTAAGATTAATAGTAGAAACAATCTCTCTCTTCTTTTCAAAGTAATGTTTAATGTGTCCCATTTCTCATCACATGAATCAAGGGCTTTAGTGAAATTATTTTGAGTATATTACTCAAAATAAGTAATGTATTTATGCATGTTTTTTGTATAATGGTCTATAACCTTTGGATTATATACAAGATTTCATAAAATAGGAATAAGTTTTTATCGATTAAGGAAGTTAGGCCTCATAAGGATCCCAATTGTTTTGAATTGCACAAAATATTCCTCTTCTCTCTCATTCTAGATAATTTGATTTTGAAAACTAGATATTTAATCCCTAAGTTGAACTTATCCTACAAACAAGTTGATTAAGAAGGATAAATTATGCCCTAGAAAGAAGTTTAAGAAGAAAAATTCACATGAGATTTGTTGATTAGGGTAGCTAAAATAATATGTCTCAAAAAAATCTGTCATCCTAAAAATCATGAGGCAATCCATATGATATTCTCAATAGTTTCCATCTATAAAATTGGTCTTGGAAGAAGAGACCATACCTGGAGATAGATATTCTACAAGAAAGGAGTTTCTCTCTTATTTCACACATTGTTTGTAACATAGATTCATCCTTTGGCATTTATTCTCTCTCTTCCTAAAGTTCCCATTTCAGATTTTTATTTTCTATCTTAACTTCCCTTAGATTTTGACATATTTTTTCCCAAGTAGCCATAATGTCACTATAGACCAATTAAGTTTGCACACCATGATCTACTTGGGTTATATGAGGTGATAGGTGAGTTTCTAATATCATTTCCTTAAATTGATAAATATCATTATATTTATTAAGGGATTGAATATTAGTCTCTTTTAACTCTAGTTGTAAAGGGGAAATAACTTCTTCCTTACCTTCAAGCATTTTCTTGAGGAAGACAATCTCTTCTTCTTGGTGCTTGATAGCTACCTCTGCTCTAGGCAATGCCATTAATTTTTGCATATGCTCCTCTTCATCAATATTAGAGAGCTTATCTTCTTCTTATAATATTAGGGCATTTTCCTTATCAACAATTTTCCTAGTGGAGGAAGGTTGAGGATGTTCTTATATATTTTATTTAGTTGTGAATTCTTCAGCCATGGTTACAAGCTCCTTAATTCTTATGTATGGTTCCTCTATTATTCTTTATTCCTATGTAGGTTCTTCAATTTTAGGAGTTTCCTTAGTTTCTTCAATAGGTATTTATTGATTAAAACTTTCAAGTATCTTTGCAACATTCTATCTTTTTTAAAGGTCGTCCTCTTTAGAAAGGATAAGTCTTCTCCTTCTTGGAAATGTTTCTGACTTAGAATCCTTAATTGGAGTCTTTATTATTTCACTCCATCTCACTATTATAGGATGGGGGATTAATGTAGCTTCATCATCATCATCATCAGAGATTTACATAATTAGAATTATTTTTATTTCTAGTTATGGAGCTTCATTTGAGGTGGCTCCAAGAGTCTCTATTTTTTTCAAACTTATTTTCTTTGTTGGATATCAAGATGGTTCATCTACTTTGTTTATTTAATAAGACCAGATCTAGGTGTGAAGTAATAAGATAATGCCCTTATATTAGTTTTAGACTTTTTCTTTAGCTTCTCTTCAAAAAATGCATATCATTTTGCCTCTCCATCAACTTTCTTCAAAAATTTGTGTTGGGAGATTAATTAAATCAATACATGCCCTTTGGACATACTTATTTTCCATGACCTGAACTATAGCATGAATAAAATGAGGTAAATTCACCTTCCACTTAGTTTTATCCTTCCCATGCCTGATATGGTTTAAAATTCTCATTGTATCTCCAAATATTGATCCATATTGCCCATCACTAGGAAATAATTTAATAACCTAACAAGTTAAATTTATCTAAGGTTATGGAAGACTTTCCATTTTTATCCCTTGTTCACTCCTTATGTCTTCATAATGAATTTAGGAATTGGTTCGCCTTCCACATGAAATACTTGAATAAAATCTTTATGTGAAGGCTTGATGGTTATATACATACCAGTTTCATGAATGCCAAATAATTGGTTGATAATTGAGTTGCTTATTGTTATTTTGAT
This sequence comes from Torreya grandis, assembly GCA_037957365.1. Lineage (NCBI taxonomy): Eukaryota > Viridiplantae > Streptophyta > Pinopsida > Cupressales > Taxaceae > Torreya > Torreya grandis. The sequence goes on from JARHVA010002598.1 coordinate 952,104, forward strand.
TCCATTCACTTTAGAGTGCTCTCCCTTCATATTGATCATGAATACTTATACTATCCATCCATCATAGCCATGATTTTTTGAGAAAATTCAACAAACCAGCCTCTTGAAACATGTTTGCCATTGCTTCATCTTGAAGGAGGAGTTCTATATATTTTAGTTTAGACTTCTTTTTCTATCCCATTTGTATAATTTTGAAGGTTTTTTGGATATTTGGGTAAGAAAATTAATTAGGAAATAATATCATGAACAAAAAGAGTTGAACACAAAGTACGATGAATAATATTTGAAAAAATAAATTAATTAATATCTAACCCCCAAATTATCCAAGAGCTAGATTCAATTACTAAGATTAAACATTCTTGGGAAGGATGAGTGCTTATTGTGGCACGCGAGGATATTTTAGGTGACTCAAATAAATCCTTTTCCTCCCTCTACATTCCAATTCACTACCATCCTTTATTTCACTTGCAATTATGACATGCCAAGTCATTCCTTATCACAAAAGTCTTTACAAAAACCTTTCCTTTCATAAGTACCTTGATTACATCATCCTAAGTTATATCATGACCTATTCATGATGTATCAATTTCTTTAAAAAAACTTATGAGATACACCCACTTTTGATCTATTTTATAAAATACCCTTTTAGAAGGTACCCCTTCTTAGAAGGCTCCCTTTTAGCAAGAACCATTTTAGGAAAGTGGATATTCAAATGACAATATAAAACTCAAATTAATTTTAATCATATAAAAATTAAGTATACACCTTATTTTACATACGATCCTATTTTCTTAAGATTTTTCCATGTGTCTGATGATATGAAGAAATAAAACAAGAAGTTATTCAAAAGTACTATCTTTATTGCTTTGTCTCTTGAAAAAGTTGCCATTTGTTGGTTTTTAACTTTTTCACCCTTTTTTATATTTATTTATTTAATTAATTTAATTTATGGGAAGAGTATCATAATTTGTTGATTTTCAACCCTCTTCCTTTATTTGGAATCAAACCCTTATCCTTTGGTTATGATGGAATGAAGTGGTTCTTCCATATAACTAAATTCTGGTTTGGATTAAATTTGCTTTAGAAATATTAATTTTTAGGAGGTTAATGATATGTCATCGATCTACGTCTATTTACCAAAAGTGTTTACCTATTTCCATCAATTGGTAATAGATGAACAAACCCATTATCAACTATTTTCTCAATTTGATAAGGACCTAACCATTTGGTGCATAGTTACTTTTGAAATTATGATATTTGGAATCAAACAATAACATCCAATCACATTATTTTAATTATCTTTCCTTGATGTGATGATTGTGCCATGTATTCCTTTGATATTAAAGAAGATCCATCTAATATAATGCTTCAAGTTTCATCTCATCTATTTCATTAAATTTAATAATTCTATCCTTGTATGCTTTTGTCAAGTCTCTGCCTACATTCAGTATTGTCCTTAATGTCTACAATTAGAATTGATGGATTATTTATATATACTAATTATATGGAGAAAAACCTGTAGTGGAATTCCATGTTGTGTTGTAGGCCCAAATTACTTTAGGTAGCTTGCTTCCCCAATCTTTCTAGCTAATATATACTATCTTTATCAGGATATTCTCTAATTATATATTGGTGACTTCAACTTGACTATTATCTTGAGGGTGGTAAGGTGATGAATTTTTATGGGTGATCTAATAGTTGTATATGAAAGATTTGATCATATTGGATGCAGATTGAGGTCCTTGATCTGACACTATAGCTCTAGATGTTCTAAAGGGATAAATAATCATGTTGTACAAAAATTCAATAGCTTTATGTTCATGATAAAATGGTAGAGCTTGAACTTTTACCCATTTGGTGACATAACTAATATATACTAAGATGTATTTCCTTCCTTGAGATGTTGGATCAATGGTACCGATGAAATATAACACCCATTTCTCAAAGGGTTGTAAGACCACTTTAGTATGGATGGGAATATCATTGGATAGTCTTGGTTTCTCCATCCTTTGACAAGGGCCACATTTCCAAACATAACTCTTCATATTCCTATGAAGTGAAGGCCCAATAGTATCCAGCCCATAGGATATTATGAACAATTATTTTGGCTACATAATGACCTTCTCCTGGCTCATCATGCAAATCTCAAGATGTCACAGATCTCATCTTTATGAACACACCTATGAAGCACTAAATTAGGTCCACATTTGAACAATACTCCATTAAAACATTTACAATTAGCATTATTTCTAATTAAATGTTTCTTTTGTTTATGAGTGAAATCAAAGGGAACTTCCTTGTAGCTAGATAATTATCCATATCGACAAACCAAGGTGAGTGTGTTGAGATTGTGAATAGTTATTCATTTGGAAAATTATCCTACACTATCTCATCTTATCATTAAACATATAATCTTGATATAAATTTAATAATTATATTAACTTTACCTAGCTTATCAATGATTATTATATCAAACTACTATAAAATTAGTAACCATATAATGATCTTACCTCCTACTACTTGTTTGTTCATCATATATGTTATGGTTGAATGATCTATATAGATGAATATTTTGTATCCAATGGTGTAGTGACAAAAAAAAAATCATAACATAAATGATAACAAGGAACTCCTTTTTAGTGTTTGTATAGTTTCTTTTAGTAAGATTTAAGTTTTTACTAATGTAATAGATAACATACTTATTACTTTATTCATCTTTCTTCTCAAGGACTACCCCCATTGAATTATTAAAGGCATTAATGTATATATGAAAGGGTTATTCCCGATTAGGTACTCTAAATATTGGAGCAAAAATTGGCTTCTCTTTTATTACATCAAAATATTATTTGCATTTGTCAAACCACACAAATTCACTATCTTTGGTGAACAAGAAAAGCATAGGTGTTGCAATATTACTAAAATATTCAATAAAGTACCTATAAAATCTTGGATGGCCTAGAAAGCTTTCAATATCAACCTATATTTTAGGTGAAGGAAATTTTGGGATGACCTCAATATTTTTAGGATTAACCTATATCCCCTCAACTAAGATATGTTGGCTTAGGACAATCCCTTGATCTACCATCATTAGACATTTTTAATGGCTTAGGAATAACTAATGTTTTTCACACCTAGTTAATACCTTGTCTAAGTTTTACAAAGCTTCATCAAATGATTTTTCATGTATTGTAAAATCATCCATGTATACTTCAACACAATCATTAGCAAGATCAACAAATATGGCAAGTATCACTCTCTAAAAAGTGGTTGGTGCATTGCATATCCCAAAGGGTAAAATTTTGTATGTAAATTTTCCCCAAAGACATGTGAAGGTGTTTTTACCTTGATCTTTAGTTGGTAAGATAATAAACTATCAAACATGGGTATTTGCAACACAATAAATCCTAGAAAAGAGATAGTTTCTATTGTAAGGGATTAAACATCACATGGTTTCAATAAAAAGTGAATTTATAGTACATATTTGGGTTCCTTTTGAAAAAATCTAAAAATTAAATAAAAGGCATGCCATTTCAATTTTGTATGCAAATGTTATCACCTCTATAAGTTAGAGGACTTTTCATGGTTATAAAACTATTGGTTTGCATATAGTGGTGGTTTTTCAACTGCCACAAGCATTTCAAAACCATTGTGGTGATTTATATACATTTAGTGGTGCTTTTTCAAATTATATGGTGATCTCAACTTTCATGTAATTTAAGTTTCATTCGCATAAGAAGTTGAAGGGACATGTAGGTGTTTTGGTTTTAGTTTCTAGATCTTGGGCTTCTTGTGCAAGCCTAAGGGGTGTTCTTGTGCACATATATGAACCTATATAATTCATAAAAGTAATTCATAAATTAAATTATCATTCATTAATTCATTCACCTAGTCTAGAGTGTATGTAAGAGATTTTTCATATATGTGCAATTGAAAGTAGAGGAACATAGTGAGTAAATCAGAGCTTTGTGAATTGTAGGGAAGGTAATCAAGTGTAGAGAAGCTATGATTTAAGATTACGCAACTGAGATGGTTGAGTCTAGTAATATATTTTTCTAAATAAGTAAAGCATCCACTGAATATAGTAGAGGTCATTACTAGAGTAGGATACTTTTGATGTTGGTGTCCTTGTAATCCCAAGACAGAAAATCCTTGTAAATTTGAGAACATATAGAAGATGAGGAAACATGGCTTAATTCTTACTAGAGTTTTCTCATATTGATTTTTTTCTAGAGTATGTATTTTTTATCTCTTTTTCATGTTGTGTTTTTTATCTTGCATGTTTTCAATACCTTGTAACCAATATAACACATCAAACACTTAAGAGATCTCAAGAATATTTTACCAAAAGCATAGTGCATGTTCTTAAAGATTAAAAAACACCATATTGGTCTTGTACTTATATACAAATATTTCAATTTTGGTCTAATATGGAGTAGTAGCATGTTTGGTTTGTGAAGGCTAATATAAAATGTATGTAGTATGTTTAAAATGCATGTGAATGGGTGAATATTCTTTTTAATGCTCAAGATGGTAGTTAAAAGGCTAGAAAATTTCTTGTTACAAGTTTTTAGGTGTTGTTCAATGGCATAGAACATGGGGACAAATCCTTGTCTAGTAAAGGATTCATGTTGGTGAAGCTTAATGTGTAATATCTACCTAATTTACAGATCATATTAGTATTAAAGTAAGTTTATTTTTGTAGTGAAAGGGTTTGCTAACACATTTCTAAATTATGTTATATATTCTTCTATGTTTTTTAATTGGCAAAAAAGTGAAAGTCTCTTGGTTGAAAAAATTCAACCATGGGAAAATTTTGAAGAAAGAAAGGACTCAAGATATTAAAGATACTAACTAGATAATTCAAGAGGAAAAGTATGAATTAAGAAAGATATGGCAACATTTGGAATATGAAAAAGAGATGCAAGATAAATTCTTTGGCCATGGAGAATTTAACATGGGTGTCATTAAGGGTTATAAACAAAATAAGAGATGTTGTAAAACTTCCAAGATGATGGTGAAGGTGTGAAGGCGAGAGAATAGTTTATCATGAAAAAAATATTGTCCTCTACCAAAGATACACAAACCATGCATACAGTGTGCAAAGTATGTGCCTCACCATATTTTATTTATTTCCATAGAGATCTAGATGTTTCCTTTGGTAATTTTGAAAATCATACTAAGGAATTTTGCTCTAAGTTACTAACCCAAATGTGTTATGATGGAAAGGGACTTGGAATAAATGTCCAAAGAATGACTAATCCCATAAAGGTTGAAAAAATACCTTAATATGTAAGTTTGGGACACGTTAGTGGAAAATAAGGAGTTAGATAATGCTATTGATAGTTGAAGCAAGGAAAAAAATTAGAAAAAAAGATACCAAGCCACTAGATTAAAAAAAAACCCATTCAAGGTAATGACATCATTTATTTTGTTAAATCTAATGATGATTTTTTTCCTCAAAATAATATGCAGGGCTCTCATGAATGGAAGGTAGCATTATGACACCTCAAATGGCCTAAGGAGAGTCTCTAAGAAGAGGACACCAACTCCTTGAATAAGGAGATAACACACTATCACTCCATGACCATGTGAATGAATGAAAATGGTTTCAAAACTTCCCTAATAATTTCATAATTATAGTGGTAGTTTCAGCTTACATATAGTGGCAATTTAGTTCACATGAGAAATTGAAGGGACATAGAGGAGTTTGGGTTCTATTTATGAATCTTGGGATTCATGTGTGAAACTAAGGTGTGTTTTTGTGCATATATATGAACCTTTAGAATTTATATAAGTCATTAATTTATTCAATTCTCATTCATTGATGCATTTTCTTAATGTTGATTAAATTTAACAGATTGTTTAGAAATGTGTAGTTGATAGAAAATGAAGTAAAATGAGTAAATGGGAGTTCCACGAAGTACAAAAAAGTTAGTCAAATGTAGATAAGATATAATTTGAAGACTTAAAAAATAATATGGATGAGTTTAGTATTATATATATTTTTAATAAGAATACCTTCCACTAAATAGTGCATAGACAATTATGAGAGAAGGATACTTTTGAGGTTGATGTCCTTGTAATCCCAAGAAGGAAAAAACTTGTAAATTGCATAATATAATAGAGATGAGGAATCATGGATTTAGAGTTTTCTCATATTTATTTTCTCCATGGTATATCTTGTGTATATCTCATTCATGTTGTGTTTATTTTCCTTACATGTTTTCAATACCTATCATCTATCCTAACACATCAAACAATAAATATATCTCAAGAGTAATCTAGCACAATCATATTACCAACTCTTAAAGATTAACTAACTTCACATTGGTCTTGCACTTACATACAAGCATTTCAATTTTATTCATGTATGCAATAGTAACATGTTTGGTATTGTATGCATCTAAATTTGCTCACTTACATTATCATCACTAATATTACTATTAGTTAACACTAATTCCACGCATCCCATCTATTCTAATTTATTTCACTAATTTATCCCCCTTTCTAATCATTAATCTAATCTCCCCACTCAATATTTATTCATCTACTAACATTATTATATCCCACTTCATCATTATTTCACCTAATCGTCTATTTATCTTAATCTAACCCCACTAACCTATTATTTGGGAATTCTAAATTCCCATGACCCACCTACTAGCCTATTCCTAGGCTCTCCTACACCCATAGTCCCTAATCACCCACCTAATCCCTATCTAATCCATCCCTAAACCTAATTAATCCCTAAGAGGATTCTAGAATCCTCTCTATTCTCACCCCTCCTGTCTAGAATCCGCTAAATCTAGAGGCTCCCAAGGAATTTTAAATTCCTTTTAATCCTCAACACTTGATCTCCTTCATCAAAGTTTAAATATCCACCATTAATCTTTTCCTCCTCTTTCTATTTAAACCATCCCATCCCTCGATTGGAGCTAACTTGAATTCTCATGCCATATCCATGTCCAATTAGCAATCTTGGAAATTCATAAAGTCTTCATGGTAAGACAATCCTTGCATCCTTCATCAATAATCCATAAGCATGCCATCGCTATGTCAAATTTATGAGTCAAGGTAAACAATCTCATAATCTTATCTTTTTATTCCATTTGATCATAGTGTAGAGCACTTAACTTTAAGATTCTAATATTGTTTTGAATGGTTTATTCATCTATTTGCATTGATTTTCAATGGCTCTAGACTTTACCTAATGGTTTGAAGTTTGAGTGATTAAATTATATAATTTCATCCATAAGCTCGAATTTTAGGCTACATTTTTGTGACTATGGTGGGACTTTCCCCTTTTATATTAACCTTGTGTGTGAAGTGTGATAATGATACTTGCAGGAAAAATTTAGGACAAAGTTGGAGTCTGCAATTCTCTTTGCTCTCAATAATCTCAATAGTAAACCTTTGTAATAATCTATAATTTTAAATGAAATTGGCCTTTCTATTCATGTGTCATTGTAGATATTTTGTTTTAGTTGCAGATTAAATTAAGTCTTTTGGTTTAAGCTCATTACCTAATAATTTGTTATTTTTTTATTGTGTTGGTTTATCCTATGCATTTGTTATCTACTCTGTTTACTCGACTTTGATAAATTTGAAGTGAATGAATAGAAACTTAAAATATACATGACTCTTAATGTGTTTTTATCAGGTTGTGAGATATTTTTATTTGAGTGATTATTTTTTAGTTTTAGCTATGATTGGTGGTATTTTCTTTCTAAAATCCCTAATCGAGTTACTGATCCAAGCCCGTCGGCCATATCAAGTTCAACCAAACCTTCACCTAAATCCTACAATGTTTGATACACCATCCTAGGCCTAAAAATTCTAAATCTGATTCTACCTTCAACAACCACATAAGATTCACCATTTAGCCTTGGTCGTAGATTGATGGGTTTTACCTCCATGCATGGCCTTTTCTTTTTCCTATGCTTCTACACTAGATAAATTGATAGACATAGTGTCACTTTCTATCTTTTGTCCCTTTGACATGAAAATAGACCCTCTCATGCACATTAAAATATTGTCTACATTAGCATCGCCAGGCAAGATAAACTTCCTAGAAAATGTGTGATTTTGCCTTACAAATCCAAACCATATTCTTACAATATATAGTCTATCCCAATCCCTAGACCCTATAAGTTTTTTATATAGAAGTTCAAATGTTTTTATTGCCAAATTTAGCCACTATCATAGACTATACTCCTAAGACTGAGAAGTGACATGTGTCCCGAATAAAAGTTTCCTCAAATAGATCTTGCCTAAAGAGTCCTTAAACCCTAGCATTTGTGAAAACTTCAAATTTCAGGAGTGTGCAATGAGTCCAGCTGTCAGGAAATGAAAGTTCAAAACCTTAAATGAAGGGGTAAAACATCCACCAAAATTTGTCTCTACATTTTTAGGATTAGATGATTATGGTCCAAGAGTAATATTTTCTTAATTTTTGCTTTACCTACCAGTCCCACTTCTAACTGCTTCGAATCATTCACTTTTTTTAACACATTTTTACCCTCTATGCCAGTTGTCATTCCTAATTTTACTATAAAAAAATCATTGAGCAAAGTATTGTAGGGAAAAAATCTTTTGATTGGAATTTCATAATTATTAACTATAATTTTTTTAGAAGAATTTGGTGGCAGTAGTGATTTTTTTGGTAAATTTGAGTAAGTAGAGGGTGTTAAGCTGTAATGTGAAGGGTGAAGCTTCTAAAAGTTTCTATAAGTTTTTGAAATAATGAGTATTGTTGTTCCCAAAATATGTCACTCATTTTTGGGACAACATATGAACTATTTTGGTCCTGCAGGCCAAAATTATCCCTTTTCTTCTCAAAAAATTGTTTTGAGTATTCAGATTCTTCATTCTTTAAGCTTTTGCAGTTAAGGGATTAGCAAGTTCAATAGGTTCAATGGATTCAATAGGTGATCTCTCTCAAAGGGGCAAGTTTTCAACACTTAGGCAATTTCGAGATTGGTTCAATGCCTTGGTTCAACCAAAAATGTTCATCGGCAAGCTTCTAAGCAAGGATTGAACTATTGAACCATTGAACCTTGACCAAAAAGATTCAATGGGTTCAACGGGTTCAAAAGTTCAACGTCGTCGGCAAGCTTAAAGAGTTAAGCACTTTGTCAAAAGTTCATCAAGTTCAACCGCTTCAAGGTTCAATAGCTTCAAAACACTTAGCAAAAAATAGAAGGCTTGAACCATTAAACCGTTGAACCTTGAACCATTTTGGTTCAAAGGTTTAACGGGTTCAATGGTTCAACAGGTTCAACACACGGTTGGTTCAAGTAGTTAAAAGACTTAGCCAAAACAAAGAGATTGAATCGATTGAACCATTGAACCAAAGTTGTTTCAATCGGGAGGTTCAAAGGAGTGCCCGAAAGGCAAGTGCCCTTGCTGAGGGCCATGAACCAAGCCCAAATACCCTTGCAGAGGGAAGTGAGCCAAGGAAAAATACCCTTACGGAGGGTAGTGAACAAAAGCAAACAAAAGGATTTTCTTTGAAAAAGTGAACAAGGCAGAAAGCGGGAATTCTTTCAAAAAAATTCCCGTGGCAAAATTGTTAAGGCAAAAGTCCTTCAGACAAAATGTCTGAAGGAATTCACCTGGGAAAGAAGCCCAACTTAAAACAAGTGAAAAAATGGTTAAGGAAAGGAACATTTCCTTTGAACATTTTATCTGAAGGAATTGGAGCCCGAAGACCCTCTGAAAGAATAAAAGACTGAAGGCCGCCTGAAGGACCCCGAAGGGCAAATACCCTTGCGGGGGAATCTTAGCGACCAAAAAATGGACCTTCTCAAGGCCTGAAGGGACACCTTCCCTTCGAGAATTTCCAAAGACATTAAGACCCGTGACTGATTTCTATAGACTCTGCAACCGCGATTTCTATAGACTCCACAGGATGATTTCTATGGACTCAGTTCTACGGACTCATTTCTATGGACTCTACAGGTTGGTTTCTTGGTTCTACAGGCTCAATTCTATGAACTTTGCATGCATAGTTTTATGGAATTTGAAGGAATGTTTTTATGGACTCTGCATGATTCGAAAAAGAAGGCCCAATTTCTATGGACTCTGTAGGTTATTTCTACAGACTCTGTAGGCCTGTTTTCTACGAACTTTGCAGACATATTTCTATGGACTCTTCCAAAACTCAGGAGACTTAGAGAAAACAAAGGTTTTTAAGGAAAAATATGAATCATTGAACCTTAAACCAAAATGGTTCACAGGTTTAACGAGTTCAACAGTTTAAGGGAAGCTCTGAGCAAAGATAAGAAGCAGAAGTTTCCAAAGACTAGTTCAAAGAGAAGATTCAAGCAGATGAACCAAGGAGGCCACTCAAACCATTGGAATAGTGAACCTTTGATGTCCCCATGGACGTCAAATTCAAGCTAATAAAATATCTATTAATTTTCAAAAGTGTCATGGAACTTGAAATTAAACTCAGTGCCCAGCTGAAGAAGGAGCCGAAAAGGCCAGCAAAAGCGGGAAAAGATAGCCCAAGAGCTCAAATCACAACAAGAAAGAGGGAAAGACTAGAAATATCTATAGGAAGTTATTCTAGTAGGTGGAACAGTCTACCAAGCAGATATTTTGGCTTGCAAACATTGAAGGCATGGCCTATTTGTCTCCCTTGAAGTAAAGGTGAGGTGGACAGCTCTATAGACATCAGGTGACAGACCAGATGACTCAGTTCTAGGAGAAGACATTTGAGATGAATCGACACGCCACAGTTAAGGTGGCCTCCTTGTTCTAGCATGGGCTCTTTGACAAAATTGAAAATGCATTCAAGGCATTCAATGCAGCATGGGTCATTCCATGGAACAAAGTGCCAAGCCATTCTTCACTGCTATATATTGTATTCTCTTACTTTATGCAAGGGAGATCTCTCCATTATAGAAGTGAAACTCTGCCAAAATTGAGAGGTGATTACTGAGACTTTGAGCTCAGATTATTGATCATATTTCTTTGTTTGAATGAGAAAACAGGTTACTTTCAGACTTTGTGATGTTATAACTTGTGTCATTTAGGGGATTATTCTTATGTCTGTTTCCTAAATGTGTTCTTGTCCATTTTAAAGAAATAAGCAGAACTAATGGAAGTAATCAGGAAGGTGTCCTGAAGCCAACTGTGGAGAGACTTTGTGCCCCCACAATTGTCTTTAGTGTGTTTTTCTATTTTCTATTTCTATGTAAAGGACCTTGGGACGACTTTGTGTTCTCATTGTTCTTCTTATTTCACTCTTGGGTAGTCAAGGTGGAGACTTTGTGCTACATCTCAGTCTGTTGGTTACTACACCCTTTATTACCGGTTACTTGTCTTTGCCTGAAAGAACTCATGTTGCTTCCTGCAAGATCACTTCTGAAGGAAGAGAAGTGCCTTCAGTCTTATCACCAAGATTTTCTCCTTTGTTTGTGAACATCGTCTCTGAAAAAAGAGAGATAGATGGTGTTATCCTACCCCTGAGTGTTATTATTTGCTTATATATATAGTATATAGCTCCTCATATTTATAGGGAACCTCCCCTTGATGAGAGGAGAGATTTGTCCCCTTTTGATATGGTAAACCTGCACATCTGGCTGACCAATCTCCCTTGCTATGGTTGATAAGACCTATTTTTCTCATCAGTTAGCTAATTGACAAAATATTCACCCAACAGTTTTTAGCGACTCCACTAGGGATCGACAAGCAATTTCAGTCCTTGTCTAGTCTATTCAAATTGAAACATTTCATGCTGCTAGGGAATGACATGAAGTAGGAAAGAACACTACCAGCTTCACGCCAACAGTTTTTAGTGACTCCGCTAGGGAATGAACAAGCAGTTTCTACCCTTATCCATTTTAGACTCTGGCGACTCTAATATGTGTCTTACCCATTATCATTATAGCCTTACCCACCTTCATTATATACTCTGGTAACTCCATAATATACCAAAAATTAGAGAGCCCAAGGTGTTGTTGACCTTATTTTTGAGTTGGTGCAACAAGGCAATTTCAACTTTTTCCCTCCCTAACTTCAAGTTCAACAATCCAGGAGTGTTCCTCCTACCTGTACCAAGTCACCAACACAAGGTAAAGCTTCTTTTTTTGATGTTACCAAAGCTTTTCCTATACATACTCTACCCAGATTTGTTATCCCTCTTTTTCATAATCAAATCATGGCAGCTCAAGGCCCCTGGGGTAACTCTTTTGGTCCACTCAATCTTACTCCACCTCTACATGAGCTTCCATGCAGTTTAAGGAAGAATTTTTCCAAATTATTTAGTGATGGGAAAGTTCATCTTGATGAACATATTACAGCCTTCAGCATAGCCTGTGGCATGATAGGTGTGAAATACGAAGACATAGCAGTTAGGTTGTTTATGGAAACACTACAAGGTGTTGCTGCAGACTAGTTCTACCATCTACAGGCTCGATCAGTGACTAATTGAGACACTCTTAAAGCTAAATTTGAACCCAGGTTCAAGCCTATAGAAGATGCACATGTTTTTCTATCCTAGCTCACACAAATGAAGAAAGAACCTCATGAACCTATGAGGGATTTCATTTCCAAGTTTGACAAACTGAGGAACCAAATTCCTATAATTGCTCAGCCAACACCTGAGAACCTTAAATTCTTCTTCATCAACTCATAACTGCCTGAAGTGAGTTTTCTACTGAGATGTGCTAGCCACATAGACCTTGAGGCTACTCAAGACTTGGCCACTGAGGTGGAAGATGACCTTATCTTAGCAAAAAAGATAAGGAGAGATCCTAACAGAGGTAAATCCTCTTCATCTTCTGAATACTCACCTACAGCCACTACTGATCCAATGATGCAAAAGCTATAAAATGAATTGCTAGCTCTTAGAAATCAAATGGTACAAGGAATTTCATCTAATCCTTCATACAGAGATGCACCAAGGAAGACATTCCCTAATCATTCTTACCAAGGTAATGCTGCCAGAAATTAAGGACAAGTAAATCATCTTCCTCCCCCTCAAAGGAATAACCTTGCCATTGAAGCACCTCCAACTAATTCAGTAGTTGGATATCTTGAGGTAAAATCAAATTTCTCCTTCCAACCTGAATTGAACCCAGAAAATGGCGCTAATCTCTTCACAGAGGGAGAAAAAGAATTAGCTGGCGACTCCAACATTGGTTTCCTAAATTACCAGGATGAACCCAGAAGTGAAGGGAAAGCAGATGAGGGATCATATGTTATTTTCACCCAGTCCAAGAACCAATCAGCCTAGCAAGCTGATAAAGAAGGAATAGGGGAGTGAGCTCAGCCTGCAATTTTAATTGCTAAGCAGGGAACTACTCTACCTCTTCAGCCAAAGGACTCGATGATTACAAGAAAGGTAGGTACATCAAACATCCCTACACCTTCTACTTCAAATTTGCAGACCAATCCTCCCCCTCCCAAAAACCAAAAAGAAGAACTCCCATCCTCTATTCCTAGTTCATTTCAGACATTTGACAAATTGACCATATAAAGAAAACCAAAATTCAAATGTCTGAATTTGAATTTTTGCAGTCCAACCTTGAGTAGTTAGATAAGTTGGTTCAATATGTAAAGAACCAAGCCATCCCTATAGGACAAGCAATTCCAAAGGTTACTCATGATCCTCCCAATAACACATCCACCAAGAATAACCTTGTCATTACTCATCCTACTGCTCTTGGAAAGACTAAATTATTTTATGTCTCCCTGCTAATAAATGGACATCAGCTAAACAATTGCATCATTGATTCCAGAGCTTCAGACAATGTCATGCCTACCAAAGTGGCAGAATCCCTTGGTCTCACACTGACCAAGAAATTTGAGAGATGTTTCTCCATGGAGATCAAACAAGTGCCACTTTTGGGATAAAATAAGGATGCCCAATTTGCATTTGTAGCATTCCCAAATAAAAGAATCACGATGAAAGTCCTGGTAGCTGACGTCCCAGCTTCATACAGCATCTTTCTTGGCCAAAATTTTTGCAAGGATGTTGGTGGTAAGTTGAGCATGGACTTGTCTGAGGCAAAGATCCTTGTCAAATGTGTCATGAAGAGACTACTCCCTAATAAGGAAGCGAAATATGTTGTCACTTAGACATCAACGCCTGAAGCTCAAATTCTGTTTGAGTCTTTAGGCATGGGTAATTATTTCTTGACCATAGAGGATGTTCATGTTTCAGCTAATGAAAATTCTGAAAATGACAGTCTTAAAATTGGTTTAGATAGAACAATAGAAGATATGAGAGAGAACAATGCAAGCACAGAAGAATCCCCCCTTCCAAGCAAGGAGAAATCAGTTTCAAATGATCTATGGATCCTGGAATTTGATGGCAGCTGCCCCTCTACCAATTCAAGAGCTAGGATTGTGTTGATATCTCCTTAAGGAAATATTTTTCCTTTATCATATAAGTTGTAATTCAACAACACCAACAACACAGCTGAATATGAATCTCTTCTGCTTGGATTGAAGGCCGCTCAAGATAAGGGCGTCAAGCTCCTTCATGCTAAAGGGGATGCTGAGCTGGTGGTTTGTCAAGTAAGAAACCTATACCAAACCAAAAATGAGAGATTGTGTCATTACCACAATCTGGTTTGAGAATAAATTGAAAGCTTTAATGCTTTTAGTATCTTTGTAGTTCCTAGGGAATTCAATGACAGAGCTAATGCATTGGTTGTTTCAACAACTCTTCTAGTCCCTCACCCTAATTTTAAAGGAGAGAGGTACACTATTGAACTAGTATTTCAACCAAGTGTGCCTGATAATGCCAATCATTGGTAAGTATTCAATGGTGACCACCAAATCATTGCCTCCTTAGAACAAAAAGACAGCTTTGAATAGCTACATTTCAAAGGAAGTGAACCTCAAAAATTTGAACCTACCTCTGAATCAAGTTCAGACACAAGTGATGAATCTCTGTAACTAAAAGGGAATAAAATTCCCAAAGGCCTGGTTTCTCTTGAGAAGCTATTTGAAAAACATGACAGATTTATCAAACAGCAGCGAACAGATTCAAACTCCTCTCAAGAGTTTGATCAAAGAAATTTGGGTACCAAGGAAGATCCCAAGATGGTGAACATTGGGAAGTACTACACTCAGGAAGAGAAGTTCAAGTTCACTACTCTGCTCTGCTAGTACATGGATGTCCTAGCATACTCCTATAATGATCTAAAGTCACTCAAGCCTAAAGAAATTCACCATGACATCCCTCTCAAAATTGATTCAGTGCTTTACAAGAAAAAATCTAGATAGTACAATCTGAAGATATCAGGTACTATTTTATCTAAAATATAGAAAATGTTGAATGCTAGGATAATTTTCTCAATCCATCATTCCACGTGAATTGCAAACATAGTACTTGTGAGGAAGAAGAATGGAAAAATTTGCCTTTGTGTGTATTTCAGAAACTTGAATCAGTCATCCTTAAAGGATAACTATCCTCTTCCCATCAAGGATAAGTCCTTCAGACGGTGACTGGTTTGGAAATGTTATCAATGCTAGACGGCTTCTTAGGATACAATCAAGTCAAAGTTGGTGAAGCTGACCAGCATAAGACTACCTTCACCACACTTTGGGGCACCTTTGCATACCAAAAGATGCCATTTGGCCTGATAAATGCTGGCACTACTTTTCAGAGAGCAATGAAACTTGATTTCAAAGATAAAATAGGTAAGTTCATCGTAGTATATCTTGATGACTTGACCATATTTTCTAAGCATCACGTGGACCATGTGTGCCATTTGCAACAAGTGCTAAAATGCTACCACCAAAATGGCATCTCTCTTAATCCCAAGAAGTTTGTCTTTAGAGTAACAGAGGGGAAACTTCTTGGACACATTGTATCTAAAGAAGGCATAAAGATTGACTCAGACAGAGTCAAATCCATCCAGGAGCTTACCTTGCCCATAAGTAAGACTGTAGTTCACTCTTTCTTTAGAAAAGTGAATTTTTTATGAAGGTTTATCTCTGAGTTCACTGAGAAGACTCGCCATATTGTAAACATGATGAAAGGAAAGGCCACCTTCAGCTGGACTAAGAAAGGCAAATTAGTATTTCAAGATTTTAAGACTGCTATTGCCCACACCCCAATTCTAGTTTGTCCATATTATACCAAGGATTTCACAATGTATAGTTATGCTTCTAAGCACACGCTTTCAGTAATTTTGATTCAACAGAACCAAGAAGGTGTGGAATCTCCTATTTATTTCATGAGTTGTCCTCTCAAATCCCATGAGCTGAAGTACTCAAACATAGAGAAGCATGCTTATGCAATGGTGAAAGAAGTGAAGCATTTCCGCTTCTACATATTGAATTCACACACTACTGCCGTGGTTTCTGACACCACAGTCAAATCAATATTAACTCAACAAGAGTTCAGGATGAAAAGAGGTAATTGGATTGCAAAAATCTAGGAGTTTGATCTAATCATCAAACCAATAAAGTTGGTGTAAGGAAGAGGCCTATGCCAATTGATTGTTGACAACAGACCAGATGACGCAAAGCATGAAAAAGAAGAAATTGAAGGCACACCAATAGTCCTCTTTGTCTCCACCATGAATGAATGGTATTCAATTATTGCTCATTTCCTTACTGGTGAGTGTCCTGCTCACCTGTCTCATAAAGAAAGGAGGACTATCAAGTTGAAAGCTGCCAATTTTGTCTTCTGGGACAATGGCCTATACAAAAGGAGCCTTGATGGAGTGTTCCTTTCTTTTTGGATAAAGAACAGCAGAACCAAATTCTAAAGTCTTTCCATAATCTAGCCTATGAAGAACATTTTTTTGCTCCTGTAACTGCCCATAAAATTCAGTGAGCTAGGTATTACTGGCCTACTTTGTTCCAAGATGCATACAAATGGGTATGTAAATGTGAGTTATGCCAACAGTTTGTTGGAAGACCCAAATTGGTTGCTTTGCCTTTTAAGCCAGTGGTGATAGAAGAACCATTTCAATAGTGGGGAATTAATTTCATTGGTGATGTAAACCCATCTTCAAGTGTTGGACATGATTATGTCCTCACAGCCATAGACTACTTCACCAAGTGGGTGGAAGCTATTCCAACCAAGCAGGCCACTTCAGAAGTAGTGTGCAATTTCCTCAAGGAGAACATCATTTCCAAGTTTGGAGTCCCAACCAAGATTATCACAGACAATGTTACATGTTTCTCTTCTCATGAGATCACTCAATTCTATTTTTACTATGGGATTACCCTCTTCAACTCCTCTGATTATTTCCCACAAGGGAATGGCCAAGCTAAATCAAGCAACAAGAACCTGGTGACCATCATTAGGAAGCTAGCAGATGACAACCAACAAACTTGGCATAAAGCATTGGTTGATGCTTTATGGGCAAACAGAATTACACTCAAAAGGGTGATTGGTATGTCACCTTTCCAACTTATTTATGGTCTTAATGTTGGGATACCAATTACCTTGGAATTGCCAGCATTGAAATTGGCTAAGGCAGTTGAAGATTAAACATATGAAAGCTCCATTGACAAAAGGATCATGTGCTTGGCTGAGCTGGATGAGCAACGAACTATGGTGGTGGACCGAATTGCTACACATCAAAGTCTGGTGAAGAAACTCTTCGACCAGAAAGCAAAAAACCATGATTTCCAAATTGGAGATCAAATCCTATTGTGGGACAAGAGAAGAGAACCAAAGGGAATTCATGGGAAATTTGATTCCCTTTGGAGAGGCCCATTCACTATCCATGAGATCAATGGTGAAAAAAAAATCTTGTTGAAGTATCAAGATGGCACACCCTTTTCTCTGCCTCATAATGGGCAGCATCTGAAGCACTTCAATTCTTGAAGTATCAGATAAGTTCACCTGTACATATGTATATTTATATAGTCTTTAGTTCTATTTTGTGTTGTTAATTTTAATTTTTAGAGCCTTTATTTTTGGGTAGCATGACTCCATATCCCAATGGCATACTTCAAGGCACTGGAGATTCTGGTTTCTACTCCCCTTAGCTATTCCAAGTTTTCAACTGAAGGAAGTTCCCTAACTGGAACTAGTTATTGTTCCCAAAATTTGTCACTCATTTTTGGGAAAACATATGAACTATTTTGGTCCTACAGGCCAAAATTATCCCTTCCCTTCTCAAAAAATTGTTTTGAGTATTCAGATTCTTCATTCTTCAAGCTTTTGCAGTTAAGGGATTAGCAGGTTCAACAGCTTCAATGGCTTCAACAGGCAAGCTCTCTCAAAGGGGCAAGTTTCCAACACTTAGGAAATTTTAGGATTGGTTCAATGCCTTGGTTTAACCAAAAATGTTCATCATCAAGATTCTAAGCAAGGATTGAACCATTGAACCCTTGAACCCTTGAACCTTAAAGCAAAAAGGTTTTACGGGTTCAACGGGTTCAAAGGTTCAACATCGTTGGCAAGCTTAAAGAGTTAAGCGCATTGTCAAAAGTTCATCAAATTCAACCGCTTCAAGGTTCAATGGCTTCAAAATACTTAGCAAAAAGTATAAGGCTTGAACCATTGAACATTGAACCATTTTGGTTCAAAGATTCAATGGGTTCAATGGTTCAATAGGTTCAACGTGAGATTGGTTCAAGCAGTTAAAAGACTTAGCCAAAATAAAGAGATTGAACCGATTGAACCATTGAACCATTGAACCAAAGTTGGTTCAATCGGTCAGTTCAATTGAGAGGTTCAAAGGAGTGCCCCAAAGCCTGAAAGGCAAGTGCCCTTGTAGAGGGCCATGAACCAAGCCTAAACACCCTTGCAGAGGGTAGTGAACAAAAGCGGACAAAAGGATTTTCTTTGGAAAAGTGAACAAGGTTGAAAGTGGGAAATCTTTCAGAAAAGTTTCCATGGCAAAATTGTTAAGGTAAAAGTCCTTCGGATAAAATGTTTGAAGGAATTCACTCAGGAAGGAAGCCCGACCAAAAATAAGTGGAAAAACAGTTAAGGAAAGGAACATTTCCTTCGAACAAATTATTCGAAGGAATTCCTTCAGACATTTTGTCCGAAGGAATTGGAGCCCAAAGACCCTCCAAAAGAATAAAAGTCAGAAGGCCGCTCGAAGGACCCCGAAGGGTAGATACCCTTGCGGGGGGCTCTTAGCGGCTAGAAAATGGACTTTCTCAAGGCCCAAAGGGACACCTTCCCTTTGAGAATTTCCAAAGACATTAAGACCTATGAGTGATTTCTATAGACTCTGTAGGCTTGATTTCTATGGACTCCACAGGATGATTTCAATGGACTCAGTTCTACGGACTCATTTCTATGGACTCTGCAAGTTGGTTTCTTGGTTCTACAAGCTCAATTCTATGAACTTTGTAGGCATAGTTCTACGGACTCTAAAAGAATGTTTCTACAGACTCTGCATGATTTGAAGAAGAAGGCTCGATTTCTACGAACTTCGTAGGTTATTTATATGGACTCTATAGGCCTGTTTCTATGAATTTTATAGACATTTCTATCGACTCTTCCAAAACTTAGGAGACTTAAAGAAAACAAAGGCTTTTAAGGAAGAAGATGAATCATTGAACCTTGAACCAAAATGGTTCACAGGTTCAACAGGTTCAACATTTCAAGGGAAGCTCTATGTAAAGATAAGAAGCAAAAGTTTCCAGAGACTAGTTCAAAGAGAAGATTCAGGCGGATGAACCAAGGAGGCCACTCGAACCGTTGGAACAGTGAACCTTTGACATCCACGTGGACATCAAATTCAAGTTAATGAAATATCCATTGATTTTCAAAAGTGGCATGGAAATTGAAAGCAAACTCAGTGCCTAGCTGAATAAGGAGCCGAAAAGGCCAGCAAAAGGGGGAAAAGATAGCTTGAGAGCTCAAATCACAACAAGAAAGAGGGAAAGACCAGAAATATCTACAGGAAGTTATTCTAGTAGGTGGAACATTCAGCCAAGTAGATATTTTGGCTTGTAAACATTGAAGGTGTGGCCTATTTGTCTCCCTTGAAGTAAAGGTGAGGTGGATAGCTGCATAGACATCAGGTGATAGACCAGATGACTTAGGCCTAGGAGAAGACATTTGAGATAAATCGGCACGCCACAGTTAACGCAGCTACCCTGTTCCAGCATGGGCTCTTTGACAAAACTAAAAATGCATTCAAGGCATTGAATGTAGCAAGGGTCATTCTATGGAATAAAGTGCCAAGTTGTTCTTGGTTGCTATATATTATATTCTCTTACTATATGTAAGGGAGATCTCTCCATTATAGAAGTGAAACTCTGCCAAAATTGAGAGGTGATTATTGAGACTTTGAGCTCAAATTGTTGATCATATTTTTTTGTTTGAATGAGAAAGTAGGTTACTTTCAGATTTTGTGTTTTTATATCTTGTGTCATTTAAGGGATTGTTATTATGTCTGTTTCATGAATGTGTTCTTGTCCATTTTAAAGAAATAAGTAGAACTAGTGGAAGTAATCAGGAAGGTGTCCTGAAGCCAACTGTGGAGAGACTTTGTGTCCCCACAATTGTCTTTAGTGTGTTTGTCTATTTTATATTTCTGTGTAAAGGACCTTGGGATGACTTTATGCCCTCATTGTTCTTCATATTTCACTCTTGGGCAGTCGAGGTAGAGACTTTGTGCTACATCTCAGTCTTTGGTTACTACATCCTTTGTTACCAGTTACTTGTCTCTGCCTGAAAGAACTCTTGTTGCTTTCTGCAAGATCACTTCTGAAAGAAGAGAAGTGCCTTCAGTCTTATCATCAAGATTTTCTCCTTTGTTTGTGAACATCATCTCTAAAAAAAGAGAGATGGATGGTGTTATCCTACCCCTGAGTGTTATTTTTTGCTTATATATATAGTATATAGCTCCTCATATTTATAGGGAACCTCCCCTTGATGAGAGGAGAGATTTGTCCCCTTTTGATGTGGTAAACCTGCACATCTGGCTGACCAATCTCCCTTGCTATGGTTGATAAGACCTATTTTTCTCATTAGTTAGTTGATTGACAAAATATTCACCCAACAAGTATGATGGGCTTTGTGGTCAGTGTCCTTTGATGCCTGGTCATATTTCCTATCAACCTATTTATCTATAAGTCCTACCTTCTTTTCACATTTGGATAGGAATAACTTAATGGAAATGAGACTGTGTAGAGTTCAATAGACAAGGGTCTTTCCTTAATAGGTTTCTTTATTGATCAAAACAAACTCCAAATCAAATCCCATCCACATAGTGTAGTCATTTTGACACAGTTTACAATGCTTAGATCTCGATGAAGTCTATATCTAGATTAAGCCTTGCAACTTGCATGGCTTTAGTGATAATCCTATTATGGGGTGTGTTTCCTTGCTCTTCTTACTTGTCCACCAATGGCACTAGCAACCATGCAGCCTAGAAAAAAATCCTATTTTCAAGATATGCTTTTAGACATGTCAAGTCAAAAGCAATCATAATGTTTTTCAAATCTTTCAATTGCTCATTTGCCTCGTCTAGAATGAATTTCATATTTTTTAATGACAGCTTGATTAAATGGTCAGGGTTTAATTTTAGCTATCCTCTAATAGCTTTGTCATTGAGTTATTTATTATTTTTCTCAAGTTTGGATATTGTGGTCAATATTAAGTCTTGAATTTTAGAAGTCTAGCTTTATATTTAGGTAGTATAACATATTTATGACTATTTAAGTTAATAATCATGTCAATAATTTTGCTTAAATTGTTGTGTAGAATGTTCATTGTAAATATAATCCAAGATTTTATTTAGAATGTTATCGAGTCATTCATCATTTTTCTCATCATTTAGTCTTAACTGTGGATATTGTTGTTGTCAGTATTAAATACTTTATTAAGGTTTAGAAATTTTAACTTTTTCATATTGTAGTAAGATAATAGTCATAAGCCACATTTGTATAACTTTTTAAATTAATAGTCATAAGTTTTGCTTTTTAATTATCATTTTAGGGATTTGATAAAATCAAATTACATATTTATTTTAAGTATTGAATTATCATTTCTCGGTATTCACAGATGTTAAAAGAATCTGATTTGTTCAAATTACTAACATAATTTCCTTATTGGTTGCCTTGTAGGATCCTATAGAATGATTGGTTGAAGATTAAAAACTACTAATCATTTCTTTTACAGGCTGACTAGCTTCAAAATCAAATGTAAACATCATTTTTAATTATCCATCTAATTTTTCTTGATTTTACATGTGCTTTTAGGTCTAATCATTTCAAGCTAAAACTACTAACCCTTTTGTGTAGGCCCCCTCAAGACTGAAAATACCCCATTTTGTTTTCTAACACTTGTGCTTGCAATAAGGGGTGTCAATAGTATATTATTTTAGTTTTATTGTATGCTTATTATTTGGGTGATTTTGTTTGAATGTGTGTGATTATATATACTTGTGTTTCCTCACATAGAATAATTAATTGGTAAATTAATCATGTGTGTTAACCCCACCTATGTCTAGGATAAAACATGATGTGGAATTCATCCCCATGCATGGGCTTAGCAAATAGGGTTTGGTGACATGGATTTCATCACCACACACTAACCAAACTCCATGTTTTAGTAGAGTCTAAAACTCAAGAGAGTTATCATTACGTGCTTAAGCAAAATTCCCTAGAAAGAGTTTCATAGAGTCAAGGGTAGTTAAGCTCCAATATTTAGGGCAGTCAAATAGCATCCAATATGGATTTGGTCCCTAATGCACCTTTGTGTATATAAGGGATGCACCTAGAGAGATCATGAAAACCTAGCATAGGATCCTTCAACTATAAAAGGTGCCTCATTACTGGATTGAGTATCAACTCCTAAGTGGTCATCATGTACAAATGGGGTCAAGAGGGTTTGGTCGATTCTATAATGGGTCATCAACCTGTAGCCTCACCTGTGAAGCCATTTGATGGTGCGTGTATCAAGTTACATAACATTGAGTTTACTGGTCATAGGTTTTGTAGTTTGCTTGCTTAGCAATGTGTCATGTTAAACTAGTGTTGTTTGTGAGTTGAGTCAACCTTCACCCAAACATACATGCCTATCTTGGTCCTTTGTACAACCCATATTGTACATGCTACCATCATTTTGTACATATATACCTTGTATATTTTTTCCTCAACAAATCTCTCATCTCATCACCATCATCTTTTACATCCTTGTCATCATCCCATTATCCCTTATTAGTCTCACTATATTCACCTATCTTTGGCCATCACCCCGTCATCTTATATATCCTTGCATAACCATCATCTTGTATATCCTTATCATACCCTCTTGTACATACCTTTTTCTCTCTTGTATATCCTTTTAGTCATATCCCATCATAGACATCACTCATCATTGGTCATCCCCCCCCCATTACCTACATATCCTAATCATATCTCGTCATCCACATCTTGTCTTAAAGTCCATACCCAATCATTTGTCTTGACCTTTTCTTCATCACTCATCTAGTCTATCCTTGTCCTAGTTGTCTCTCTAGGTCACATATGAGTCTAAACCATCCCCATCCCACATTATCCTTAATCATTTCATCATCACCTATCATCATACTTATCCTTATCCCATTATTTTAATCACCTTCATCGCAATATTCCCACCCCATCCCATCTTAAGCAAATTGGTCTAAGATTTTGAGCTAGTCCTTTTATCATCAACATTATCCTATCATCCTAATCCACTATCACTCACTCCTTGGTCAGACCTCATACCTATTCAATATCCTACTAGCATCTTATCACTTTATCAATTTCAATCTAGCAAACCCATCATCATCACTCTTGTCTATATCATCCTTGCCTATTCATAACTAGCACCCATCATATCATCCTATTGTTAGTTTTGAATCTAGGCACCTATCAAATCCCCAATCCTTTTTGCTATCTTGATAACTAGGCATTATTATTAGCACTTATTATACTCTCGATCTGAAGTCTGATCCTAGTCTTTAATCCATTAGTCTATCTCATCCCCATTATCACCTATCATACTAGATTTGGCCCTTAGATCTGCTTTATTTAAGAAGCCATATCTAATTCTTAGTCTACCCCCACATCAACCCCCTTCATCATCCATCTTCATCTATCTTCATGGATTTGGACCAAATTCATGTAGACCAATACACCTTAGCCAAGAAGGATGATGTTATTTTGTGAGATCTATAAATGGGTGCTCGCATACCTTTGGATCTTGATCCCATTCACCCCAAACCAACATCCCACATCCTTCCTCATCCACAACCCTCTATCTCATCAAAATGAATCCCCACATTCCTTGATGTGGTCACCCTAATTAATCAATACATCATAAAAAATAAAGATGACTTCCTCCCATGGATACTAAAGATGGGTGCCCACCTTACCAATCGCATTGATCCTAAAAGCCTAGTGATGTCTCCCAATCAATTCCTTCCTCACCCCTCATCCCTATGCCATTCCTTTCCACCATCAACTAGTCCTTGTCCTAGCCATGACCTATCTAATTCACAAATTTCCTTGTTTTATAAATATCTTGATGAAAACCCACATGCAATTTTCTTGTGGCTCCTTAATATGGGTGTCTAATTTCCCAATGATCTTGACCCCATTCAATTCACCTTACCCTTCATCCAAACTCATCCACGTAAGTCTCCTTCCAATCCCCCATCCAATAGTCATAGTCAGTCATCTACTCCTTCTTATACTATCAAAGGGAATCCTATCTTTGATGCCTTGTCTACTACCAATTCACCTACCCAATCACATCAACAATCATCTAATCATAATTCTAATGCTTCCACATCTAAGTCATGTAGTGAAGTGGTTCCTTACACTCCCATTTTTATATAATTGAAAGCCCTTTTCAACTAACTTATCACCACTAACATGACAGTTTATCCACCTATACGACATCTTGATCCCACTAATCCTAAGCCCTCCTGGTATAAATCAAACTGATATTATATATATCATCAAACCTAGGGGCATTCCATTAAATGATGTCAAAACTTTTGAGACTATGTCCCAGACCTCATCAACAGTGGTGACATAGTGGTCGAGGATGAATCAAATGAATTTAAATTCGTGAATGAACAAGAAGAGGAATGTCAATATTTCATTCTTGATCATGATCAAGACATCTTGTCCCTTTTCCATAATCCCCCCATCATTTATCAATCCTCCATCAACCAGAAGTCCATTTCCCATACACCTAGTCCCCCTATATCTCATGAATCCTTCCATGCCCCTCTTTGCTTAGTCTATCATTCATCCATCATCTCTCTCTCACTCATCACATCACATACCCCATGTTGAGAGGTTAGTCATAGATAATTACTCTCCTACTAGTAGCATATCATCATGTACACCAAAGTCAGCATTAGAGCTACTATAAGGATCATGTGTAGCACTAGTATTTGCATCATATTCTTCATTAGAAACATCATCCCTCATCGATATTATAGTAGATGATGCTAATTCCTACTCTTTTCAAGGATCCCATAATTATAATGATAAACAATCACCAATCATATCTTTATATCCCACTCAAGATGATGAAGTCATAATTAAATTCTTGAACGCTTTATATGTTTAATATTTTCAAAGTGGATATGATCCTACCTTAGATTTGCATCTTAATGATCCTTTTAAGATTTTTGAGGAAACTTTCTTCGACATTGAGGCTAGGGATCCTAGTGACCTTTATGAGGACCATGTTACCTATTATCCCCTTACTCTATCACACAACATTCATCATCCACCTCGCCTCCAAAATCTCTATGTCACACTCCATAAGAGGAATAAACAAGAACATGCATCATTGGATTCCCCTCTGCATTCAACATCGTGTGCCATGCATCTAAGCATCCAAGACCAATTTTTAAAATCCATAAATCATGATCAAATCCTCTTTGATCCTATCAGTCAAAATCAAGCAAAGTCAAAATATCAGCCTAATCCAAAAGTGTCTTCCCCTAGTGAAGCCCAAACTCAGGCACTAGGGGGCTATCAAAGTCAAAATAATAACCATATATCAAGTCTAAAATCAATTATCCCTGGTGAAGCCTAACATCAGGCACCAAAGGGTAGTTAATATCAAATCCAATTAGCAAATAAAGTTGAAAATCATTTGACTAACCATTCTCTCAATGTTTGGATCAAAAATTCAGCAAGTCAAAAGGTTTTGGATCCCTTAATCTCATGGCA
The DNA here is from genome assembly GCA_037957365.1 of Torreya grandis. NCBI lineage: Eukaryota > Viridiplantae > Streptophyta > Pinopsida > Cupressales > Taxaceae > Torreya > Torreya grandis. Next base: position 978,219 of record JARHVA010002598.1, read on the forward strand.
CCAATATAAAGAAACCCCTCTACCATATCCAATGGTGTATGCAATTATTAAACCCCACTTTTGCTCCCCATCTCATCATTATATCCCTCCTTCACATCTCATATCCCGTCATCACAATCATGACATCTTCCCATCCCTACCATATCTTCAATCCCTGAGGAGCATTGTCCCTTGTAAGGATCATAGAGACACCTAGTTCAAATATCTAGAGGATATTAAATCAAGAATCAATAAATGCCACCAAGCATCATATATCCCCAAAATAGGTGTTGGTTGAAGATCACCATAATGTATGCATCTTACATCTCACCCTTCTCCAATAAATTGATATGCCCAATAAAAATTAAAAAAATCAAAAAAAAATCATTCGTCTAACAGTGAAAACTAGTCTTCTAGCACCTTGGGTAAGTACCATGATGAAAACTAGTTTCTGGCATCATGGTAAAATAATCAATTATCTACATCATACCTCAAACACTTAGGGGAAAATTGCATCTATTTCATATCCTTTGTTAATCCATCTAAATTGGTCTCATCCCTTGTAATCCATATCTATATCACCCATCCACATCTATCTTATCCCTTGGTCCAACCCATCATCTGCCAGCATATCACATTCCTTCCTGCCTTGACCATCACAAAGAAGTGGAAGGTGTCTTGAGAAAATTTCTTAAACCATCTTGGCATATGCTCCCATGAACACTTAGGCAACTAAACATATGATTCCTTCATGATGAGGTCATTATTAATCCCTCATCCATTCTTCCTTGGTCCTCATCCCCTTTTTTGCATCACCATCACCCTTTGGTCATCTTATCCATCATTCCATCCATCCATGTCCTAGTTGATAGGCTCGGTATTCCCTTTGCTAGTAACCCCATTTGTATACTATACATACATATTCCTAAAATCCCTAAAAAGGTGAAATATTCCAAAAACCCTAAAAATCATAAAACTTGAAAAAGCCAAAAATAATCCATTGTCTTGTCTTATGTCACATCCATCTCCTTCACATCATCCTAAACCACATCTAATACTCATCCCATCTATCTTTTTGCCCTTATCCCCATACCAAATGACATATAATATCTCATCCATAATTTCATCTTGGAACCTACTCCTAGTGGTCACCCATCCATATCTTCATCCTTATCCTTTTTTACAAAAGCATTATTGACATACACAACCTTATCAAAAAATTTATTCTATCACCCATCACTTATTTATCATTGCCTTTTCATACCTAGCACCCATCTAATCCCTATTTCCTAGTATGAAAGGTATATGATCCCATCACCTACCTATCAATGCCTCTCCATACCTAGTACCCATCCAATCACTATTCTGCTAGTATGGAAGGTATTTGATCCCATCATCTCCTAATATTTTTCTAGATTGGACTCTTAAAAGGTTTTATATTTTAGTAATCTTTGGTCATCTTCATATCCATGTCCTCATCCAGATCCCCAAATCCATATCCTCATCCAAGTCATTAGCCTAATCCTAATTTATATCCATATCCTTACCTAAGTTTTAATCTTAATCATGATCATCCAATCCATAATCACATCATGATCATCCTAGTCCAGTCCATCACCCAATCATTCATCCCATCATTTGATAAGACATTATGACATTGCATGTAGATACTTGTGTGTACTACATGTTTGTTCTGTTTATCTTGTTTGCATGTTTTTATCATGTAAATATTTGATTGTCTTTATCTATTTTTGTCTATTGGGAAATGAACAATGATATTATGATGTCATCAAAGCTAAAAGTGCCCTTGATGATGTAGAGTTCACTATTTTCTCCCTTTTCTACACTTTGGCACAATGTCTTCTTAATGGGGTATACTGTCAAGTGCCATATTTAATTGGATTGCCTAAACTATGATGATCCTTATGATAGTTATGATGGCTTGATCTTTAATCATCCTTATTCCTATCACTAATTTAATCCTCTTGATCCATCTGACTATCATCCAATCTTTTAATCCTCATATCATCATCTAAGTCATATCCTTTCATCACTAACATCACCTTTTTATCACTAAACATCATCATCATTATCATCTTCTATCCCCAAGTCAAAACTACATTGGCTTGCAGTCTTTCTAGACTATGTAGGTAGCACTTGGATATTTTTAGTGTCCCAAGATAGCTTGGCCACTATCTCCTCTATTGTTCCCTTGCACATGTCCTTGCTAGGGGTATCATCATTAGTCATATTATGGATCATTGATTTGATTCAATGCTATTGAATTCTTTTCCCCTGACTATTGATCACCCAATCATATTAATTCTTCTCTATCATCTCCTTCATCATATCAATCAACTTTAGCTTTGAGCTACACCAATCATTAATCTAATCTAATCATCATCTTATCCTAGCCTATATCTCTCTCCCTTGCATGCATCCTTGCTTGGGATATTTCTAAATATTGCAACCTTTTAATATTATCATCATCATGTTACAGTTGATTCCACCTTGGGATGTGTCGATAACCATGACACAATCATCTCTACTCCCTATGCATGTGTCCTTACCAAGGGCATTAATATCCATCTATAGCTCATTGCTCAAGTTGAATTCATCCTCTTCATCTTCTATCTCACATTTGACATCCCATCCCCATGTTTTTCCATCTCATCCCACCTATCATTTATTCTTTTAAGTGGCCATCTGACTCATTCTTCCCCACATATCCCCTCAAGGGGGCATTAATCATATCCACTAACATCATCTACTAATATTCATCCATGACATGGTTTTTCTTTGAAAGACCATACTCCTTCCACTTCATTCCACTTTTAATGTCCTTTCAAAGAGGGGAAAAATATATGCATATAAATACACTCGCCTACATTATCATCACTAATATTACTATTATTTGATAGTAATTATGCTCATCCCATTTATTCTAATTTATTCTACTAATTTATCCCCCTTTCTAATTATTAATATAATACCCCCCATCAATATTTATTCATCTACTAACCTTATTCTATCCCACTTCATCATTAATTCACCTAATCATTTCTTTGTATTAATCTAATCCTACTTACCTATTATTTGGGAATTTTAAATTCCCATGACCCACCTACCCACCTACTAGCCTATTCCTAGGCTCTCCTACACCCCTAGTCCCTAATCATCCACTTAATCCCTATCTAATCCATCCCTAATCCTAATTAATCCCTAAGAGGATTCTATAATTAGAGGATTCTATAATTAGAATATTCTAGCATCCTCTTTATTCTCACCCCTCCTCTCTAGAAGCCTCTAAATCTAGAGGCTTCTAAGGAATTTAAATTCCTTTTAATCATCAACCCTTGATCTCCTTCAACCAAGTTTAAATCTCCACCATTGATCTTTCCCTCCTCTTTCTATTTAAACCAACCCATCCCTCCATTGGAGCTAACTTGAATTATCATACCATATCCATGTCCAATTAGCAATCTTGAAAATTCATAGAGTCTTCATGTCAAAATAATTCTTTCATCCTTCATCAACAATCCATAATCATGCCATCACTATGTCAAATTTCTGAGTCAAGGTGAGAAATCTCATCATCTTGTCTTTTTATTCCATTTGATCATGGTGTAGAGAACTTAGATTTAGGATTCTAATGTTGTTTTGAATGGTTTATTCATCTATTTACATTGAATTTTAATGGCTCTAGACTTTACCTAGTGGTTTGAAGTTTGAGTGATTAAATTATATAGTTTAATCCATAATCTAAAATTTTAGTCTACAAGTATGTGAAGGGTAGTATGTAATGTATGTAACATGTTGGAATTGAATGTGAAGGGTTGCATATTATTCATTATGATAAAAATGACAACCAAAAGATAGGAATATGTCTTGTTATGATATTTTGGATTTTGTTATATGGCATATAACTTGGGTAAAAATCCTTGTCTATTAAAAGATTCATTTTGGTGAAGCTTAGAGTGGAAGATCGACCAAGTTTACTAATCACCTAAGAAGATATGTTTGTTGATCTTTTTACTCATTTATGGAATAGTAGATTGAATATTTCTCAGTATCAAATAAGTGTTGTAGTTTTAGATGAAGAAGAGGAAAGATTTTAAATTGCACTAATATCTAAAATCATCATTGAAATAATAAACCTTGAAAAAAATGTTATAAGAGCTTTAAGATTAACTCAAAGATCCCTTCCATTCCTAAATGTTTCAAGACACTAAATGTTTCTCATGTTGGCTAAAAGGAGGTTTAGCATATCCCTTTCTTTGATCTCCACCAATAGTTTACATTAAAATTAAGTTAAAAAAAAAGATAATCAAGAAAGCTACAAGTACACCTTCTAGTCCAAAGAAAGAGAAATAAAAGTGTGGGGCTATAAGTAGAATAACATTAATTCTTTCAAGATCTATTTTTGCTTATATCATAAAATTCATAAACATGGTTGTAGTACCTTGGGATTTAGCTATAAGACCACTCATTATAGGTGGAAAATTGTATAATTTCCCTAGAGGTTATAAAAATAACTTCCTTAAATTTACTTGGGATGAGAAAAAGCATCTTGATGATCATAGTTATGTTTTCAAAGCTGCCTATAGTTTCTTTAGTGTTCAACATGAGTACATGGGAATCAAGTCAAATTTTAAATACTAGAATAAATAACCAATGAATGGTTATTTCATATTATCGTAGGTTATTAATGATTGGGCCATCATGAAATAATAATCTAAAAGTAGATTCATTCAATTGAAGATTCACGTGCTCTTTTTACCCAATTGTTGCAGATAAAAAAATAAGTTTTTATCACAAATTTTTACACCCCATTTTAAAATTTTAACAAATTATGCTTGATATTATCTATTGTACCTTTTGAACGTACACCGTATATGGAAGGGGAAACTTTAAAAATTGTTACATTTTGATTGTGTCATACTTGCACATTCGATTTATTTCTATTTTAACTGAACAATAGATCTAATAATATGAGGATATAACACATAAATTGAATTGTTTTGGTTTGAAAATTGAGTTGTAAACATTTTTTTTCTGGTTTAGACATGAATTCATATTCAAAATAGAAAAGAGAATATGTACAATAGTTTTGATCATATCATCTTGATCGTAATTCATTTTCAAACACTCAGCATTACTATTTTTTCAACTTCAAAAATCATAATAAGTTTGTTTTCAAGTGTAACGTGTAATTGTGTGATAAGTTTGCATAGAATTTATTTTTTCAATCTATAATACATCATGAAATGGTCACACTGACATGTATTATTTCATAGCATCAACCATTTTTGGTTTACATGATATTAAAAAATAGAGTTAGCCAAATTATTCATCTAATAACTTTTTGAATAAAGTTTGACAACTTAAGCTTGCCTTTATAGTTCTCATGATATAATAATGAAGTCCTTGTCCCCTAAAATAATTAATTTAAAAGATAAAATGTTTTGAAGCCCTTAGCCCATGGCATAATTATGAGTTATAAATATCTTAAGGACATAATTCCATGGTTTATGAAAAAATCAAAATCCACTACATAACGGAACTGAAGTGCATGGAAGTCGAATACATATTGGTATGTCCCTTCACTAGTATGTTTTGAATAATTTGTTATGTGGTGATCATATTTAGATAAGGCATGCATATTTTTATTTTTTTTAATATTTTAAATTTATAATGTTTTGCATGGAAGTGGAATACATATTGGTATGCCCTTTCGCTAGCAGGTTTTGAATATCTTGTTATGTGGTGACCACATTTAGACAAGGCATGCATATTTTTAGTTTTTATTTATTTTAAATTTATATTGTTTTGTATGGAAGTGGAATACATATCGGTATGCCATTTCACTAGTATGTTTTAAATATTTTGTTATATGGTGACCACATTTAGACAAGGCATGCATATTTTTAGTTTTTGTGTATTTTAAACTTATAATGTTTTTTTTGTCAAAGTACATTAAAGTTAAATTTTTTAAGTTGGAAAAGATATTAAAAGATATTATTGTTGAGATTTGGTGCTAACTACTATTAAGAATAAAATCACACAATATGTTTCATTTAATGAAAAATGCTTCCTTTAGAGGTGCCTTTACTAATTCAATTCAATGTGTTTTTGAATTTAGGTTTATAATTGGTTCTTAACTTTTTATTTGTGTTTCATTTGTAACATTGTAAGCAAGTTAAGAGTGTAGCAAAGCTCTACTAGTTTGGTCACATAGGTGTATAATTTTTCATGTGAACATATTTTATTTTAGGTAAGAGTTTCATCCTCCTATTCACATCTTAATAAAATACATAAGAAAATGATTTTAGGAATTGGTAAAATTTCTGGTTTTGCATAATAATTTTAACTTGCATGGATAAAATGAGTTGTTATTTGTTTCAATCTTACATGCATTGATAAGATTTAATTTTATTTACCAAAACCATATCTCAAGTATTTGAAGCGTTGAATATAAGGGGTTTGTGGGTTAATTGTTTTCCATTATATATAATTATATTGAGTTTCAATTTTGTTTGCCAAAACCATATCTCAAGTATTTGAAGCATTGAATATAAAGGTTTTGTGGGTTAATTGTTTTCCATTATATACAACCATATTAAGTTTCATGGGGAAAGAAAATAAGTTTGATATATATTGGATTTTATAAAGTATTTTGAATTATTTATAACTATTATAATGTATTGACATTCTAAAAAAAGATTGTTTGTGGTTTATAAAAAAAACATGGAAGATATTTTATAGATATATGAAAGAGTGTATATTTTTAAATTTTAGATAGAATTTTTATCTTCAATTTTCAATGTAAAATAGTTTCTTTTGATGAAGAATCTGAGTCTAAGCTTTGGTGTGTTACAAAAGATTTAATGTTGTTTAATTGTTTTGTATGCTAATTTTAAAACAAATAAGTTTGTTTTGGGTGTAAAATGTATTAGTCCTAATTTATATAAATGGTAAAGCCTTAGGGTTTAATTTGAGGAGAATGGTAATCATGTCATCACATAATTATATAATTTTTTGGGTGAGATGTCAGTGCTACTGTATGATGAAATTATTGTTAGGTTTCAAGCTATTTGTCATATCATTTTGATAAACTTTTTAAGTTGGTAATCTTGATATGTATAATTATTCTTTTGATTTAAATAAAGAGCGTTATATTTTTTATAATAAATATTTCATTTTTAACTTTAGCCTTGCATAGTTACTTCAATATAATTTTTTTAATAAAATTAAGTAAAAAAAAAATTGATGTTTTATTATGAGTTGTTCCCTAGTTATAAAATTACTCTCTACTCAACTGAAACCCAATATGTTTGTTTTCTTTTTATAAAATTCTAAAAAGAACAAGAGGAGGATTTTGTTTCAATTAGATAAGGTTTTGAGTGATTTTAGTAATTTTTTTGATTAAATAGGAAAGATAGTTGCTTTAGTTTTAAAATAGGATGAAATTATCATATTTGAGTTTCACATGAGATGCATATAAGTTAATTTATAATATATACTATTAATTTTTATGGGATAAATGAAGGTATTCTATGCTATTGTGTAGTTTGAGTTTTGATTGAAGATGTAATTGATGTATTTATTTGAGACTTCTTCTTTTATCTTATTTTTATACCTTCTTTATACTCTCTTTATGGTAAAATCTTATTTTAATAATATTGAAGTGGTTTTATAATAATTTAATAGAATGATGTTTTTAAGAAGAATATCTATTTTTATTTAAAAAATGATTATTCTCTATATAATATTCTCCTTTCAAAATGGTTTTAAGTTCACCATTGGTTTGGAATATAATAATATTACTTGTAAATTGAATATAATATTAGTCTCTATATAATATTATGGAATACAATAATATAATAATATTACTTGTAAATTGATATGGAATATAATAATAAGCATTGAAATGTTCACTTCACCTCCTTTAATTTGTAAACCAATTATTATTTCTTTTGTGATAAATACCTTCATTTTAATTTTCAACTTATAATGAGAATTCTATTATTTCGTGTTTCATTTTGGAAATGATTATAGGCATTTAAGAGTTCCTTCGTATAAGTAGTTTCATTACAAACTTTGCATTACAAATAATGGTTTTTTATTAGTTTTACACTTTTTTAAATGAATTAAAAGTTTGGTGCTCAAACTAAAGTGTTGATTTTAAAAGCAATGATTTCCTCTTTCAAACTATTTGAATTTAAAATGTGAAAAGTTTTGAGTTATTTCCTTGATAAATATTTTACACTTTAAAGTAAAAAATATATTCTAGGTTTGGTTAAGATCAAATAATATTGTTTGAGATGATTATTTTTTTAGTATTTTCAAGGTTTTGATGTAAGATGAAATAACCCCTTAAGTTGTACTTAGAATAATGTAATAAAAAAAATTATACTAATCACTTAATATTTATTCATTTAAATTATAGTTATACTAACTAACATAGCCAACCACATAATCAACAACTTAGAACAATAGCATTTTCAAATTTCAATACTGAATGCAATATAATATAATATAATTTTCAAGAAAGTAAATACATTAGGACTCAGTCAGGGCTAGTCCATTAATACAGCAAGTGTTATTCAAATATATACAAATAAAATATAATTATATTTTCATTAGGCATTCAGCCTTTATATAATAAATAGATACCAAGCCCTCCGAAGCTCGAGTTGAACCAACTCATGTATCTCTAAAATTTTAAGTGTAGTCTTAGGTAAAAAGTACTATTATGGAGAGGGAGAGCATCATCCGAGTGCTTTCCACACTAACCAGGACCAATGATCCCTCACACTAATCCTATCAGGGAATGGTCCTCCCTTCAAAAATGAGTAGATAGTGATGGTGTGAGAAACCAAAGAACAAGCAAGTACCCAAGTGTTGTATGATTTATAAAACTAAACATGCAGTGTATCATAGAAACCCATTCTATTGTAAGATATCACACTAACATGTAAATCATACATACCAAAAGATAATGTTTCACTACATTATCTAACCCCAAGATTCATACAATTTTCATAATCAACAACAATCATATCACATCTCATGTTAAACATAGGAGTAAACAAAATATACCTTTATTCCATCAACATATGAATAAATCTATACATTATTATATATCTCATACTAGAAATAATGACTACAATTTATACCACCTAAGTAAAATACACATTTAGATGCAGATATCAACTACCACAATAAGTTCCATACCAACTACACCCCATGATAACCCATATTATCATAGTCTAGTGATTTAAGGCATAACTACTAGTCTTTCTTTAAACAGTCATACAAAGAAATCTTAAATACATGGAACCATTAGATTCTATTAAAGTAACTAGATATAACTAAGAAAGTCATAGTTTCTACAAACACATAAAAGTCTAACCTAGCATTCCTTACACTCATAAGGTTGTTTTCAAGTATACATATTATCCTACTAACTAATACAAAACATGTTTATTCAACATGCATACATTTATGTAGGTGTGGGTCTAGACATAATAATTAAAGTATGTATCATCTAGATAAACATAGTTTAATATTGTAGAACTCTATGACATCCCACAATATCATAGATTATTGTGCATGATCACCCACTCAAATGTGAATAATCAATCTAATACTTATAAATATAAATCTAGTAAGTATAGGATTATACCACCTGGGTATACCCTAATTATTCCTTAAAATAATAATTACAAGAAAACATAATCTATAGACACATAACTCGATGCACTATTTTGTGTGTGTGTGTGTCAAAACACTAGTATATTTTAATCTACTCACATTAAGTATCACTCACTAGTTTCCATTACTGTAAGCATATATGTAACAAAAATCTATCTTGTTATTTCCAAAGCATTAAATAATTTACAACTAAGTTATTCCATAATATTTTCATTTTAACAACTTAACTTCTTTTCTAGGTGACAATTTTCACATGGTTAAAGTGTCAAGACCCACGAGTTTTGGTGATTTATTTTTTTTGTAACAGTCACTAATATTATAGTTATAGGTGCATAAGCCATCACCTAGTGTAGGTTTATATATATATATATATATATATATATATATATATATATATATATATATATATATATATATATATATATATATATATATATATATATATATATATATAAATACTTATGTTCATACATAGATACATTTCCTTTACATTGGTTATTCACATACTACGAATATAAGTATTCAACAATATAAAATTGTAAATGTCTGTAGTCATCTAATATTCTAATCAATAACTCATATGATTTTCAAAAATCGTTATAATTTCCCTATTGATAATTTACATTAAGTAATTAATATAAAAAAATCAAATGTTATAGTCCATCATATGCTTCCTAAAATAGGATTGAAATATCCATATCATATATTCACATATTTTAGTCAATAAATCAACATAGATAATTGTTCATGACTTTGTTCAAGACTATAGTTTATGACCTTTACAAATACTTAAACAAGTTTACCAAAACATACCATAAACCATTTAAATACCTTATATGTATAAAATGAGTACAATGTATGTAATAAAATGAATATCAGAATCAATACAACTTAATACAATTCACCTCATTCCTCTACGCAAGGTTTAGTTTCATTTTATATATTTATAACCATACTAACTCTGTTGTAATGTTTATTTACATATCTCATTTTCAACATGCACTATTCACAACTTAATTTGTTTTCATTTTATGTTTGACGTCATAAGATGTTCATTATCATATCATCTATGTAAAATACAACTCGAGCTCACAGTGCAACTCAGCTAGCTATGCAACTCGCTCAAACCATAATATGAAAATCTAAGGCAAAATAAAGTTTCACTGAACATTTAATCTTGCAATAAAAAGGAAACATAGTTTCTTCCTACATTTACTATTTCTTATCGAACTAAGTATACAGAGCATTCCAAGGGTGATTTATAAACTTATTTATATATTTTTAAGATATTTAAAATTGAAACTACCCTAAAGAATTTAACTTCAAAATTTAAAACAAATAAATATTTATTAACTTTAATAGTTAATAGATGAAAATTTACAATCACATTTTATTTATTAACTTTTCACCACTTTTGAAGTCGACGCCAAGTAATAAAACATTTTTTGTGCCTGACATGTTAACCAACATGTTATTTCCATTCTAGATATCTCAACATTCAGTATTGGAAAAGTAAATTATCATTCATAGTAATTATATTTTGTTTCATTTTCCTATCAAAGGATGCCACATTCCATTCATCTGATATATACACATATAAGTATGGGACACTACCAATGCTCCTCTAAATATGATGTTATCATACATTCACTTTATATATTTATCTAGGATGCACACTGCCTATATGTATTCTAAAATAACTATTTATAAAAGGGACGGGTTGCCTATATAAATGGTAGGATTTAGTCTTTAAACTAAAACACAGCTGTAAAGAATAAATACGTTACTTATATGTGTAAAATGTAACTGTAAAGAATAAATACATTGTTTATACGTATAAAATATAGCTATAAAGATTAAATTTGTTGCTTATATGTATAAAATGCATCCATATTATATATATTTATATAGTATTGCTCACTAAAAATATTAAATGCAATCTACTATATTAGACGCTACTTGTAAATATCAAAATTTGGTGTACATTATTTAAACATAGCCCATAATATGTGAAATGCAGTCCATTATAAGTACTTATCAAATATAAGATGCTGGAAAAACACTTTTTTGATGTAAGAAGATAAGATGCAGTCTATAGTTCACTAATAATTTGAAAGGATTGCTTATTAGAATGCTCTTAATCACCAAGGTGTAGCCTCTAAACTGGTTATATATTTCACTCACATGTGTTTAGAAATAGTGTTGCCAAAAATATATAGCTCAAACATAGCCTATTATATCTAAATATGACGCTGGCAGCCTATACTTTTTTTTTTCTGGTGTATGTTTTTATCACGGAAGATATATATAAATTGCATATTTATTTAATATTATTTTAAGGAATATTAATTCAAAACCAACCTTTAAATATTTATTGATGAAGATGCCTAAAGAATAAGATTCACTTTTTGCCTTCTCTTTTTCTTTCCAATTTGCCTTTCTGCCTATTTTCATTCTATGCCTATCCATCTAAAATTTCCAAGCTCTCCACTTTATTTATAATCATCTTTCACTTCCATCATGCTGCCACTCTTATCTTGCATGCTATTTTTTCCAAGTTCTCTCCCATGCCTAGCATCTTTTATTCACCTCTTAACTTCACGAACTATAGTTATCTCACCTCTAAGGCCGTAGTCAAATCACCTTCAATTTATTTAATTAATATAAAATATTAAATTTTTTTATTGCATCCCAGTTTTCCTTAGCTAACTCAAGCATAAGAATTTGTTGACCAATTAAATAATAATATCTAATTTCTAGTTTTCAATGTAATTTCATGCATGCTTTAAAAAGACTAAATTTAGATTGTCTTAACTCTAAGTTAGCATTTTTAGGATAATTTAAATTCCATGAAATTAATTAAGATAAAAAAATAATTCTTTATTCAACTAATAGATATTAAGTCTATAATTACTTCTAATTACAAGATAATTGTATCTTTAATAACTTGTGTGTGTGTGTGTGTATACACATATGTCTGACTTATATTGATATCCTCAGCATCATCAATTATTAATGATCTAAATGTTCAAAGACATTTTTAAAGACATTATACTAGTAAATTTTATATATAGCAATTAAATATCTATTTTTCTGATTTATTCTAAAAAATCTAGATAATTATTAGTAAAGAAATCCAATGTAGTCTTATGCATGTCAAGAACTAAATCTACATACAAAATACCATCACAACTAAGATTTCCATAACACATACTAACATTTAATACATATTATGCATATAACATTTTTAAATTTACTGTGTGTATGTAGGGTCACTAACAAATCCTCTGTCATCCCCCAATCGTCCCATCTATTCCATCCTCTCCGATGATGCTCTCCCTCATCAAGCTCTAAGGGTAGGATAAATCCTACATCCACCTCACAACAAGTAGGTAGTTAGTCTAAGTTATCATATATATCAATCAATGATGCAAAACTAACAAATACACATCCACAATATATAGAATTAGAAAAGTACAATTATCACATCATGAATTCTAATCAGCAATATCACTGTCTCATAACAATATATGTCATAAAGCTCAAATCAAAATAATAATAATCAGTTAATAACTATATTAATCCATAAATTCAAAAGTTATAAATCATAGGGTGAAATCATGATGTAACATCCTTCTCCCTAAAATTGGTCATTATCCCGATGACACTTATTCAAATACTAGTTTTGAATAACAAATAGAGTTTAACAAAATAAAAACATAGGATCTAGTATTAAATCATGTAAATAAATGCAAAATTTACCTGAAGAACTCATCATAGTTCACTCAATTGATAATATTCTTAGAGTATTGGTTCCACAAGACCCTGCTCTATGACATTTCCTATCATATAAATAAGTTTTACAAATGTCACTTATGCTTGATGGGTTCTAACATGACCACCTCAAGGTTTAGAACCGCAAGACAAACTTATAATAACTCAATAAAAGTTTTACTAACTTCCCAAAAGCACATGAGATCCTCATAATAGCTAAAATAAATGACTAGAGAGAGTTCCATAAAACCTTCTAACCCTTCTGCACATCACTCTAACTTAGAGAGTGTTTTTCTCATCCCGAAGAAATATATTTAAGGAGCCTAGTAAGAATGATGTGTATAAGTTAATACTATTTCCACTCCGTGTAGTTTTGGATAAGTATAACATGTTAATATTACCACTACTTTATGGAGTTCCTAACAAATATGATGATGAATAGAAACTAGAAATACTATATTTCCAATGTATACTAGATTATGGAATCCCCATCCACATTATACATGTGTATGGTCATATGACTAAATTTAACAAGTCTGTCTATTAAATCTTAGATTTGACAAGTCTATCTGTTGGATTTAACTCAATAACAATTGAGTCAATATGAGGCTAAGTAGGATACACTCCTATCACTTAAAAATCATGTTCCTAATTCACCACTCTTCCCTTAGGTGTCCACAACCAAATGATCTACACAATGTGTGTAAGGTTCAATGAAACATAAATCTATACTATCATATCATAGGAAGTAATACTATATGCTAAATGATTCTAGATGCACCAACATACCTACAAGAAAAATTATACAGTTATTCCATGATTGCATTAAATTACCACTAGCCAAATATAACCAGTATCATATTTCATCGCTTAACATATAATGTTATATTCATAGCTGAGAGAAAATAATTAACATAACATACAAACGCTAAGGATTATCTTATCCTTACAACCTTATAAAAGAACAAGCAAGATAATGTCTCCCTACTTGCTTAGCTAAAATTCAATAAGTTAAAAGTTTATCTTAACCCTTTTAGACTACCAAGATGTTTTGCACATCTTTTACCTTACTTGTTCTCGAATAAAGGTACATATAAAACTCTTCAAAAAACATGCTTCTAAAAGAGAATAATATCAATCTAAACAATGGTATTTAATAACATAATAATTATAATCAACTATAATTGATATAAATTCAAGGTTCACCATTCCTCAAGGTCAATTTTATAGGTCAGATAAAATAGTGACTCTAAAACATCACAAGTGGAAAGTATAGAACTAACATTTCAAAAACAAAACTCCTACATACCCTCACATGGTAAAATGAAACACTACAACCCAAGTTATCGAAATCACTACATACTAAATTTGTAACAGTAGTATCATAACCTACCTACACAAACAAAAAGAAAATACTAACCTCAAAGATGCATCAATCCATCCAATCCTATAACTTCTCTCAACAAGAAGTAGAAAACACTTATTTCAATGAATTTCAACTTATATTTTGGAAAGGGAAAAGAAGAAAATAAATATGGGTATGGTTGAAAAACCTATTTGACTGTACATGTGTTAAATTAGAATATTCTGAAGAACTCCTTTTTAGTTTGGGAGGATGACCTGTAAATAAGATAACACTATTTTAATGGTTGGTTAGATAGATAGCTAAGTGGATTACCTAACATTAGCTAGATCCTGAAAGTAAGAGCTTCCTTGGGGGCTATCAATCCATGCATTTTGAACAACTAAGTTTATAAACAAAATAGAAAGTATTTGCATCAATAATCAGAAGGTACTGAAATTAAACACAATAGATTCTTGATAAATAAATGATTTATATAGTGATAAACAAGTCAATTTTAGTACTAAATGGCTTGGGTCTATTTCAAAAAATTAAGCATGGGTCTGTAAACAGGTAGGGACACAAAAAATCAGATTTAGTTAGGAGTAAGTAGGTGGAAATAAATTTTTATTTTTTACCATAGTGATCATTGGTAGTTGAGGTGACCATCGATGATTAAGGTGATCGTCGGTGGTCAAGTTGACCATCGATAGTTAGACAAACCATCTACAATTGACATAATTGTCGATGGTTACTATGTGTAGTTTTAAGTTGGTAAATGGTTAGATTAATGAGATCACAAAACTAGATTTTGGGAAATGGGTTGGTGTTGGGTTGAGTGCAAAAGTAAATAAAGTAATTGAATATTGAAAAACAAATACTTATCTTACAAAAGGTTGATCGGGTAATTGATTGAGGTGGTTTAGCTTGTTGGTGGATTCTAACATGATTTTGATAGAGTAATGGCATTTGACACTTTAACAGAGTGACAATAGTAAATTGGCTCTCTATCATGATGGTTGGATCACTAGATTACTTATGATGATTGACCTGTAAAATAAAGGAACTCTAGATACAAGCTCTTGATAATAATTACAGATGGATTTCACCTCACTGATCCTCTCTTCTTATAGGCAAGGCAAGAGAGTTGTAATAAGATGTTAAATGGGCTTCCTAATTTTAACTCGCTCTTACAATGGCTCACACATGAATTTAGATAAGCGATTTTTAGAAAAGTAAGGAGGGTGGCTTGCATGTTAGTGGTTAAGGAGGTGCACCCTAACTGTTGATGATTAAGGTGATCATTAGCAGTCATCCTAACCGTTGATGGTTGAGGGTCAAGGAAAAGAGTAGGTAAAAGGGTAGGTTAGGTAAGTTGATCAAACTAACCATGGGTTAGGCTTGGTTAGGGGTTGAAAGGTCAAATTGGTCCCAAAGGGGTCCTAGGGCAGTTTAGGGGAATTTTGTCATTCAAAATCATGGTGTATGGATTTTAGATATCTACATTTTGCCCCTTTTTATGATGCAACTTTGAATCAACAAGATGCAAAACAAAAATGGATTGTTGGTTGTAGGTTCAATTTTCTCGAGTATGGGAGGAGGTGTTTCCCCTCAAATCGAGAGTCAATGAGGTAAAATAGAATCGAGTGCAAGTTTGATAAGGTGAATGAAGGTGATGATGAAGGTAGACGTCATGAAGGTGGGTAAGAGGTTGGGCACTAAAGCACAAATAAATGCATAAAGTATAATAAAAAGGTACGATAACTGAGATCATGCATTGATGAGGTTATCATAGTTGGTAAAACTAAAGGTCAATGCTAGAAGGATAAGTGATAAGTGGATTGTGTGATTGCATTTAGGCATGGCAGTTGGGTACACTCATAAGTGCAAGTCTCTTAAGTAATGTTTGTGATTTGGTGGGTATCCAAGGTAGGAGGCGCTCTTGATAAAAGCATAAACGGTTTAAGTGTCATAGGTATTTGAGGTAGGAAGTGCTCTCAAGAAGACATATGTGGGTCAAATAAGTGTGAGGTGCTATAAGCTTAAAAAATGGTCAACATGGCAATGTTGTCACTATGATCAAGTGTCATGTATCTTCATGGAGGTCCACTAGGGGATGACCCTAGCTAACTAGGCCTATATGAAGGAAGTTGGTTGGGAACAATGAGGCATTTCAACATATGCCTCAAGATGCATCTATGATCATAGCTCTCATCAAGAGATGGGATCTATCTATGAACACCTTCTTATTGTTGATCAATGAGATGATGATCTTACCTACGGATGTATATAGGATCACATAGCTTCCTCTCTAGGGTGATCTAATCTATCACATAGAGCGAGAGGAGTAGGAAGATCACATTGAGTTATTGTATAGAGATGATAGTGATCAAGTCAGATGGCACACTAGGGGGTTCAGCTATAGCATGTTATATAAGAGGGTGCGAGGCAATTAAATATTGATGAACATGCTTATGGTGGTCATCTTATGCTTTGTTTTTCTCGACTTGAGCAGTAAGAGGTTCCCATATTTGTTAATGGGGGTGCTAATTGAGCTTTTACTAAGGTATATTATGTTTAGTTGGGTACCTATTCTCTTAGTACATATATATAGGGAGTTGTGGTGGTTTGGGGCCCATAAGAGGTATGATATTAGTGTCAACCTAGTTCTACACTATTAGGCCTACAAGTACATCTAGGTATCGAGGCCAATGGGATTGCCATGGGTAGGATACACATAGATTGAGTTCCTAGTTGGTTTTATGTGGTGGAGAGGTGACTTTGTCACTTTAGGTATAGGGGGAGGTACACACGATGTGGATTGGTTTAGGGGTGCACTTGGTGCACTAGTGATTGGTGACATTATCTGGAGGCCCTATGTCTACTTTCTAGTATGGCCTAGCTACAGAAGGTAGACCTTATCCTTATAGAGTTATAAGAGAATTATTAATTGAAGGGATGGAGAGGTGGAGCCCATCTCATTTGATAGGGTGTGAAGGTAGTTTGACCTTGTATAGGGAATTATAAGTGTATTTCCTAGGTACAAGCATGAAGATTCAAAGATCTTATTGTTAGAACCACATCTTGTGTTGATATTTCTAGATCATGAGGAGCTTCTATCCAAGCCATATATAGATGATGTAGCCTTTGTAAATGGATGCATGGCATGGTACTAGACATTATATATGGTAACAAATTTTGGTGATGGTGATTGTGGTAGGGGGCCTATAGATGTGGACCTAGTTAAGAGAGGGGGCCAGAGGGTACATGTATAGGGGGTACCCTAGATGCTTAGGTAGGAGTTATATTAGCCACTACACAAGCACAAATCACATCACTACAAGGTTAAGTGGAAATTTTACAGGGTCAGGTTGCTACTCTCATAGGTGACAAGGACCTAGAGAGAGCTTCACTAGCCTTGGTTACATAGGAGAGGGACTCCCTAAAGTAGAGAGGAGGAGGGGAAATGGCCTCAATAAGACCACTAAGCACCATCCCCATGGCATGATACCTAGCTATAGTGGAGGAGCTATGGTATTATGAGGCTATAGTTTTGAGGTAGTGCCCTGGTGAGCCTTGATGGGGTGAGTATTGAGCAAGCTTGTCAGGTGGTGCCAATGTAGTGACACTAGGGTAGTGGGCATCATCTATAGGTAGATAGATAGGTACTATAAGTGGATAGGTTCTAGGACCTAGTGGTACTCCAAGAGACAGTGATGCCCTAGGGGCATGACATAGCTCATACATTTTATGTATTACTATATATCATTTTGATATCACCCTGTGAGTCTGTTGGGTGAATATTTTGTCGTCAACTAATTGATGACAAAATGGGGATATCAGCCACAGCATAAGGGAGATTTACACCACGAAGAGTGTGGCTTTACCAGATCTAGATGAGGTAAATCTCTCCTCTCATCAAGGGGAGGTTCCCTATCAATATTTACGTGCTATAAGCATATATATAATTAAGCAAAAAATAACACATGGGGGTGGTATAATAGCATCTACTTCTCTTTTTTCAGAAGTAATGTATAAAGAACAAAAGGGAGAAAATCTTGGTCTAATGCTAACAACATTCCTCTTTTTTCAAGAATGGTATCAAACGAAGAGCAAGAGATTACCCGAAGTAACAAAAACCACAAGAACACTCACGCAAGCACAAAGTCTTCCATAGCTTCTCCACATATCCGGAACAAGTACAACCATAGAGTAAAGTGAAGCACAAAGTCTTCACCTGAAACTATAAGATAAAAGAATCTCAAAGGTAAAAGTAGCACAAAGTCTATTTTCTACCCTCAAGAAGTGCCCTCAGATAATAATCACACACCCACTTGCTTATTAAATCAAATAAACAAGATGTTACCAGGAAAAAGACATAAGAACTATTTCCTAAATAACACAGACAATCTCAACACAAAGTCTGAAATAACCTGCTTCTCATTCATTCAACAGAATATGATTTACAAATTTGAGCACAAAGTCTCAAAAGTTGCTTCAATTTCAGCAGAGTGTTTGCTATTAAATTTTCCAAGCTCATTTACAAATGAGGTCTCCACTATATATAGGGAGAAAATCCTCAAAAATGGAAAATAATAAAATATAAAATATCTTGGTCAAAGATGACTCATCTTTGACTTTTAGATATTTTTTCAAAAAATTTACAAGTAATTACATATAATAAAATTGCATGCATTCTGCACAAAATAGAAATGCATAAGGATAGAAGAAGAGAGAAGGGGGAGAGAGAGTCAATTCTTGCTGCCGAAGTTCTTCAGATGAGCATCGTACATGGTGATCGATGCTTGAATTCCTATGCTGTCTGGCGCAACTACATTTTTGAAGATGACTCTCACTCTGATCAACACATCTTTCAATGCTGTGATGGCTTTAGCGTGGCCAGTTAACCTGGATTTCAAATTCTCCAAAGTTAACTAAGCATCCAAAATGCTATCCACCGAAGTCATTGAGAAAGATGCTTCTTCAAAATCTTTCTGGATCATTTCCTTGAAACTCTGAATCATCTCTTCTGGATTCTGAAGATCAGTGACTCCTTGATCTCAACATAGGAGTCCTTACTGGAGATGGCACCAACAGACATCAGAGTGCTCTTCTTGGGATCCTTCATTTCTTTCCATTTGCCGAGATCTTTCTCCAAACTATCAATCTTTATTTTTAGTCTTCTCCTTGGTCTTGGACTGCTTCAGGGAAACTTCAGTGACCTAGAAGAACTTCTGTTGAAAAGACGCCGACGAAGAGGGACCCTTCACAGAAACTGCAGCAGGAACCATGATTGTGCAATCAGAGGAAGAAAGTAGTGATCTGGGAGAACTACACGTTCGCTGGTCACAATCAGGGAGATGCATTTGAAAGGGATGATATGCAAACAGGTCGAAAAGAGGAAGAAAAAGGGGAGCGGGCACAGAAAATGAAATGAATGAAGATTTCTCCAGAGCTGGAGAAATGTGAGCCCAGATGCAAGGGCGGCAAAAATTGCCGCCCCTGCATGGGCGGGAGAACGGAGACGGTGAACACTGCCAACATCGACAAAATTGCCGACCACAGCAGATGAAAGCCGCCGACTTCGGCAAACCTGCCGACCACGGCAGAAATCGGCCAACGACAGTAGAAATTGGCAGTCAGCGGCAAACTTACTGCCCACTACAAGGGCGGTGAAAAGGGGATGCAGAACATGGGTAAGGGCGGCAAAAATTGCTGCCCTTACAGGCAAAAGTGTAGGGGCGGCAAATTTTGCCACCCTTGCACAAAAAATGAAGAAAAATGCAGAGGCGACAAAATTTACCGCCCTTGCACAGGGGAAATGGAAGAAAAGACCAACTCCGAAAGGAGTCCAGGGGAGGGAAAATTTGGCTGGGACGAGATGGTAACCACTTCTCTTTCTGAGGCCAAGATGAGAGCAAATATGAAATCCATTTCAAAGAACGAACTGAGGGAGACGAAAAGATGAAACAGACAAGTTTTGAGGAGAGTTCCAAAAATAAGCACAGCTGATTTTGGAAACAACAGAGTAGATGCGGTGAGATGCACATTTTGAGAGAGAGAAACATGTATATCTATTTGTACACATTATGATGTTATTTAACTTGTGAGATATATATATGATCTTTCCTTACTGCTCATGCCAATGGTCTAAGATTTATGTTGATATTTATGCTTATGATGTGATGTTTATATTATGGATTATGCTTACGTTATGGCTGCTTGACACTGATGTAGACTTAGCTAGCTAGGTATGAGATGGTTTTTATGTGTGGTTATGTTTCCCATTTGCTTATGATATGCTAAATTTAATGAGCATATGTTTTATTATTTATATTTAGACATGCAGTGAAAACTGGTTGAATTTTTTATTGCTCATGGATGTTATGATGTGATCATGTTTGTTACAGTTATGATTATGGTTATAGTTATGCATTTGCTTATGACACAGGTGCACATGATTGTTATTAATTTATTTTTAAGTTAAAACACATGAGGTAGGTTAATTAACCATACTAGATGAGAGGACAAAGAATATAATCAAGAGATAAACATCGTAATGAAAATATCAACTAGCCACAACAGGATAGGAAGAGGACATGATGCTTCTTCTTTAATAAGGATTAATACAGAACCGAAGATAGATTGGCTTAATGAACATAAGCCCATTGAATGCTTCACATTAGCATTCGTTAGGTGGTTAAAAAGGTGTCTTGACCACATAATGTCAATTAAGCTCAAAATCCCTTGCTTATAGTCCATAAAGGGGAGATGGAGGAAAATGGAACATTTTTGTGAGACTATCATGTCTCTTTTGTAAGTGTCTAAAGAGCCAATATAAACAAGTCTATGTCATACAAAGTGTAGACTGATCGATGTGGGAATTCTACTTGTGAAATCTGATTGCATCTTCCATTTTATTTTGTTATGTGAGAGCTGATTGTGACTTTAAAGATTAGTTTGCTTTTGTTGTGATATTGAAAATGGGTTTTTTACTTTGTTGATATATATGGAAAGTTGATCAATGTGGGAAGCTTCCAATAAATTGCTATGATCTTGACAAATGCTTTACTCAACCATCTTTCAAGGGAGTGGTCTAAGTTTATTTCTTTTATTCAAGGTTTTGTGAAAGTTATCCTTCAAGGGAGCAGTCTGCCTTATATTTGTGCAATTTTAGATATGTTTATGCAACTATCCTTCAAGGGGGTAGTTTGTGATGCTAGGAATGACAAATGATTGCTATTAGTTTGGATTTTACTTTTTGTTTATTTGATTTTTCTTGACATAGACATTCTTATATAGGCTTAAGGGTTCACCTTTATGAAGGCAAAACTAAAATCACAAAAAGGTTGATTAGGTGTGAAGAGGGCTAGGTGACAATGATCATGGGAAACCATCCTGGGAGACAGAAAAAAAGTACCATGAAAATCATGCCATGGGTAGAGCCATGGTACCCATTATTCAATATTAGGCTATGACTATGATGGATAATCATATGATTCAATTTTAATCGGTTGCCCCTAAAATAGGGAGATGGATATGGTTGAAAGCAAGGGATGAGTTTAAGTTAGATAAAAGGTGGACTTGATCCTTTCTTCACAAAATAATGGATGAAGATGCAAAGCATTGAGGGGCTTAGGTTCTGGGTTGCCTTCAATAGAGGACAATTGGTAAGCTCCCAATCCATACTTGTGGATTATGATATAGGGTCCAAGCCAATTGAAAGAAAATTTACCCCACTTGTTTTTCTCCATATTGGTGACATGTTGATTTTCTTTTAGGATGAGGTCTTTGATTTTTAATTCTCACACTTTAAGGTGTTTTTTATAGGCACATTTGACCAGCTCTTGGTAGACATGAATATGGGTAAACATTGCTAAGCAATGTTCATCAAGTAACTCAAGCTGGGATAAGTAGTGCTAACGATAATCATCCTCAGAAATGAGATCTTGTAAAATATGAAAATAGAGGGTATTTGGATTTTGAGAGGCAAAATGACCTCTATTCCAAACATAAGAGAAAAAGGTGTAGCACCTATAAGGGTTCTAATGCTAGTATAATATGCCCATAAGGAAAAAATGATGTGCACATGCCAATCCTGACCAGATGTATTGACTATTTTAGTTAGCATGTTGTTAAGAATTTTATTAGAAGCCTCGACCTGTCCATTCACTTGAGGGTGATAGGATAAGGAGAAACTTAACTTAATCCTAAATGCATCAAAAATACCCTAGACTTGTTTTTTCTTAAAATACTTACTGTTGTCGGTGATAATCTTGTGAAGAACATCAAAATGGTAGATGATGTGATGGTTGATAAAACTGACAATATTCTCTATTTTGGTTGAGACTAGAGGAATAACCTATACCCATTTGGTAAAATATTTGATTGTAGTGATGATATAATGGTTTCACTGTGAAGAATGGGGGTTAATTTTACTAATAAGGTCTAGACCCCATTTTAAGAAGGGCAAAAATTTAGTGAAAATGTGAACACTATGGCTAGGTGTGTAATGTAAATTGGCATGTTATTGACACTTAACACACTTTTTCACATAATCACATCAACCTTGGTTAAGGGTAGGCCAATAATAGCCAAGGTGAAGGATGTGTTAGCTATAGTGAGGCCACTAAAGTGTCCCCCATAGATACCATCGTGTGTTTCTTTGATAGCGCAAGAGGCTTCATGATTATGTAGGCAATAGAAGAGGAGACCATCAAAGCTGTGTTTGTAAAAAATTCTTCCCATAATGGTATAATGTGAGGTACTCTGGATAAATTCTCTTTGAGAATTATTGGAAAGGCTAGAAGGAATGATGGTAAGGTTGAGATAGTTGAAGGTTTATTGATACCAAAGGTTGAGTTGGGCCTCCACATTGAAAATGGTGAGAGAATCAAGTTTGACATAGGAAGGTTGGGTAAGTCTACGGATAAGGATGGATAGGTTAGAGTTTGAGAGGTGAGTGAATCCATGGTATAAACTAATTTATTAGTAGATCGTAGGGTTGATTAGATGCGGTAGTGTTCAAATGATGCTAAGATTTCATCAACTAGTTGCTTGTACTATTGCAGAACATCATTCTTACACTGGTAAGAGTCTTTGACTTGATTGACCACAAGTTGGGAGTCACTAAAGATGTTGATTATTTTAACTCCTAAGGCTAAGGTAGTTTAAATGCCTATATTAGGGCTTCATACTCAAACATATTATTGGTACATCCAAAGTCAAGCTTGAAGGACAAAGGAAGAGGTTCACCATCATAGGGGATAAGGATGATACCAACTCCCCCACCACATTGACATTTTGATATGTCAAAGAACATGGTGACTTGATAAGTGAAGTCCGCCTTAGAGAGGGTTATAATGGACTCATTAGGGAACTCTAAAGGAGGAGGTTGGTTATCTGTTTATGGTGCTTTGACCAATTGTTTGGTAATGACTTGCCCTTTAATTGACTTTTGCTGAAGGAACTCAAGGTCAAACTCCACTAAAATCATGAGCCACTTGGCCATACATTGGTCTTGGTATGGCTTGGAGTGCATATACTTGAGTGGGTCAGTATTATTTATGGCATAGGTTTGGTGGTTAAGAAGGTAATGGTAAAGTTTCATGGCCATGAAGACTAAATCTAAGCAAAGTTTCTCAGTATAGGTATACTAAGTCTCGTACTCTACAAGCATGCAACCAATGTAGTAGATGGCTTGCTCTCTATGTTGTTCATCCTGACGAGCAAGCATTACCCTTAGGAAGTGATCAGTGGTGGAGATATAAAGGTAGAAAGGTTGATCGTCCTTAAGAGGGGTGAGGATAGGTGTAGACAAAAGGTACTTTTTGAGTGAATCAAAGGCCTTTTGATAGTCATTATTCCACTTAAAAGAGACATCCTTTTTTAAAAGGTGGTAGAAGGGTTAACATTGATCTGAAAGCTGGAAGATAAAGTGACTAATGGATTAGAGCTTTCCTAACACTATGGAGTTGCTTGAGATTGATTGGAGGAAGCATGTCAAGGATGGATTTGATTATGGTGAGAATGACTTTGATTCCATGAAATGAGATAACAAAACCAAGAAACTTTCCTAACAAGACCCTAAAAATGCACTTCTTGGGGTTTAGGTGGACATGGTAATGGATAAGCCACTCAAAGATGATCTTGAGAATGGCCAAATGATCCTTTTGAAGTTTAGATTTTTTCAGAAGGTAATCCACATAGTCCTTTACAATCTTATGGATAAGATCATGGAAGATATAAGTCATGGCACGTTGGTAAGTTGTACTAGCATTCTTTAACCTAAAATACATGACTCTTATTATAAGGTCCCTCATGGGGTGGTGAAAATGATCTTGTGCTAATCTTTGGGGGCAATTAGGATCTAATTATAACTTGAGAATCTATCCATCAGGGATAACAACTCATGGTCAGCTATAAAATCAAATAGCTGGTTGATGCTTGATAGAGGAAACTCATCTTTGGTACAAGCAAGGTTGAGGTCATGAAAGTCCACATAAATGCATAGTCCCCCTGAGGATTTGGTGATAGGCAAGACATTTGAGACCCATTGGGGATAGTCAATGGGTTGAATAAAATTGATAGATAAAAGACATTAAAGGTCTTCTTTGATGAGAAGGTATATGCAAGGGTGCATACATCAAAGTTTTTACTTGACGAGTTTGGTGTCACAGTGAGTGACTATGTTATAGGTAGTAATGGCAGGGTCAATTCTAGGCATGTCACTATAAGACCAAACAAATGCTATGTTTTGGTCTTGGAGGAAAGAGGGGAAATCTTGAAGTTCCTCAACATTCAATGATTGACCAATTTTGACAATGTGGGGATTGTCTAGAGTACCCAAGTTGATATCTATGCTGGATTCATTCAACATGGTCAAAGTCTCAAGAGGAAGGGATTTGTGGATAGAAGAATGTGGGGCACCAAGGTAGGTGAGAATGGAATCATCATCCTAGCATTAAAAAGTATTAATGGTAGGAGAGTCATATCCTATCATCTCAAGATGGATCAAAGGGATGGTTGTGTTTTCCCCCTCCTTTTGATAAGTCAAGGGTCTGAGGCTGATCATGTTGATGAAAAAAAAGTTAGGTGGGATGATGTCATCATCTTCACACGTAGGTAATGGAGAGGTCGGTGAAGAAGGGGTGTCTTCCTTAATAATGGTGGTGGTAGGTGGTTTAGTTTACTACTTGGTAGGTATAATAAAACCAAGGCCATGTTTCTCATGAGGCTTTATTGTCTCAATGGAAACTAACTCATGTGGGCCATGTTCATATTGCCCAAGACTAAATCCTTTCCAAGCACACCTGTGGAGGTATATTTTGGCAAAACTTGGCTTGTCTAGATAGGAGAAGCCAGATGTGAATGGTCGAGGTGAAGAGGAGGAGGTAGAAGTGATAAGTGGTTTGTTAAGTCCCCCATAATTGAAATGAGTTTGGAAGTGTTAAGGTCCAAAGGGAATAATGGTTCCAACATTGGGGTCATACCCAGGTTGTTGGTTAAGTTTCCCATACTCTTGGGGAGTAGGGAAAGTGTCAAGGGAAAGGAAGCAATATTCCCCCAATGAAAGATGTTAGAATGTGGATTCCAAAGGGTCTAAGGTGGGGATTTGATTAGATGGGATGGATGAGCTAGTGGATACCTCATTGGTAGAGGGAGGTAGGGCTTCCTCTTTAATGGTGGAGGTCTTGTCCTTGGTTAAGGAGGGTACACTAAATGGGGGTAAGAGGACATCGTTGGGTCAGTAGGTCATGTTGTATGTCAAGAAGGGACTTGGGTCAGCTTGGATGGTGATGACCTGGCCTTCATGCTTAAATTTTATGCAATGATGAAGGGTAGAGGGGATGCAACCCATGGAGTAGATCTAAGGTCATCTAATCAAAACATTGTATTAGAATTCACCTCCCACTACCTAGAAGAGCTAAGGGAGCATGTGAGGTCCTACATAGATATGAATGATAACTATTCCCAAGGAAGTGCTCATGGTGTCATTAAAATATCGAAGGATGACTAAGGTTTTGAACATGACATTATTTGATAGGTTGAGTTGGCTATAGGCATGGGAGGAGATGATATTAATACTATCTCCCCCATCAATCATAACCCATTTGATGCGGGTTTGGTTGATGTATGTAGTATTAAAGAGAGGGGGATTTTGGTCATCTGGATGGATAGAATGTATTTCTGAATCATTAAAGGTGACAAGTTTGGAAATTTGGAGAGCACTGATAAAGGCTGCCAAAGGTTGAGGGTCTTCAAGTTGGACCTCTACCGATTGCAATGCCTCTATCATTACTTGGCAATGATGAGGTGAAGTAGTAATCAACTCATACAAGCTCATCTTCATCAAAGTTTGGTGAATTTGTTTGAACAACATTCTCCTTATGGACTCAGAGGGGTTGGATTGGGAGGCACCTAAGATAGATACCTTGGGATTGGGTGAAGGTGAAGATGTTTGGGTAGGATTTGGTTGGGAGGTAGAATATGGGTATGTCCAAAAGATTGACACTTTAGCCTTTTCCTTATCCTTATGTTGTGATCTCATGACCACGTGGATGGTATGAATAGAGGGAGGAATTGGGGTAGGAGAGTTGTTTAGCTCTTCGTCACTCTGATGTGAGAGTGGAGGAATAGGTAGGTTTTGGCTAGTGGTTGTTAGCTATTGGATTGGTGATGGGCCTGTGGGGGGTTCATCTAGTAATAGATCATCCTCATCATAGAGGTGATGGATAATGTTTTGGGGAGCTTTGCAGTTATCTATGTTATGGCCTAGCATCTTATGATAAGAACACACATAGTGGTCGTTATACTAGATAGGTTTTGAACTGAGAGGGTCAAATTGCCATATAATGGGTAAGGTCAAGCAAGAATCTTGAAGTAACCTTTGTAAAATGGAGGAGTAGGATTCAACTAAAGGTGGAGAGGGTTTAGGGGTTTTGGTCTTGGTTGGTAAGGTGGAAGTCCTTTTGGGAGCGAGTTTGGTGTTGAAGGGTTAAGGTAAGGTAGTACATTTATTTGGTGGTTTGGGTTTTGGTAAGGTGAAGGTTGAGAAAGTGGAGGTAGGAGGTTTTAGGATTGATAGCTTGGTCATTGATGGTTTGATGAAAATATGTGTGTTTGAAAGCAAGTGTGCTAGTGTAACTAGCAATGGTGGTTGGGTCTTGGTTGGGACA
The DNA here is from genome assembly GCA_037957365.1 of Torreya grandis. Classification (NCBI taxonomy): domain Eukaryota; kingdom Viridiplantae; phylum Streptophyta; class Pinopsida; order Cupressales; family Taxaceae; genus Torreya; species Torreya grandis. The sequence goes on from JARHVA010002598.1 coordinate 1,006,209, forward strand.
ACTAGATTTCTAATCAGAGTGGAGGGACGAGGCCCTAAGATAGAGGGTAAGGTTGAGGGAGGTAGGAGTTTTACCCTATAGCCTCTTGGTGTTTCTACTCCCTTGGTCGAATTGGATTGACATTTGGTTGTTGGGTTTGGCAAGGTAAGCTCCACTTTCATAGATGGGTGATTAAGACTCTATGTAGGGAAGGTGCTAAGGATCTTAGTTGGTTTGGTTGGTTTGGTTGGAGAAGGTGATTTGGTTGCTTTGGGTTTAGGTGTCTTGGATGGCTAAGAAATTATTGGTTTGGCATAGGTCTTCATTAGTTTGGTTGGTAACATAGGGGTTTGGATAATAAGAGTGGTGGGTTGGTCTACTAAAGGTATGGTCAGAAGTTCTTGCTTGGTAATATAAGGTAGACATAATTATTGTCAGAAGATGGCTCGATCTATGTCAAGGTTGGAGACAAATTCCAATTTCTACACTAACCTATATAATGGTTTGTAGGCTAGTTTTATTCCCTAGATAGTGGACTTGAAAGATAAGCTCATGAGTTGAGATAGAGGGATGGTAACCTCATCCTTTTGCTCAATCAAAAGATGCAAGGTTTATGTGGGTGAATCCTATGTGGGAAGTGTAGGCATGGGGGCTTCCTCTTTGGGAATGATCTCTGAAGGGGCAATAAGTTGCTCAGTGGTCAAGGGGGAAGGTGAAATGGGTGCTTACTCTGGTATGTTGATTAAAGGAGGGGTTGATGATTCTACTACCTCAATAAGTGGAGGAAGAGAAAGAGGTGGTTTCTTGGTTTAGGTCTCCAAAAGAGGAAAAGGTAACTCCACTACCTCAATAACTGGAGAGAGTGAACAATAGATAGGTCGGGTGGTAGGTTCTTCAGCAATGAGCGTGCCAAGAACCATGTTAATAGTATGGGCATCATGAGAGCACTCAACCATGTGATCTCATTCTTAGTAGGTGCATGATTGGGGAAAAGTTACCTAATTATGTCAAGGGCTTGTTTTTGATGTGTGTTGGGGTTCTCCAACACAAGCTCACCCTTATCAATGAGAGGTTGGACAATGCTCTTGAAGGTGTTACACCTACTAACATCATGTCCAACTACTCGGTGGAAGGTGAATAGATCATTCTCATTGTACCAAGCAAGTATAGGATGAAAAAAATCAAATTGTTGAGGTGATTTGATATAGGTAAGTTGTGTGATGTTGGCCTTCAATAACTTCTTTAGAATTGAAGCGTAAGATTCTCCAAGTGGAGTAAATTTATTTGGGGTGTTCCAGTTTTGGTTTCTCATGTTTTGCTTTGAGGAACTAGAGGAATTTGGTTGGTTGGTGGATGATGGAGAAGCAGATTTAAGGATAATTGTGTTCTTAGTGCCCTTGTTTTTGGTTTTGATGTTGGTTTGGTTATTCAATTTGGAGGAGGAAGCCTCATTGGTTTTGTAGGTAGATTTATTGTTTTTCAGTTTTAGCTTTCCTTCATTGATGGATCTATTCTCTGATGAAAGCTTGTCAAAATTTTGGAAGCTCTAAACATGGAATGTGGAAGAGATGTGCTTGGCACATGCCCAAGTAAAGAGTTTGATTAACTCAGGTTGGGGTAAGGAGAAGGAAAGTTGATTGATTCGGCTCCTCTAATGGGCCACAAAATCAGCAATAAATTCATCATCAAACTGTCAGATACAGTATAGGTTAATGATGGAAACCTTCTTGGAGATATTTATCAAGAAGTGATCCAAGAAAGTTTGAGCCAGTTGAGTGAAGGAGAAGATGGAATGCATGGTTAAGATACTATACCAATCCAATGCCAGTCCTAACAAAGACATAAGAAAAGTGCAAAGAAGGAGGGCATCATCATAGGCAATCAAATAACATGAGTGTCTAAATGCCTTAAAGTACTATTAGGGATCCTCCTTACTTTAAAACTTGGAGAACTTGGGAAGCTCCCATTGAGGTGGATACAATTAGATAGGGACAGATAGGTGAATGGGTTCATTACAAATATGATCATATGATTGGACATTGTGAGCTCCAAAAATAGATGACTCTAAGGTAGTCATCTTATCCATGAGCATCTTCATGAGGTCTGATTGGGGTTATGCACCTAGGAGGTTGTAAGGTGCATATTGTTGTGGTGGTTGGGTGACATACTGATAGTTGGTAGGAATTTAGGAGGCTGCCACATATTGGTTATGCAAAGATTGGTGGTTGGGTGGAAGATATGTTAGGGTAGGTGGATGCGGGTGGTTGGGTAATAGGTAGAGTTACATGCCCTTGTGGGTTAGGGATGTAACCTCGGTTTGGTGCAATGGACACCTGTTGAGTAGGAGCAATGGTTAAGTTGGTGACCAAAGGAAGGGTAGTGACCTTTGTTCTAATTATGGGGTAAGGTGGAAGGTATAGGAACCACAAGACTTTAAAGTGAGGCATTGGAGTAAGGAAGATTGGCAATGCTAGTGGTGGGTACTCCCACGGTGAGGAGAGTATAGGTGGCTAATGGTTGGGTTGTTCCTAAAGTAGAGGAGTTGTTGGTAGGGGTATAAGGTATAAGGGTGTTCATAGGTTGGGCAAGTTGGTTTTCCATAGTAGTATAAAAGGGATTGTTGGTAGATGAGGAAGCTTGGGTAGCCAAGGGTTGGGTGGTGATCATGGAAATATAAGTGTCTCCCATGAGATGGGAAGGGATGCCATAAGGTGGGTCCATAGGTGGATCTAAAGCAGGGGTACAATGAGGAATAATGTTAAGGTAATGTTGTAGGGCTACATGATTGTTATCTAAGAAGGTGGTAAATTTTGCATCTCCTTAGGGAACCTCCCAAGGGAAAGGATGACTTCTTAAAAGGTGAGGAGAGTCTATTGGTTCAGATATGTAGTCCATAGGTGAGGAGGTAGAAGAGGTCGATTGGTTTGGTGATGGGTTTTGTTATGCTAGATTCTTTTGTTGTTGGTGAGTTGGAACCTTCCAAAGTAAGGGAGAGATAATGCACAAACAATCTCACCACTCAAATAGAGAGAAGATAAGAAATGATCAAGAAAATCAATCACACTCTAAAAAGCATGTTAAGTTCTAAAGGTTCTTTTTAGTCTCTCTTTTAGCTTATGTCTTAAGCTTTCAAGAAATATGTGACTGAAATTTGACTTGTAGAATGGGTACTAAAAAGGAAGTCTATGGTTGGTTTTAAGTTGTTTAGGTGCTTAAAAGGAATATGTATTCAGAATCAATACATGGCTTGGTATTGGGGCCTACCCCCTTACTTCATATACTGCAGTGATAAAGGTGTCGGGTGCTTAGCCAATATATAATGATTTCTAGAGTTTATACTCAACTAGAGAGCTAAGTTTGTTCTCCCCTTGGTAATGACATCCAAACAAGATTATCAAGAAAGGGTAAGGTGACCGCTAGGAGATTAAATCCTAGTCGAGCCTTGTCTCAGGTTTGTTTGATGTTTAATTGATGAAAGTGGTTTGGCTTAGTGTGTGCGACAAAAGTGATGCTACGATAGGATTACTTTGCTTTAAGATAAACTATGTGAGCAATCAATGTATGCACTTAATTTTAAGCCCAAAAGAGATTTTAGTTTCATTAATGATCATAAATAGAGAGAAGAGCATATAAATACAAAGAAAAGAAACTCAAACTAAAGACTCAAGGTCCCACCAAGCATGCCAAAATATTTTAATGAATTTTAGCTTATATTTTGGAAAAGGAAAAGAAGAAACTAAATATGGGTATGGTTGAAAAACTTGTTTGATTGTGCACACATTGAATTAGAATATTGTGAAGAACTCCTCTTTGGCTTGGGAGGATGACCTGTAAATAAGAAAGCACTAAAGCAAATAGTTGGTTAGATAGATAGCTAAGTAGATTGCCTAGCATTAGCTAGATATTGAAAGCAAGAGCTTCCTTGGGGGTTATCAATTCACATATTTTGAACAATTAAGTTTATAAACAGAATAGAAAATACTTGCATTAATAATCAAAAGGTACTAAAATTGAGCACAAGAGATGCTTGATAAATAAATGACTAATATAGTGATAAATAAAGTCAATACTAGTGCTAAATGGCTTGAGTCTATTTCAAAAAATTAGGCAGAGGTCTGTGAAGAGGTAGGGACATAGAAAATTAGATTTGGTTGTGAGTAGGTAGGTGTAAATAGCTTGCTATTATTTTTTGCCATAATTACCATCGATAATTGAGGTGACCGTCGATAGTTAGACAAACCATCAACAATTGAGACAACCATCAACGGTTATTATGTGTAGGTTTGGGTTGGTAAATTGTTAGATTGATGAGATCACAAAGCTATATTCTAGGAGATGGGTTGGTGTTGGGCTAAGTATAAAAGCAAATAAAGTAATTAAATGATAAAAAACAAATACTTATCTTGTATAAGGCTAATCAAATGCTTGATTAAGGTGGTTTGGCCTGTTGGTAGATTTTGGCATGATTTCGATAGAGTAATGGCACTTGACACTTTGATAGAGCGACGGTGACAAATTGACTCTCTGCCATGGTTAGATTGCTATATTGTTGATGATGATTGACCTAGAAAATAAAAGAATTCTGGATGCACAAGCTCTTGATAATAATTGCAGATGGATTCAACCTCCTTGGTCATCTCTTCTTATAAGCAAGGTAAGAGAGTTGCAACAAGATGTTAACTAGACTTCTTAATTTTAACTCACTCATATAATGGCTTGTACATGGATTTAGATGAGCTATTTTTATAAAAATAAGATAGATGGCTTGCATGTTAGTGGTTAAGGAGGTGCACCCTGACCGTCATTGATCAAGGTGACCGTCAGCAGTCATCCTGACTGTCGATGATCGAGGGTCAAGGCAAAGAGTAGGTAAAAGGGTAGGTTAGCTAAGTTGAGAAAACTAACCATAGGTTAGGCTCAATTAGGGGTTAAAGGGTCAAATTGGTCCTAAGGGGTTCCTAAGATAGTCTAGGGGAATTTTGACATTTGGAATCATGGTGTACAGATTTTTGGTGTCTACAACATTATCCCATAAACTCAAGGGAATAAGATCAAACAACATTTTAGAAACAAGTTTCTTTTTTAAGAAACTACTAAATCAACATCCTATAAATATGAATCTTCTTGGTAACTTAAAATAATGTAAGAGGAGAGTGAGAGAATAATAACTCACCTCTAAGCTAGCTAAGAGATATGACACTTCCTCTTAAGTCCACATAAATACCTAAGTGGGAAGCACTCCATGATTTTTTAAAATACACTCACAACATAAAACACAAATGGTGAAGGTGATTTGATTACCAAGAAATATGTAATCACGCTCGAGGTGTTTAATCTAAAAGATCAAGAATATGGTAGGGAACTTTGTTCACAACTCATGAATTGTGTTATGCACATACCTACCCCAACACCTTAAATAACTATCACCAATGAGATACTCAATAAACAAACCCTTTAACAATTCTAAGGGTGTACAATTGCTCTTAGGGTACACACTTAATGTACCATACATACATTTACATTTCTCCACTCTTCTAAACAAAAAGGTGCAAAAATGTTAATGGACTCATTAGATCTTAGAGTTCGAGCCTTAACTTTGATACCAAATGAAACAACCCTTCAAGTTGTACTTAGAATAATGTAATAATATTTTATATATTAATAACTTAATATTTATTCACTTAAACCACATTTATACTAACTTATCCAACTACATAATCAACAACTTAGAACAATAACATTTCCAAATTCTAATACTGAATGCAATATAATATAATACAATTGCAAGGAAAGTAATTACATTAGGACTCCGCCATGACTAGTCCATTAATACAACTGTTATTCAAATATATATAAATAAAATACAATTATATTTCTATTAGGAATTCAACTTTAATATAATATATAGATACCAAGCCCTCTGGAGCTCGAGTCGAACCAACTCGTGTATCTTTGAAATCTCAAGTGTAGTCTCTAGATAAGAAGTACTATTGTGGGGAGGGAGAACATCATCCAATCAATTTTTCACACCAACCATAGACCAATGATCCCTTGCACTAATCCCATCAGAGAATGGCACTCCCTTCATGGATGAGTAAATAGTGACAGTGGAAATCAGAGAACAAGCAAGTACCCAAGTGTTGTATGATTTCTAAAACTAAACATGCAGTGTATCATAGAAACCCATTCTATTACAAGATATCATACTAACATGTAAATCATACATAACAAAATATAATGTTTCACTACATTATCTAACCCCAAGATTCATATAATTTTCATAATCAATAACAATCATATCACATCTCATGTTAAACATAGGAGTAAGCAAAGTATACATTTATTCCATTAATATATGAATAAATATATACATTATTATCTATCTCATATTAGAAATAATGACTACAGTTAATACCATTCAAGTAAAATACATATTTAACTACAAATATCAACTACCACAATAAGTTTCATACAAACTACACACTATGATAACTCATATTATCATAGTCTAGTGATTTAAGGTATAACTACTAGTTTTCCTCAAACAATCATACAAAGAAGTCTTAAATACATGGAACCATCAACTTTTATTGAAGTAACTAGATATAACTAAGCAAGTCATAGTTTCCACAAACACATAAAAGTCCAACCTATCATTCATTACACTCACAAGGTTATTTTCACGTATATATATTATCCTACTAATTGATACAAAATAACCTTATTCAACACGTATACATTTACATAGTTGTGGGTCTGGACATAACAATTATAGTATGTACCATTTGGGTAAACATACTTTAATATTGTAGGACTCTATGACATCCCACAATGTCATAGATCTTTGTGAATGAGCACCCACTCAAACACGAACAATCAATCCAATACTTATAAATATTAATCTAGTAAGTACAGGATTATACCACCCAGGTATATCTTAATTATTCTTTAAAATAATAGTAAAAAAAATATAATCTATAAGCACATAACCCGAAACACTATTTTATATGTTATATATAAATATATGTCAAAACACTAGTACATTTTAATCTACTCATATTAAATACCACTCACTAATTTCCATTATTGTAAGCATATATGTAACAAAAATCTATCTTGTTATTTTTGAAGCATTAAATAATTCATAACCAAGTTATTTCATAATCCTTTCATTTTAACAACTTAACTCCTTTTCTAGGTGATTGTTTTCACATAGTTAAAGTGTCAAGACCCATGGGTTCTAATATTATAGTTATAGGTTCACGAGCCATTACCTAGTGTAGATCACACACACACACACACACACACACACACACACACACACATATGAATACTTATGTTCATACATAGATACATTTCCTTTACATTAGTTATTCACATATTATGAATACAAGTATTCAACAATATAAAACTGTAAATATCTATAGTCATCTAAGATTATAATCAATAACTCATATGATTTTCAATAATCGTCATAATTTCCCTGTTGACAATTTATATTAAAGAATTAATATAAACAAATCGAATGTTATAGTCCATCATATGCTTCCTAAAATAGGATTGAAATATCCATATCACATATTCACATATTTTAGTCAATAAATCAACATAAATAATTTTTCATGACTTTGTTCAAGACTATAGTATATGATCTTTACACATACTTAAATAATCTACAGCTATGTTTGATTTATGGGTTTACCCAAAACTACCATAAATCATAGAAATACCTTATATGTATAAAATGAGTTCAATGTATGGAAGAAAATGGATATCACAATCAATACAACTTAATATAGCTCACCTCATTCTTCTATGCAAGGTTTAGTTTCATTATATATATTTATAACCATATTAACTCCTTTGTAATGTCTATTTACAGATCTCATTTTCAACATGCACTATTCACAACTTAATTTGTTTTCATTTTATACTTGACATCATAAGACATTCATTATCATCTATGTAAAACGCAACTCAAGCTCATAGCACAACTCTACTAGTTGTGCAACTTGCTCAAACTACAATACGGCAATTCGAGACAAAATAAAGTTTCATCGAACATTCAATCTTGCAGTAAAGAGGAAACATAGTTTCTTCCTACATTTACTATTTCTTATTGAATCGAGTATACAGAGCATTCCAATAGTGATTTGTGAATTTAATTATTTATATATTTTTAAGATATTTAAAATTGAAACTTCTTTAAAGAATTAAACTTCAAAATTTAAAACAATGAATTATTTGTTAACTTTAACAATTAATAGATGTCAATTTACAATCACATTTTATTTATTAAATTTTCACCGTTGCCGAAGCTGACGCCAAGTAATAATTTTTTTTTTGTGCCTAACATGTTAACTCACATGTTATTTCCATTTTGGATATCTTGTCATTCGATATTGGAAAAGTAAATTATCATTCATAATAATTATATTTTTTTCTGATTTCCTATCAAAGGATGCCACATTCCATTCACCTGATATATACATATAAGTATGGGACACTACCTATGTTCCTCTAAATATGATGTTATCATACATTCACTTTATATATTTATCTAGGATGCACACTGCCTATATGTATTCTAAAATAATTGTTTATAAAAGGGAGGGGTCGCCTATATAAATGGTAGGATTTAGTCTTTAAACAAAAACACAGCTGTAAAGAATAAATGTGTTGTTTATATGTATAAAATACAATGATAAAGAACAAATACATTGATTATATGTATAAAATACATCTATAAAGAACAAATACATTGTTTATATGTATAAAATACATCTGTAAAGAATAAATACATTGCTTAAATGCATAAAACGCAGCCATACTATATATATAGTACTACTCACTAAAAATATTAAAAACAATCTACTATATTAGATGTTGCTTGTAAATATCAAAATTCAATGTAATTTATTTAAATGATGCCCATAATATATGAAATGTAGTCCATTATAAGCACTCTTCAAGTCTAGGACGCTATCAAAACACTTTCCTGATGTAATAAGATAAGATGTAGTCCACAGTTCACTAATAATCTAAAAGGATTACTTATTAGAATGCTCTTAATCACCAAGGTGTAGTCTCTAAACTAGTTATATATTTCACTCACATGTGTTTAAAAATGGCATTGATAAAAATATATAATTAGAACATAACCTATTATATCTAAATAAGTAAAAAGGGAATAAATAAGTAAAAAAGGGCAGAATAGGCTAGCTAAGTCTCTGAGCATTTGGAAAGGGACATTACAGTCCTCCCTTCCCAAGATTCCTTGTCCCTAAGCAACTATAGCTTAGGATGCTAAAAAATATTTTCACCTTCTCATGTGGCATCCTCTAATGGCAAATCCTTCCAATGCACTAGGTACTCTGTGATTACTTGGTTCCTGAGCTTCTTCTCTTGTACCTCAATAATTGATTCTAGAACTAGAATCAACTTGCACTCCTCATCCAATGGTGGCAACTCAATAAATGGTTTAATATGTTGTCCAAGTGCCCTTTCAAGGCAAGACACATGGAAAACATTATAAATCCTGCTATGTTAAGGTAACTTCAACTGATATGCAACCTTTCCAATCTATCTCATAATCTTATAAGGCCCATAGAATCATGGCTTCAATTTCTCTACAACACTCTTCTTAAAGGAATATTATCTATAAGGTTGTAAGAAAAGGAACACCAAATATCCCACATCAAATGATCTCTCCACCTTGTGCCTATCAACATACATCGATTTATGCCTGTTGCATATTATCCTTGAGAGTTTTCATGATGCCCTAATTTTCCTGAATCCAATCACAAGCTTTGAGATCTCAGCTATTTGATATCACTAAATCAATAAATGATGAAGCATCATACCCATAAAGTGCTCAGAATGGTGTCATGCTAATGCTTATATGATAGGTCATATTGTATTAATGCTTGCCCAAGTACAACCACTTAACCCATGCCTTCTGATGCCCTGCCATATGACTCTACAAATAACCCTCTATCCATTTATTCACAATCTTGATTTGACCATCGGTCTACAGATGATAACTGGTACTCAGCATCAACTATATATTGGCTAACCTAAATTACTCCTGCCAAAATGTACTCATGAATCTACTATCCCAATCACTGACTATGTTCTTAGGTAATCCAAGTAAACTAAATACCTCCTCAAAGAATAACATTACTACTCGTTGTGCATTACATGCATATGGCATCACAAATAAGTGAGCATACTTGGTCAATCTATCAAACACCACATAAATGAAATTGTTACCCTGAACCTTGGGTAAACTCATAATGAAATCCATGGATATACTCTCCCATTTCTGGTCTAGAATGGGTAATGTCTGAAGTAATCATTCAGGGAATTAGTGTTTAGATTTACTCTGCTAACAAATCATGTGAACATAAGAATCCAATAAGGGGAGATTAGTATCGTGTTAGTAGAGTAAATCAAATCCAAAAACACACTAATGAACTAACACCTTAAGCCTAGATATTAGGGGGAGCTTGGTGAATAAACAAAATGAAGGCACAACTAGAATGTAAAGAAATAACAAACTTTCCTCACCTTCTTTAATTGTTCCAAAGGATTTATTCATTGGCTTGCTCGGCTTATGGTTTAAAAGTCTTTATCAATAGAGCTTTGGCTATCTCCACCTCCTCTTGGCATCATTGGCTTTATGGTTTTGGCTTGTGAAGATTGAATCAATATTTTGGCATAATAACACTATATCAAAATAGCTTTGAAATAATTTGTGCATTATAACTTTGGCTTAAGAGAGCTTCAAATTATGAGTGTCAGGCCTTCTATTTATATATTTTTCAAATGGGTTTGGATCAACCATGATCGTCCATCTCAAGATGAAGATTTGTGTCCATGAATTAATCTAATTATGTAAATAAAATCTGTAAATATTCTCATCATGATTTGAGAATAAAGGGCATTAATGAGGCATGGGAAGGCTTAATCAGATATTTGTTGCATTTATGGTCTATACAAGCCACCTCAAAAAAATTATGTCACATGATGATGTAAATATTAGAAATGAGTTTCTAATAAATAAATATTCAATAAGTTCCATGAAATTCTTACTTAATCTCATAATTTGGTTTAATTTTCCTAAGTAAGATTTAAACATTTTTAGTGCAATTCTTTGGAAATTGGTGCACAAATTAATCAAACTGGTCTAAATATCATATTATTGGGTTGAAATTTGATTGGAGTGGATTTAGAAGCTGATGTTAGTTGCATACTGACTAATATCCAATTTAAGATGTTGTTGACACAAAATAACACATGTATGTGTCATGTGCTCTTGAATTATGGGAATTTAGTGGTTTGGAGTGTCAAATTGTGTTTTTGGAATTTTGGCTTAAAATGATTCAAAAATAACTAACGAATTCATTAAATGCATTTCCCTATTTAAGAATACTTTGGCCTAAATTGGCACTTTTATATGACAAGTTTAAACTATTTAGCATGTTTTAGTGTTTTTAGACCAAATTATAATGTTTGGTAGAAATTGGTCTGAAGCTTGGTCAAAGGTCATTGGTGGCCACTTTTAGGTGCCTATAGTTTGACCCTATTTGGGAAGGCATTGAAATTTATAGGCACAATAACATCTTCTCAAAGAATGAAAAGGTACTACATACCTATGACTTCAACGATAATGGATGAATTGTATGCTACCCCCTCGAGGGAATGGTGGACAAAGGGGTTGGCAAATGGTCCCTCGAAAGAAATAAGTGAGATGAGGGGACCAAACAAATGAAAATAATGGGCAGAAACATAATGATTTGGATAAAGTTGGTTAAAAACATTGAGAACGCAATTGGGACAGTGTACAATAGTTTGCCCAAAGGCAGTTATAAGCATTATATCTTGATAGTGGCAACATGTTATGATAACATAATGATTTTCCCAAAGGTGGTTATAATCTTTGAGAAGATAGAGCTACCCCAGTTAAGATAGACAAATAGGATAAAAACATGCCCCAAATGGACAAAAGAAAGTAAATGATTTGAATTAGTAACAACATAATGATTTGCCCAAAGGTGGTTATAATCATTGAGAATGTAGGTGGGATGGTGCACAATGATTTACCCATAGGTGGTTATAATCATTGGAACCTAATTATGGCAAATATTATCAGTAATGGATGATTAAAAATATGATGATGGTAACTTAAGACAGAGGATAAAGATGAATTGGGAAAACCTACTAGTAGGGAGATGCTCATCCAAACTAACAAAGGTTGAAATTATTTCATTGTTTACTTACTCTGTTTAGGATATGATTAGAATTGGATCAAGATTTTAGCTGGTGTTGGTGTCGAGAAGATGTTGATATTGCCATTGTTGTGTATACTTTTTGAATTTGATCTTTGTTATAGCATATGATAGAAGGCATCATGATAGAACACCATGAGGACTTGACCAAAATATGTATAAGGACTGACTCTTATGATCCAATACTCAATGGAAAATAATATACCAATGATAAAAACCATGATGACAATGTGAACATTTGAATATGTATGGATTCAAGACTAATGCACAAGGAATCACCTAATGAACACACATAGACTGATTTGAGGCAACAGTGCTTAAAATAAATAAACAGGCACAAAAATGAACATACAAACAAACAATGCGATAAACATTACCCCTATAAAATAGGTAACAACTTAACAAACAAATAAGGTTGGGGAATAGAATAAAAAGAAGGGGGTGGCCGAGCTATCTCCATATACACTAGGCAAGTGGATGCATCTTACATAGTTCTATGGATGATATATCCAACAAAAACTTTAGGCCAAATGTAGTTCTCCCAAGATATGGGATAGGAAAAGATGTTAAGAAGAAAACATTATGGTGTTGTAGAAGGATAAGGATGGTCTTGCAAAATGGCAAGTGCATGGGATAAAGGGGCCAAAAAGGATGGGGATACTAAGGAACAAGTGGTTTCTTGTGACTTAGGAAGGGTTCCCAAAATCCTAAAGGTAAACAAGTGGATAATGTTTTTGGTTTTTTGAAATTGATGTTACAAATGTTTTTGGAATTTTTTAGTATCTCAACTCAATCAAGAATGACGAGACACTAAATGGTCTAAGCTCACAAAATGGCAAGAGCATTGCTTAGGTTTCTCACAAAATTGTGAGGGCGTGGTTTAGGGTGATAGATTTGTCCTCAATGTGCATCAAGCATGGTCTACAGAGTCCCAAAATGGCCTCAAGTCATAGTAGTTCCACTTTACAATGGATGAATCTGAATAGTGTAGCAGCAAATTCAAATAAAATATGTACAGTTGGGATAATGGCACAATATGGCATAGGAATGGAAAGTTGGTATGTCAAGGCACAATAAACAAATATGGCCCCTAGTTTGCTCATAGGCAGTTAGAACTAATAAACAAGGACATAGATCAATGATATTAATTTGCCCATAGGAGGTTGTAATTAGTAGCAAGACTGGTGAAGCACCGATTTACCCATGTAGGTAGATATAATCAGGCTCATATAAATAAACATGATAAGAAGAGAACAAGAAACGAAGGATGCAACTGCCAAAACTTCTATCCTACTGCTCCAAAATACTACCTCTATCTAAAATTATTGAAATAATTGTTGAAACTGATCTGATTCTTTATGTTGAAATTGGAACCAATGGATGAACCAAGGTTAAATGGTCTAGGTAGGGAGTGTCAAAACATGTTGGTCAATAGAAAAGTTATGGTAGAATGACAAAGTGATAGAATGGTCGAATGGCATAGGATGACAAAGAAGAATGTTGAGAGGGTTGCCCCCAAGTGGAAAGGTGACCAGCTGGGTATGTGACAATGACAAAAGGGATGGTAAATGAAATGGTATGGTACATGTTTGTGTTTGGCTGATGATTGGTTGTTGGGTTGGATGTGTTTGGCCTAGGTGTGGTTTTGGATTTGATTGTTCTTATTGATGTGGAGATGCACAACCTTCTCAACAAACAATATAAACAAAATACTCGTCATGTTAATTGCTAGCCCATACCTCATTTGAATAGTTGCTCTATCAATAATCGACTACAGGTTTGGATGTAAATGATGTTGTTTTGATCTTCATTTTCCATTGATTTTGATTCCTTCAAACATCAAGACAAGGTATCTTTGTAGCCTCTACAAATGAAAGTGTGGCTAAGGATGGATAAGTTTTGGATGATAGGTTTGATTGGGAAATGGAATGGCAGAGGATAATGGATTGGATGATGATTGGGAAACAAATGAAGATCAAGATTTTTAGGCACACACAATGTTGTTGATTCTAAATTCAATATAACTTTGGATGTGGTGGGGTCAAAGACTTCTAAATATTCTATCAATAGGACCACCAGATTCTTCTATTATTTGGGCCTAAGAATAGCTAACATCTGATTAAGTTGTAGATAGGAAGATATATTGATTTGATCTTTGATTTTGTCTTCATCAAGTAGTGAAGAATTTTTATGATCAACTATTGGCACCTCGAAGAAGTTTCTACCAATGAAGTTGTCTTGAGTTTCCCATAACACCTCCAAAAAGATTTCACTAAATAGTGTTGACTTTTGATTTTGATTGTCTTATAACACCTATAAAAAGGTTTTATTAGAAGAATTTGAGTGTGAAATTTGATTGTCCCCTAGCACCTCCAAAAAAGTTTCACTAGGAGATTGTTCTTTTTCTATATGAATGTGGTCTTAGCCTCCTTATTGTTCTTCAACTGATATGTCACCATGGATGCAACTAAATAAAGTGTGATTCTATCGATCCCAATCGACACTTGTGGGAGGTAGAATGTCAATGTAATAGCTATGTTGCTTGGTGGTAATGGAATGGGATGAGGCAATACAATCCTCATAGAAGATACTAGGAGAACTTGTGTCAATGCTAAAGTAATCATCCTCAAAAATTGTAGAAGGATCATAAATGTATTCAAATTGATCTATAAGGCATGCATAACTAATATTGTAACAACCATGAACATATTTTGATTCTAAATCTTATTCTGACTCAATGGACTCTAAATCCAATGTCAAGACTGATGTTGATTCTACTTTTGATGTTAAATTTGATGTAGGTTCAAAAATAGAACCTGGCTCTAATGTTGATTCTTCATCTGATATGGATGTCATTGCAATAATTTTTTGTCGAATGTTGGATATTGGATAAGTAACAGCCTATGATGACATAATAGGCTCCACAGAGACTAGTTTATCAAAATGAGATTCTGCAATGGTGGGATAAAGGTTAAGATATAACTCCTTAGAGATTGGCTTGTTAATAGGAGGCTCTTGAAAAATAGGCATAGGAATAAAAGGTGATTCATCATAGGTTGACTTATCACAAATGGTTGGTTCAACAAAAATAGATTGGATTGGTTGGGTCTTTTAGCCTTGATTTATGATTGGTTATAAAGCAATAGTTTTGAACACAACTTATTCCTTAAATGATTGGATCATTTGGATAAGTATTGATTAGATTGGTTGAGGTTGTATAACATGGGGAATAGATGGAAATAGTTCAAAAATGACTATAAATTAGATAATGGTAGGGCATTGTGAAGCTTGATTACTCGCACGAGCCAAAAGATGAAGTCCTAAAATATTAGCCATAGGGTATTGTTAAGCCTGATTGCTCGCGTAAGCCAAAGGATGAGGTCTTGGTTGGATAAGGGTGGTGCATTGTAGAGCCTGATTGCTCACATGAGCCAAAGGATGAAGTCATATAAAATGTGTTGGGTGAATATTTTGTCGGCCAACTAACTGGTGACCAAAATAGTTCCTATCACCACAACATAGGGAGATGGGTCATCTTGGTGTGCATGTTTACTACATCAACAGGGGACAAATCTCTCCTCTCATCAAGGGGAGGTTCCCTATTAAATATGCGGAGGCTATATACTATATATATAAGCAGAAAGTAAGACACAGGGGTAGGATAAACCATCCATCTCTCTTTTTTCAGAGATGATGCTGATAAATAAGGAAGAAATCTCGGGTGATGGGGAAGGTACTTCTCTTCTTTCAGAAGCAACTTTCAGCCAAGAGCCAAATTCCTTCCTAAATAGTATAAATCTTGGTGCAATGACAAAAGGCACTTCTCCTCTTTCAAAAGTGTTCTTCAGCAGGCAGTAGGAATCTTTCAGTTAGCAAGTAACTGGTAACGGGGGTGCTGAGTGACTAGCAACCCGAGAGAGAAAAATAAAGAACAATGGGGGCACCACATCATCCCAAGGCTCTTCAGGACACCTTCCTGATCACCTCCACTAGTTCTGCTTGTTAAATCAAATGGACAAGAAAGCTCCTAGGAAATAGACATATGAACAATCTCCTAAGATATCACAAGCTATAACATCACAAAGTCTGCAAGTAACTTGTTTTCTCATTCAGATAAAATAATATGAATTACAATCTGAGCTCAAAGTCTCAGTAATGCCTTTCAATTTGGGTAGAGTTTTGCTTCTGGTAAGGGGAAGATCTCTCTAAAATAATAAAAGAGATTACAATATATAGCCACCAAGCAAGGCTTGGCACTCTCTCCCATGGGACGGCCCATGCTGTAGTCAATGCCTTCAATGTGCCTTCAATTTTGCCTGAAGGGACCATGCCTAAAACAATGCATCACCTTAACTACGGCGTGTCCATTCATCTAATATGTCTTTTCCTAGGTTTTGATCATCTGGTCCTTTTCCAATTTGTCTTTACCTCATGGAAGAAAAATACGCTACATCCTTGGTTTGGTGTGCTCAGAAGTCTACTCGATCCACTGTTTCACCTACTGGAAATAACTCTTTCGAAGATATTTCTGATCCTTTGGTCTCACTCCTCTCTTCACTGTTTAAGCACTTCTTTCCTCTTTATAGCCCTTCTTGCCTAAGTCTTTAGGGGGTCCTTTATGTGTCTTTGACAAGTGGTAAGTTTCACTGTTATGAAACTCATTAGAAACTTACAAAAAATGGGGTCCACGACACGTTTTGCTCGAGCAACTCCAAAAGGGGAACACGAATGCAAACACTTGTCATGTTCTGCTAAGTCATAACAAGACACATGACGTATTCTGCTTAACTTATAGAAGCTTTAGAAACCTTTGGGGGTCCTATAGAAGATGACACGTGGCGGCTTCCGCTCTGCTTTATAATGGACACATGGTGGCTTCTGCTACACTTTGTCTTTTTCCATCGGGCATTTTTTTGTGGGATTTTCTCTTCAGTCTAGATTTTCCTTCAGACAAAAGTCTGAAGGATTTCCTTCGGGCTCTGCCTTAGTCATTTTCCCATAGAAAATACTTCTAAAAGAATTTTAATGGCTCTTTCTCTTAGTGATTTCCTTTAGATAAAAAGTCCGAAGGAAATGTTCTCTGTCAGAATTCTATCTTTTCGGTCAGTCGCTTGGTTCTTCCTTTGAGTTCTGTGCTTTATTTGAATTTCAATAGATATTCCCGTACTTTAAATTTGACATCCGCAGGGTTGTCAATGGTCACTAGCCACTTGAACCATGTTGAACCTTAAACCTTTGAACCCGCTGAAAGTACATTGGTTCATTGGTTCATTTTGTCTCTTTTGTTCCATCACTTCCTGGTTCAATCACTTTCCCACTCCTTGGTTGAACCATCCATTGAACCACCTGTTTACTACTTCTCTCTTTGATAGAGGTTACCTTTGAACCTTTGAACCCATGAACCATTGAACTTTGAACTCTTTCAGTTCAAGGTTCAATCAGTTCATTGGTTCATCCTTTTGATTTCACTGAGTCTCTTTGATACCTTTGAACCAAGCACGTTGAACCAATTGGTCGTTGAACCCATTGAACCAATGAACCAAAATGGTTCAAGGTTCAATGGTTCAAGCCTTTGAAACTAGTTAAGTGCTCAGAGCCGTGAAACCTTTGAAACGGTTGAACTTTGAACCTCTGAACCCACTGAACCCATCAAACCAAAATGGTTCAAGGTTCAACAGTTCAATGGTTCAATCCTTGCTTAGATGCTTGCCGATGGATATTTTTGATTGAACCAAGGTGCCAACCCAATCCTGAAGATGACCAAGTATTGGAAACTGGTTCTTTTGATTGAACTTGCCTGCAGAAGCCTCTGAACTTGTTGAACCTGCTAATCCCTTTACTGAAAAAGCTTGAAAAAAGAGGAATTTGAAAGCTCATAACAAATTTTGAGAAGGGAAGAGAGAAATTTTGGTCCTGTAGGACCAAGATAGCTCATATGTTGTTCCAAAAATGAGTGACATTTTTGGGGACCAACAAAATGGTAGTCGTAGGGCATTGTGAACCCTGATTGCTTGCACAAGCCAAATGATGATGTCCTGGTTGGATGAGGGTGGGGCATTGAGGAGCTTGATTACTTGCATGAGCCAAAGGATGAGGTCCTATTATAGAAATGGTATGATGTTATGGAGCTTGATTTCTTGCACAAGCCAAAGGATGAGGTCCTAGAATGATAAGTCTAGGGTGTTGTGGACCCTGATTGCTCACATATGCCAAAGCATCCAAGTCCTCCTCAAAAACCATATCATCCCAGTTGGTAACTTGATTTGGATTGTAAACAAGCATTTGACTTTTTTCCTCAAAAAGGTCATGATTTTAGTCAATTTATACGGCCATTCTATCATAACTTAGATTATACGTGACTCCACCATAAGTGTAGCTAGACATATCTACATCAATGAATAAATCTTCAAAATAAAGAGGTTCTAAAGTTCCACAAACTCTAAAAAATAATGTCCAAAGGATAAAAATTTCAAACTTGGTCTAATGTGGTCAAAAAAGGGTGGATTTGTATCTCCAAATAATGGTCTAAAAATGGAGTTATATCACCAAAATGGTCTCTGCTAAAACTTGGCATAAAAAAGTCTAATGTTAAATGTCATACACATAACAGGTCAAGCATTTGAATAAAAATTGGCATGTCAAACTTTATGTCCAAAGTGTTCCAAGTAGGTCTAAACTAGGAAAGGGAAATGCTGTTAGGTATTTTATCCAAACACAGAGTCAAAAGCTATCAAACAAGTTGTGCTAAGACTTTTGGCCAAATGTAGTGTTAAAAGGTAGTCTTTAAACAAAGATGATTATGATATTTTAATCTAACAAAATTGAAACACTTTGACATAAACCCAACATACGAAATCTAACATAACATGATCAGTTAGTATAAGGCACAAGGCAAAAGGCACCTAGAGAAAGGTAGTGTTCTCCCAAATAAAGGCACAAACAATATAGTTTTCAAATTTGAGTAATGGATTAACCTAAGTTACACAACCTAAAAAAGCAAGATTTGTGTATCAACCCCTATGTGTTGAGGCCTAAATAAAACTCAATCAATGCTTGGATTCAAACTTGAAAAAGTTAATTGAAGACTCAACTTAAGAAAACTTAGGCTATAATGACCAACAAGCTAGGCAAATTTGAATGGCATAACAATGCTAAAACAAAGATCCAATAAGGCACATGTGATTTATTTAAACAATGATGATTGGGATACAAGATAAGACACATTTTTTGAAATAATTTAGGTAACATGACAACGTTATCTTTCCCAAAATATGTAAATAATATTTTGTTTCAAATATTTCTAAGGCACAATACTTGAAATGATTTGGGCATCATAACGTTACTCATCTCAATCAAGTACCACACTCAATGTTTTGACATAAAATTTTGCTAAGTTAAATCAAGGTGTTAAATGGATAACATAATGCCTCCTTAAACAATGGAGTAATGTGGACACAAGACTCATTTAAGACATGGTTTAAACAATAAGTTTTAGTTTTAATACACTAAGCAATAAAATAACAAAATACAACTACGTATATCATTCTAAAACCCTATTAAGGTGTGGCAAAGTGGGGTTGACTAAAACTAATTCATTTTTTATCATCTAAATTGATCCCATGTGTAAAAACTTTCACATATGCACATAAAAGAAGCAACATATCAATTGAGTCCACGTCAATTAGCTTGTTGTGAAAAGGTCTTGTCCTTTTCACAACCACTACATCCATCATTTGCTCAGTGTAGTGTGATGTCCATATCAATCATACATCTTAGGCTTAACCAGCCACTTATGGAGATGGTTTAACTGCTCAAACCATTGTTCTAGTAGGGCAATCCCAATTTATATACCCCTCTATGGAGAGAGATTAAAGATGATGTCGGGAGATAAATCCCTAGGTCAAAGCTTCCCTATATAACTTATGGGAGGTGATGAAAACCCCCTTACAAGCCAAAATGCATGAAATGAAAACTAAGTAAAAAAGATTTATGGTTATTTCTAGATCACCCAAGCAGTGCGGATCTTAGGGAGAGCCTTGACAACATCATTTTTATGCCTTTGGATTAAGGCACAATTTGTAATGAAAATGATGCTTTTGATCCCACAAGTTTCCTATAGGGGATGGGGGAGAGCATACATGCACAAATTCTTTTTTGCTCAAACAAAGTCTAACCAAGCAATGATTTAAACAAAATAAAACTTAACTTTGAAGTGAGTTCAATTTTAGAGCACTGAATTGAAATGTTTGGTGATGTTTTTTAGCCCCTTGGCCTTAATGTTGCAAAAACTTTTGAAAAACAATCACAAGACATTCAACCTAAACATGCAAAGTTTTCCTCTTAAGCACCAAAGGAAATGTTCCTAATTCTTTTTAAGCATCCAAATTCAAATGCATGAGTCTAAACCATGCAATTTTGTTTTAAACCCAAATTCAAATGTTTAAATTTAACCTACTTCATTTTAAACACCAAATTTAAATGTTAACAACCATTTAAGCTTGAAAATTGATGTTCAATGTTTGCCTTGACCTTGTAAAAATAAGAATAACCCCTTGCTTAGAAACACTTTTGATCATTAGCAAATGAAGTTTGGATTTGAGCTCTCAATTTTTAGATTAAACTACACATAGTGACCATCAACAGTCACAGACAACCATCATCAATTTCAAGGTAACCATCTCCAATCAATTAGCAGTAACCATCATGGTTGAGCAGAATTGCCATCGATCAATAAATGATTGTCGACGATGACCTATGAACCTGAAGGCAAAACCTTAAAAATAAATGCATGAAATTAGACAAATGTTAGGCCAAAGATCAAGAAAATATGAAAGGAAAAATTTAGTTGATTAGTTTAAATGCCTTTTGATCCTATAAATCAAGAATAGGTATGATAAAAAGAATTAAAATCCAACTTTCAAAGATGTTTTTCTACACTACAACCCGACCATGACCGATTGGCCCTAACCATCGACGATCATTAAGAACTATTAATGGTCACTGTGTAAACCTAGGGTAGCACAAAAATGGCAAAAACAAAACTAAAACTCAAATCTAAAGAATTTTAATCATTCATTCAAAGATTTTAGTGTTACATCTTGGTCTTCTTGGTATGCAGGATGCGTTCAGTCCCACTAGGTGTGCCATTTGTGAATATAGGAATCCAATAAGGGGATATTAGTATCATGTTAGTAGATGAAATCAAATCTAAAAACACATTAATGAACTCACACCTTAAGCCTATATCTTAAGGGGGGAGCTTAGTGAATAAACCAAATGAAGGCACAACTAGAATGTAAAGAAATAACAAACTTTCCTCACCTTCCTTGATTACTCCAAAGGATTTATTGTTGGCTTGCTTAGCTTGTGATTTAAAGGTCTTTGTCAATGGAGCTTTGGCTATCTCCACCTCCTCTTAGCATCATTGGCTTTATGGCTTTGGCTTGTGAATCTTGACTCAATATTTTGGCATAATAACACTATAACAAAATAGCTTTGAAATCATTTGTACATTATAACTTTAGCTTAAGAGAGCTTCAAATTATGAGTGTGAGGCCTTCTATTTATAGATTTTTCAAATGGACTTGGATCAACCATGACCGTCCATTTCAAGATGAAGATGTGTGGCCATGAATTAATCTAAATATGTAAATAAAATCCATAAATATTCTCATCATGATTTAGGAATAAGGGACATTAATGAGGCATGGGAGGGCTTAATCAGATATTTATTGCATTTATGGCCTATGACAGCCACCTCAAAAAAAAATGTCACATGATGATTCAAATATTAGAAACCAATTTTCAATAAATAAATATTCAATAAATTCCATGGAATTTTTTTTTAAGCTCATAATTTGGTTTAATTTGCTTAAGCAAGATTTAAACATTTTTAGTGCAATTTTTTGGAAATTGTTGCACAAATTAATCAAATTGGTCTAAATGTCATATTATTGGGTCTAAATTTGATTAGAGTGGATTTAGAAGCTGATGTTAGTTGCATATAGACCAATATCCCATTTAGGACATTGTCCACACAAAATAACACATGCACATGTCATATGCTTCCAAATTAGGGGAATTTAGTGGTTTGGAGTGTCAAATTGCATTTTTGGCATTTTAGATCAAAATGATTCAGGAAGATTTAATGATTTCATAAAATAAATTGCCCTATTTAGGAATAATTTGGCCTAAATCAACACTTGTATATGACAAGTTTAAACCATTTAGCATGTTTTAGTGTTTTTAGGCCAAATTGTGATGTTTGGTAGAAATTGGTCTAAAGCTTGATCGGAGGTCATTGGTGGCCACTTTTAGGTGCCTAAAAATTGCACAATTTCTAATATGGTTAAGGACATCATCCCTCAATGCTCTTCATTCAAATCCTCCCATATATATTTGTAAATCTTGAAGTACCCTAGATGTCCTGCCAATGGTGTGTCATGTACGACACTCAAGATCCTCTTTTTCATCCTCAACTCAAGCACAAGGTATACCCTACCCTTGTAGTAGATCACATTTTCCACAACCTTATACTTGTCATCCTATATCAATCCATCAATAATCTCACAAGTAAACTAGTTCTTGGAATACTCAACCAAGATATGAGCCTTCCAATCAGCTAAAATTTCTAACATACAGTAAAGGGATGGTTGCCTAGATAATGCATCAACTACTATATTATTTCCGTTCACATACTCTATATCAAAACCATAATCCTATATCTTGCTTACCCATTTATGTTCATGATCATTGAGGTCTTTCTACTCCATGAGATACCTCAAGCTATTATGATCCATTTGAACTGCAAACTTGTTGCACATCAAATACTATCATAATTTGACCAAGGCATGCAAAATAGCCAACATCTCCTTGTCATAATTAGAGTACACATGCTCTACCACACTTAGTTTCTGACTCTCATAGGTAATGGGATGCCTATTCTACATCAGTATTGCACTGATACCCACACCTAAAGCATCACATTCAATAATAAATAGCTATGAAAAATCTAGTAATGCTAACACTAGGTATGTGCTCATCACCTTTTTAAGGTGATCAAATACCTTTTGTGAATATTATGACCAATCAAATGCACCCTTCTTGGTTAAATATATTAATGGTGTTGTCAAATGAGAGTACCCCTTCATGAACCTCCTGTACTAGCAATAAAGTCCTAAGAAGCCTCTCAAATGAGTTAGAGTCTTCAATTGTGGCCAGTCAATAATTGCCTATATCTTCATCTGATCCACTTTGACTCCTCCTACTCCAATCACATATCCCAAATAGAGGACTTCCCTCATCCCAAAATCACACTTGAAAGCCTTCACATAAATCAATTGTGCTCCCATAATAGACAAGACCTCATCAAGGTATCTAAGATGATCCTCCCATGTTCCATTGTTTATCAGAATGTCATATCAAATAACACTAGGAAAATTTTCCATAGGTGGTGGTTAAACACATGGTTCATACAAGACTAAAATTTAGTTGGAGCGTTAGTCAACTTGAATGCCATCACCAAGAACTCATAGTGTCCATAATGGAACCTAAAGGCACTCTTATGTATGTCTTACTCCTGCACTCTAATCTAATGGTATCCTACATGCACATTAATTTTGGAGAAGTACTCTGCTCCATGTAGCTTATCAAGCAACTCATCAATCCTAGGAATGGGATACTGATTCTTGATAGTCTTCTTGTTGAGTGCATGATAATTAATACACATCCTCAAAGTCCCATCTTTCTTCTTCACTAACACCACTGAAGAAGCAAATAGACTAGAACTAGGCCTGATATGCCCAATGTCGAGCAACCCTCTGATAGTCTTCTTGATTTCTTCCTTAAAATGTCAAGGATGACTATAAAGAGTAGTGATAACTGGTCTAGTCCCCTCCTCAAGCTCTATCACATGCTCAAACCCTCTATCAAGTGGTCTCCTTAGAGGCATCTCACCAAAAACCCCACTATGCTTATCCAAAAAGGATTATATGTCAATGTGGTAATCCTATTTACCACTACTTGTATTCTCTATCAAAATGAAGTAATGAACTGCCTAGTATTTATCACCATGCCTGAATGTCCTCTCCATCCTCTTGGTCATAACCACTCTCAAAGCTCCATTGGACATTCCTTGAAACACCACATGATTCCCATTCACTTTGAAATTTAGCTCCATAGTCTAGAAATTTTGAGTGAATTCCCCAAGTGAATGTAGCCACTTAACACCTAATAAAATGTTGGTATTCCTAATATCAACCACATAGAAATCATCGATCACCATAGGATTGCCCAATGCAATACTAAGATATGGACATGTTTGGTGCATGTCATAGTAAAGTCATCTATTATAACCACATTAAAGCCCTTAAAGTCTTCAACCTGAAACCCTCATTGCATGACTAATGTCTCATCAATGAAGTTGTGGGTTACCCCACTATCAATTAATACTGACACATGCTACCACTAAAGCACACCACAAACCCTAAATTCATTATACTTGGTAGTCCCAGATAATGTAGTAATATTACCTCCTAATGTGGGTTCTTATGTTTGTATAGGCTCCAACTCCTCATGTTCACTATGCTCACTATGATTATCTAGCACATCATTATCTAAAGCCTCACTATCCTCTTCCAAAAACACCTCAATGTAGTGCATTTTCCCCTTTCCCTTGCACTTGTGTCTCAGTTTCCATGTGAAACACATCTTCTTTCTCCACAAATCATCTCTAGCCTCATTTTTCATGTAAGGCTTCTTCGGCAATTCAGGTCCCTTGTCCTGCTTTTGTGGAAAAGGCTTAGTAGGAAACTTCGATGGAAATCTTGACTTCGAAGTAGAGAAGTCTAAGTCTCATGCTCTATTGATAGCATATTGTAGTGAAAGTGGACCAAATGCCTTCACCCACTCCTACAAGGGCTCTATCCAAAACCATGATCGATGACCTTTAAAATTCTGTAATGTAGGAATCAAACATGCCAACCTATCTCAAATGTGTCATCTCTCTAAAAAAAACATCTTAGGATCCTTCTTATCGAACATATCTATTAGTGTCTGTGTGAACTCTCCATATGTATTAATGAACATGAAGCCTTGGGTTACCAACCCATAGTGCCACCAATCATGTGTATCTCCTTCCAGATGAAGGGTAGTGAACTTAATCACCTCTATCTCATACATGGTATTCAAATCCAAATATGTGTCTAGATTCTAGACCCATGCCCTCAATGTGCACTTTCATGAATGATCAAAGTTTGGGAGGGTAATTTTTCACAAACATCTCTGCATATCCTAATTGGGACCACCTCTATCCTATCATGGTTTAGTGCTACAATTTCACTTAAAGTAATCTAGAAAAGGCATAGCTGCTTGAAAATAAACCCCCAACTACTGGTAAGATCTCCATAACACAACCTCCTTTAGCTCCTTTGGCTACTCTAGTCTATCTGGTGCTGCCTCCAGCAAAAAAAGTAGGCATAAATGGTCTTGGTGGCACACTAGGTGAACTAGTCATGTAAGGGGTAGTATGGCTTGTCTCCCCATTTGTAGCTCCACCACCATCATTGTTACATACCCCTAAATGATGTGAAAGTTAACTCAAGTATAAATTCATTTGTTCCTACTGCTTGACCATATTTATGAACACCTTTTCATGAAAACATCATCAGGATCATCTATAACTACTTTTTTACCTTTGTCCTCAGCTATTTCTTCAATCACATTCCTAATTGGAAAATCAATAGGAACTTCCTCTGTGTTACCTATCAAATTAAATGGTATTCTTCTTAGATAATACCTATTCAAACATGTACTTGGCTGCATATGAAATTTATTTTTTCTTAAAGTTATTCAAACCTCATAGGCTGGCAGGAGAACTAGCTTTGATACCATTGAAATATCCCCAACCAAGAGATATTGTTCCAAACTTGCAAAATTCCTGACTTTTAACTTGTAGGCATTTTTTCAAACAGTTTGAATACATTATATTACAAAGGATTTTTGATTTCAATCACTTAGAACAACTAAAACTATATTATTGATCAAGGGCATATTTACAAATAGATGTCATGCATGAAATAAGTCATAGACATTTTAACAAACACTTTGTCTACATTCATTGTATTGTCAATAAGAGTATTTTATATATAAACATAGCTAAAAAAACAAATTATTGATCTCAAACTCTTGATAGACTCCATACAAATTAAACAATGCTGATATGATTCCTTGCTGACCCATATGAACCGCTACAACAACTAGAAAAGACCCAACATCTTTCAAAAGAACTCACATCCCCTTATTATTTTAATTTGAAACCCCAAAGATGGGTGGCAACTTGAAATGACTTATGGGATTTCACCAAAGTCTCCTTACTTGCCACACCTTTCTCTAACAATCCTCCAACCAGCCTTAGTATGTTTAATCTATAAAATATAATGAAATGATTACTCAAAATACAATAATTTGCCTCTAGAAAACCATATGCCCCTTTCCACAACTAGAGTGGCAAGCATAAGAAGAGCAATGATAAATTCAATCTCACAAATTTATTATTTGTTTTACAAATATTCTAATATTTCTTCCCTTCAATGCCTACAATTATAACTACTAGGGATTGAGGATGAATTCTCTCACCAAAATAGCTTTTCCAGCTAGGGTCCAAAGTCTTCTCTGCACTGAAACCAGGGATTTGAATGGATTTTACTCCTTGAGCAATAACAAGTGAACACACAGGCTCACCAAACTCAAATAACAATGAACATAATAATGATTTTAATCCTCATATTCTACTTATAACTCTTATGAACCCTAAAAAAAATCACATTTTCTAATGACCCTTTTTAAAAATAATTATTAATAAGTAATAAATACTCATTAAGGGTCCAATGCCCACAGGGGAGAAAATAACACTTTTCCTAGTCATAAGTCATGACTTAAAGCACCTCAATGTGAAAATATAACATAAAGTGCATTAAATGAATTTTTAACATAAAAATATAACGTTAAATGCAAATAAAGGTCCAAATATTCCCTTTATTTCTCCCACGCCCCATTTCCAAAGGGAATAAATAAGGAAAAAGGGCAAAATGGGATATCTAAGTCTCTAAGCATTTACAAACGGACATTACACATATTACCCCTCATGTGTTTTTAGTAAGGTCAATTAACAAAAATATTCTAAAGATTCCTCTAAATAAGCACACCAAATGATACTCAATACACCACCTGATAGACCTTTCAAAAAACATTGCAATTAAGTAAAAGAACACTAGTATTTCCAATTCAAATTTTGATTTCTTACATTAGTCATAACCCAAGTCTAAATCTATTTTATTGCAGGTCAAGGGCTTCCATTGTCAACCATTCAATTCAATCTATCTAGTTGCATTCATATAGCAAAAATCAAGACTCACATACTCACTCTAGGAGGGAGAACTACATCAACCTGATGCTCTTTTGGGCTATGTATGCAACACTTAATTTACACAGGGTTTATGAGAAAAACTTGGTTATTCCCCTTGCCCGATTCCCCCTTTTGTATTTGATCCTATTTCATTTTATTATGCAATAATTAGGTT
Source organism: Torreya grandis (assembly GCA_037957365.1). Lineage (NCBI taxonomy): Eukaryota > Viridiplantae > Streptophyta > Pinopsida > Cupressales > Taxaceae > Torreya > Torreya grandis. The sequence continues at coordinate 1,034,056 of JARHVA010002598.1, forward strand.
TTTACTATTGTAGGTTTTTCATGCAACAAATCAATGCTTGTAGATTATCAATAGTGCATATATAATAGTTGCATGCACCCGAACTTAAAAATCATCTATAAATTGAACCCAAACACTAGCATAGTCAAATAACAAGGTCGTAATACAACCTTATCCTCCTAGTGTGCCATTGTCCCAATACATTATAATATCTTAATTTTAAGTACAACATAATTTAGAAATCATTCTCACCAATTTTGCACCAGTGGTAAGCCTGCACAATCAACATAAATAAGATCTAAGTTATGTTTGTGCATTTCATTGTTTATTAATATTTATAGCTCATTTCAAACTACACATTTCACATTTAGGATCTATATATTTTGTAGATTTAACTCAATTTTCAATATTTTTTTTGTTTATTAGATTTGATTGGCAAATCAAAAAGAACATTAAACATAATGTAATGTTGGATCATTAGGTGTAGGATGCAAACAATTTTTTTAAATATAAGCAATGTCATTGTGTGTTTGAGATGTTGTGCATAAATGCTTAAGAACTACTACAAAGTTTTTGTTGTTTTGTCACATTGTTATTTGTAATTGGTAAATTTTTACATTGTTTTTCCAAAAGTCATATGGAATGAGTTCATCATCTATTTTTGGATATTCAAATATTAGACAATCATTTACATGTTGTACTTGATAAAAGCTTCTGCAAAAAAAATATCTACATTTCTAAAATAGCTTGTAGGAATATGCATTAGATCTCGCAGTCTCTCATCTATTGAATACAAGAAACATGACCCTTCTAATGATATTTCATCTATAAAAAAGACTCTTAGTTGATCATAGTGCTTTGATAGTACATCAAGCATTTCAAAGATAAATGGAATAAGTTCTGATTTAATTAAAGTTAGAAGGAATGCAAAGTGTAGTGTTACTCCACCAATATTGTATGTTATTTTTCTAGTATATGCTAGTACTAGTCCTTTTAGCTTAAGTAAATCATTATCAATGAATTTTTTATATAAATATACTAGTGTGTCATATATCACTTTTATTTTAAACGTCTTCCTTGTGCCAACACCTCATGTCAAAAATAAGTAAGTTGGTGTTAATAGATTGATTTGTTTTTGAATTTCTACATCTTTTACAATTGTTTGTTGTTCTTTGTTCAATGATGTCCTTATTTTCTAGTAGTCATCATTGCCAGATATAATAGGTGCTTGCCTATTTCAAAGGATTTTACATCATAATTATTTTTATCTAAATCTTGAAAGAAGAGTAAATTAGAGTTCAGATCATAGTCTTCATAAGTAGTTTCATTATTTTTTTGGGTTCAAAATTGCTACGTCAATGATGTTATTTTCAAATTTTTTATTATTAACAACTTCATACATGTTTCCCCAAGTAGAGTTTATGTGGTAAGTGAATTTAGATTCATTTTGTTTCACGGATTTTTCGTGGAATGTATATGTAGAACTCCATGTTTGGAAAACATGTTTTAGATTGTTCTCATTTTCCACAAGAGGAATATATAACAACAACCCTTATCTGCAATGGTTTTTAATGTCAAGATTTTTATTATATTTTGATATATCTAATAACATGGGATTTATTTTTTATTTGGGTTTTATACCCTTTTTTTGGTATTTAGAAATAAAAATCGACAAGGCAAATGCTTCCTAGTGATTTTGGTCATTAAACATGGTAATCTATTAAATATTTGCACATTATATCCTTTGATTCATCAAGTCCATGGTTCAAAATTATTGGATATTTTAGAATGAATGTGCTTTCTTTTGATGGACTTGTGTTTATGAATATGCATTTCCTTGAACAATTTTTCATTGGGAATAACAAAACTATGTGCACAACTTGTTGAATAGATATTTGTTGTCTATTAAACAATGCATTTCCAAGGTTGTGTATCATCTGAATAACATCTATATTTGTGGCTTGATATTGTTTATAGATTCTTTTGAATGCTTTTGACATTGATGTATCAAGTTTTGTCATATAAAAGACATAATAAGACGTTGTAACATAAGCATTGAGTACAAGTTATGCATATGTATTTGCTTTCCATAAATGTAGCATTTAAAAAAAAAAGATATTAGTCCATTCTTATGATGGTTTTCATTTCAAACAATTTATTGGTTATTTAAGTGTGCTTTTTATTACTTGTATGTATTCACTTTTGTTCATTTCTAATTATGCCAAAAACATGTTGAATGTGATGAAAGTTTCATACCATTTTTTTTTCTAAATTATTATAAATATATATTGAATTTTCAAAGGACAAATTATTGTTCTCTCTACATGACCTAAGGATAAGTGTTCTACTCATTGGGGGAATGGGGAAATTGCATCTAAAATGTGATTTTGGACATTTGTTACAACTCCTTGTGTGGTGGTGTTCATGTAGTTTAGCTATATTTAAATTAAGGATGTTTTTGCCACAATTTATATAATTATATACAAACCTTGTAATCTCATAATTATTGTCATTTCTATAGATTGGTGCATATTTTATCCATAGCATGAAATGTATATGTTGATTTCCTCAAATTTTGAACTCTATAACTGAAAAATGATATTATATCAGTCCAAAGAAATATTCATATTTGTATACCATTTTTAACATTGCTTTGATTCTATGTGCATAATATCATGTACACATGACATGATCTTTTGCAACCAAGTAACTATGATCAATTATATTAAAAATATTAGTTTCTTTTGCTTTTCATTATTTTTCATGTCTATCATGAAATTCGACTAATGCATTTGTAAGTGGTTCCCAATGGTGTTTAGCACTTGAAAATGTAACAAAGAATGTTAGTTGTCCTAATTGGCAAATCATTGCAAATGTTTTTTTCTTTGGTGATATTCAAAATTTTATAAATTTGGTTTATACTTAACATCTTTTGCTAGACGCTTTATTGTTTTTATTTGACCTTTTCTAATTCTTACCCACATTGTTGTAGCTGCTTGGTCTATGATGATTTACAATGCTTTGAAAAATAGATTTGTAATATGGTATGCAAATGCATGATTCATATGTTGTAATTCTTATTGGGAAATTATAGCATACAAAAATCAATTTTGTTATGTTTTTAGTGTGAAGATCACCATTAAAAAAATGTTAGAAAATTTATTTTCTTAGCCTACTTATCTTTAAAAAATCTAAGTGGTTATTGGCACTCTGTTGGTGCAACTTGAATCATTTTATCTTGAAATTTGTGAATTTTTTGAATCCATGTACCATAGTGTAATTGGGAATATTTTCTTCATCTTCACTACTTGTTCTACTATTTTTTGATATATCACTAATGTATTGATTGACTTTATCATTAGTCTATAATACTTGTTTCCAATCTTTTGTTATTTTAAAATTTTGAGATTGATCCAATTTCCTTTTACACAATTATTTTAGAACATGCATGATGATGTTTGGACAAACCCTTCCTTTTTGGTATAGGTTTGTGTATTCAATTTTTCTTTTTAGTTCAATAGTAATCATGGAATTTTACTTTTATGAACATGGTAATGATTTTATATTATGCCAATATTAGATGGTACATTAATAATTGCCCCACTTAATCTAATTTGTGGGTTTTTATCCTAATTATCTAATTTGTGCAAATGTGATTCATAGTGAAACAAGGCACTCTTCAAGATCTATAAACATTTACACATATGTCAAAGGTGTATTTAACCAGATTTGTTAAGGTGTTAAATTTTTTGGAACGGTTCCATTTTTGATGCGTTGTTACATCTGATGCATTTTTTTGGGTGACTATTTGATTATTTTTTGTCAAGTTTACATATTTTTATTTTTTTGATTTCTTCGAATCTATTATATTATACTTAGAGTGTAGTTGACTAGAAACTAGGCACACATGTTTTGGTGTGTCTTGAATGCCTTTTATAAATTTCTTTGTTGCATTTTTTCCTTGATTTTGTGCATTATCTTTCAAAAACAGAAAGGATGTTCTAGGTGTCTTGTTGAATGTTATTTATTTTCTATTGTAATTATCAACAACAGTCTCATTTTGAAGATATTATATTAATGGTTCATAGTGAATTTGACTTGTGTTTGTTTCAAATAAGATGATGTTATAACTATTTATGGGTTGTAAACAATTGCAATATATCTTTATTATGTGTGTACTAGTAGTTGATCAAAAGTGAATTTTTACATTTAACAATATGGATATCCACCCTAAGTAAAATTCACCCCCTTCAATTTCACCTTGATTGAATGACTTTGCCAAGTTTACAATAAATGCTTACCAATTTGCAATTCTACTTGTGTTTTATATTAAGTTGGCTCCTAACTTTATTTGTATGCAAGACAATGCCTTTTTATTTTGACATAACATTGCATTACAAAATGATTGTACAAGATAGCAATGTGGACATTGTATATCGAATTATAAAATTGTTGATTGAAAAATAAAATTGAATAAACTTTCACCTTATCAAATGTGTGTGAGTTAAGCCTACACAATCCATTGATTTCCATTTGTTGTGAAATGTTAAGTCCAATATGATTTAAGATTTGTGCACATATTAGACAATGGAATATGTGTTGATGGCATAGTGTATTCACTATTATTTTTATAATATAATGGCTCATAATAGCCAAAAATATGATTTGTGTCATAAAACAAGATCGAGTATGGAAGCTTTTGACATTATTCATTGAATCAAAGGTAGTTGTTTTTTCTTGTGAAGGACCAAATGCATATTTGTGTCTTTAGCCGTTTAACTAGCCAATGTATATAGAAGTTGTCTCCCCATAGTTTAATTTCATTTTCAATTAAGTTATGTTATGTCGATAATCACATTCTATGAAAATAAGTTTCAATGTCATGTATTCCTTGTAATATGTACAATTCATCATGATGTATGTCTAGTTCATATGATTTAATTGTTTTTGAATCACCAATATGTAGACAATTTAAGAAATGGTTAATGATGTCGTTTCTTAGTTCTGTATATTGAAAATGTAATAGCACATGAAATGTGTCAAAGAGTCAATCTCCAACATTGTACTTAAATGCTTCACCTCAGAAAAGATGGTGTTCAGCTAAAGCGTCGTCAATACTTTTGTATTGGGCTTTTGTTATTTATTCATATTACTCTACAATTATTAGTTTGTTCAATCTTTTGTTGTTTTTTTATTTTGTGTTTTGACACATGAATCCATTACTCTTATGAACCAAAAACCCTATAGATATATCTCAATGTACATATCTTTTGCTTAGTGATATAATAGCTTGATTTCTAGAAGAATTCGCTCTTGTGAAGCCTTACAAAAAATAAATTATGAGATTAATTCAGTAATTAATAAAATTAGTTTTTTTTTTACTTATTGATTAGTAATAAAACAATGAGTTTTTTTGACATTCAAATGCATTGTTATTTTGAAACCAAAAAAAAGTACAGATATATCTTGAGACTTGCATTGAAGAAACTAGGAGAAAGTGGGAGTAACATGGAGGGAGCATGTATATAGTGTAATTGATTGTGTACCTAATTTGTTTGATGTTTAAATGATATAAATTAATTATTGAGTGAGGGAGAATTGATATGGGTTAATTATTGTGGGTGGAATATTTATACTTTTATTCTACAATAATTGCCTATAAGATAGAATGCATAACTATAAAAGAGTTTGTTGAGAGAAAATGTATGATGCAATATATGTATAATAAGTTCTCTTCACTTATTGAACAAATGTTACTACATGACAAGGAGCACTCATGTTGAAACAAATAATATTTATAATGATTATGGTTAGGGTTACCAAATACGTCAGATTTGTATAATTTTACTATTTTGTTATGATATTTAAATTCATCGAAATAAAACACTTATACAATTATAGTTTTCTCAATTTTGTTATTTCTTTTATAAGCATTTATAAACTTTATTTTGTATTCGAAAATCATAATCATTGTAAGTTTATTTTCAATATTGTTTATGTAAACTTTTTAAATGTGTAGTCATACTTAAGTGGATAAAACAGTGAATTGGGAGAATACACTAATGAAATTAATATTAATTATTATATTTTTTAAATATATAATATATCATGTTTTTAATAGCCTGTAATTTTTTCCACATTATAAGTCTACCATATTAAATGTTCTATATAAGGCAATGTGTCAATATTAGTGAAACTTTGTCACGTATATAACGAAGATATATCTTTCTCAAGTTAGAAATAAAAAATAAAAAATAAAAAGTTTTCCCTAACAAAATAAATATTTTTATTGGTTAAAAAAAATTGTTTAATGTAATGATAATATTTTGCATGAGATTGTGGGAAGTCAACAACTTAATTTAACAATTGACCCTACTTATCATACTTTTTAATGACATTTATTCAACATTACTCTTTAAATATTAATATGGTTATATATATATATATATATATATATATATATATATATATATATATATATATATATATATATATATATATATATATATGATTTATGGTTAATAAAAAGTCTAAGTTGTAATTTACAGGGTAAAAACACTATGAAATTCTCGTATTTTGATTTATCAATGTCTACTCATAAAGACAACCTAGATGTCCAACAGATAGTACAGTGATGGTAAAAACTTTCAAGGGTCTTTGCACACAATGTAAAAACTATATGGGTTCTAATGACATGAAAGAGAAAGTGATTGGCACTTCACCACATTATAAAGACACTAAGCACCATAGATAGCATACTTGATAATATGTTTCATATTATCTCCAAATTTGGTGGTTGCTTTTCAAGTAGGGGCGAGAGATTGTCAAGGAGAAATGTTGTCTTGCCTCGTTGAAGGCTTGCAAAAGGCATTGAATTTATTCGAGGAGGGGACAATAACGAGGATTTTTCATTGGATCGGGTAAAGAACATCCTTCAACAGGGCATGGTCTATTTGGAGGATGAGTTTAGGGTGTTTTTAGAAAAGTGTAGTGAGTTGGTTGACCATGATAGGGTTTTCGATCCCATTTCTCATCCTTATTTGAATAGTTCCAACAATGATGATAACACATCTTGCATATTTGTTGAGGATGATATGCCATTTTCTTAGTTAGTAACTAATTTGAGTTTCACTATTGATACACTACCTTAAGCATATGGTAGGTGCAGGGTATGTGCTAGCGTGTTGCCAAGTTTATCGTCACATAAGAAGGATGTTTCTTGAGGAGACTGTGTTTAGGTTGGGTTTTATGCGGTATTTTGCTTGAGTTTTGTCTATTGTAATTTATGTTTAAGTGACTAAAATTTAGGTTTTGATTGTTAACAACTTTCTCAAAAATATATCATCCAATTCAAACATGCAGTTGGTTAAAATGGGCTAAATAAATAGAAAATTTTTCTTACCAAAACAAAAAAATTGCTCCATAGACATAAAATAAAAATAAGCAAAGGAAAGGATTACTCAAAATTGTAGTTCATTGCAATAACCAATTGTACCTCTTATATAACATATGTTGCACTCATAAAAGCTATACATCAAATTTGGTCTAAGCAAAATTTTATGCTAAATGCACAAAGCCCATGAATGGTTGAGTGGATTTTATCTAATGCCAATGACCAACGTTGTTTAATTTAAATTTTGGATTGAATTTTCATAAGAGTTACATATGGCTCGTAGAGCATTAATACATGCACAAGGTTTCACATCGGACAACATAGATAATACATGGGATTGCGTGATATTTCCATGTGTACAAATATCATCTATAACAAAGGGTCTAAAATCCAAAGAGTGACAATTGTGGCAAAGCATGGTATCTTGCCACATGTACAACCATGACTGGGTATTGCAGTGAGAGTACAACATAGTGGAGGGAAACAAAGGATCATGTAATAGCAAAAGTGGACAACATAGGATTTCAAGAGTTTGGGATGAGGAGTTACATAATATTGTGTTAAAAATAACTCTCAACACTTACAATTACACATGTCATAGAAAGTAATCTGTACAGTTAAAAAAGGACATATGCATACGATGCAAATACTATATCTTGCATGTACACATGCCTACAAATGAACAGACAGACTGTACGTTTATTTAGCGAATGAAAAAAGAAACCCAAAAGTTATTTTCTTTAATTCTTTTCATGTAATTATGGTTGTGCATGAATAAAACTTGAAAGTTCAATACAAAATATTTAATGATCATTAGTATAATTTTACGAATGAAAATGAAGACAATTGATAAATTAAATATCATTCTTTCTTTAATTTAATTTAATTCATTAAAAAGATAATACATAAATATCTTGTTATAGATTTTACAATATATAAAAACATATAGAAGAAATAATTTTAACTCCACCTTTATAACATTTAAAATTAAATTAAATCGAATCAACACTTAATAACAGTGTTCATGTGAAACTTTATGCCAAACTTTATAATTGTTAAATTTTTTGAAATGAGTGAATGAAAAGACAATACATAAGTATCTTGTTATAGATTTTACAATATATAAAAGAAATAATTTTAACTCCACCTTTATAACATTTAAAATTAAATTAAATCGAATCAACACTTAATAACATCGTTCATGTGAAACTTTATACAAAACTTTATAATTGTTAAAACTTTTGAAATGAGGGAATGAAAAGACAATACATAAATATCTTGTTATAGATTTTGCAATATATAAAAACATATAAAAGAAATAATTTTAACTCCACCTTTATAACATTTAAAATTAAATTAAATCGAATCAACACTTAATAACAGCTTTCATGTGAAACTTTATGCCAAACTTTATAATTGTTAAAACTTTTGAAATGAGGGAATGAAAAGACAATACATACGTATCTTGTTATAGATTTTACAATATATAAAAGAAATAATTTTAACTCAACCTTTATAACATTTAAAATTAAATTAAATCGAATCAACACTTAATAACAGCTTTCATGTGAAACTTTATGCCGAACTTTATAATTGTTAAAACTTTTGAAATGAAGGAATGAAAAGACAATACATAAATATCTTGTTATAGATTTTACAATATATAAAAACATATAAAAGAAATAATTTTAACTCAACCTTTATAACATTTAAAATTAAATTAAATCGAATCAACACTTAATAACAACGTTCATGTGAAACTTTATGCCGAACTTTATAATTGTTAAAACTTTTGAAATGAAGAAATGAAAAGACAATCCATAAATATCTTGTTATAGATTTTACAATATATAAAAACATATAAACGAAATAATTTTAACTCCACTTTTATAATGTTTAAAATTAAATTAAATCGAATCAACACTTAATAACAACGTTCATGTGAAACTTTATGCCAAACTTTATAATCGTTAAAACTTTTGAATTGAGGGAATGAAAAGTTCGACAACGACTTAATACGACAGCGTGTGGATAAGCCAAAGACATTATAAACAATTCACTCATGTCAACGACGGTTTTTTATTAATATTGTATACAATGCAATTTTTTTATCTGAAAGGCGACCTTGATAGGGAGCTGGAGGCTCGAACCCGGGGCGGCAGGGCCCCAGCCCTACCACCACACCCCGGCCCGTGCCCTGCCAGCTAAGGGTTTTGACCAATAAAGACTTTGTCTGATCATCATAATTTTCCATATTTAATTCACTCTCCCAAGATTGCATTTTTGGATTCCGGAGAAATTTTACGATCGATTTGTGAAATAAGGATTTGTAGAGCCCAATAGTTTTTATAAAAAATGTCCGTACTTTCTACATTTCAATCTAATTCGTGGAGAAATGCCCTGCCTGGTGCTTAAATTGATGAAATTTAAGCTTATTCAGGGTCTTTTGCATTTTATTATCGATTAAGGCTTCAGGGCATCTGAACGTATAGGTAAATTTGTCGAGATGATGGCTTATTTGGTCCCTGGAGATTAGCTTTGCTTTAATAGTGTTTTGCCGTTCACTCTTGGTTTATCATCGAGTAAGCAGTTTTAATTAAAGGTCCGAGGATTTTTTTCACTGGACTAAAGAGGGAAGTGGTATTTAATACATTGTATATACGTCTGAGGAAGTTGTATATACACTGTGTTTTCGTCTATCGTGATCATGAAGAAGTCAAGAAAGGTCGTGACGCGAAGGGTGGGGAAGTATGAGATGGGAAGGACTATTGGCGAGGGGACCTTCGCAAAGGTGAAGTTTGCCCAGAATACAGAGACTGGAGAGAGCGTGGCAATGAAAGTGCTTGAGAAGGGAACCATCCTTAGGAATAAGATGACCGACCAGGTCGATAGCTTTTTTTTTCTGGTCTTCATTTTGCTAAAATACTATCTCTCCAAATCAATAAATAGGTTGAGTTTATAAATGACCTAATGTCGTTGAATTTTTAACATAATTTTTAATGATTTAAATTTGAAAATGAATTCTTGAGTATTAAATATTTCGAGTAACAGAACTGAACTTTTCTCTAGAGTTTGAGTGCATTCATGTAATTTTCTTGGGTTGACAATTGAGCTATAGATCTGAAGAGTATTAAATGTTTGGGGTAGCAGAACTGAACTTCTCATCAGAATCTGAGTGCATTCATGAAATTTTCTAGGGTGGACAATTGAGTTGTATATTTACCGAAAAGGCCGAACACGAACCGAACATGTCTAGGTTTTGGGGGAAAGAAGTATTTTAGTTTTATATTACCAGAACAAGCAAACACAAACTCAACCTTTTAAGGTTTTGGGGAAAATAAATATTTTGCTTTTTTTTTTTGTACATATTCAATCTCACAATAATTTCTTGGTTTGTTATTAGAAGGGCCCTTTGGAACTCAGGAGAGCTAATTGTAAGTGTTCATGTACACTAATAAGGGATTTGAACATAGGTCGCTTCCAACATGGTGCAGACCTTTTACTACTAGACTTGTACAAAGATGATGTCAGATTGAGTCTCAATAAACAATAAACATTGTTCACAGAGGACAAACTTAATTGCTGCCTGCTTTCAGTTTTTACTAGATCTTATCCATCAATCAGTCTATAAAATAACAAAGTATACACTTCGAAGTCTATGAAAGGCCCCCTCAAGCTACGGATTGATCAGTGAACAGAAGTCCATCTCAATGGAGAAGTTAGGGCGACATATCAAAATACAGTTTTATTAAGGACGGATAATGAAATGGTTGCTGTATAATGTACAAAATTAGTTTTCAATTTTTAAAAGAACCATTTTGTGCCAATTTGGTCAACTATTCGTTGTTGGACAAAAACAGCCTAAGAAACACCAGTTTCTTCAAAAATGGGTTTTTGAATGTGATGGTCCCTAGTTGTTCTGGTTCTGGTAGCATTTGTTGAGACTACATGCCAACAAAGGCAATTTTTTTCTATTGGTGTTGTAGTTCATGCCTCTATATTAGTAGGATAATTGATCCATTCGACATTGGAATCTCCTTCGTAGTGGCTGTCTCAGCATCTGAATTGAAGAATGTTTCAGGCAATATCAGAAATATATGTTTTCTGAATCTTGGTAATGTGTCAGAGACTGTTTTAACATAAAGATTGTATCAACGAGTTGTCATTAGTTCAGTTACAGTGGATTTGTTGTTGTTTAACGAAATTGGCACCAACTTTGAACATTTCATCCAAAGGAAGTCATTATTGGTAATAGTGAATATATTCATCCTATGGTTGTTGCTGCCAACTAATCGTATGCAGTATTTCCATCATGCCTTAGAATCAGGCTTGGATTTGATGGGCAAAGAAATGTTACTGGCCTTTTTAACTGCTTTCAAACATCTTAAAAGTTGATAAGAAGCATCTGCTTTGGTCTAAAACATCGATTTCTTCAACAGCATGTAGAAGTATATAGGTATTGCCTATATGTTATAATTTTATAAACTAGATTATAGGTAAGGAGTTATAGTGCACAGGTGTTGTATCAAGTATTGCGCACACATTGAGAGAGGACCATCATAGATCGGAGAAAACACCCAAACTCAGAAAATTGTGAGAGATAAGCCTGCTGCACTTTCAACTATCAGATTAGAAAACGAAATTGGAGAATACATTTAAGTGAAAGATGACTAACAATTTCTCAACTAATCATTAATCACAAAGCTAATTAATGAACCTTCCATTATAGTATAAGTATGTATGACTTACATTTGTAACCATTGCATACAATATTTTAACACATTTCTTCTTTGGTGAGTTGATACATTTTGGTTACATTTGTAACCATTGCATAAAATATTTTAACACATTTTTTCTTTGGTGAGTTGATACATTTTGGCTTGTTTCGGGCAATTCACCACTTGGACTTGGGTGCTTTATGACTGATCTGTGCCGTATGACTGGTTTGTGTGTTACAACCGACTCTCAGAGTTGCACAACTATGATACAGTCCCTATGAATTTATCCTCAAGCTCCATCCCATTCTAACATAAAATTTGTCCACATTCCAACAGTGGAATGATTTTAAGATAAAAATTGAAGATGGCATGGTTGTATTAAGCTTGAACATTCTGTGAGTGCAAATCTCTGTTGTCTGTCCTAGGGCCTAATGGTGAAGACCTTGTGTTTCCATCTTGGAAGCATGGGTTTGAATCTGGAGGGGAAAGGTGATGTCCACCTCATAGTTTAAGCGTAGTCAAGTGCACGGGGGGTGACACGTGTAATGCTTCCTTTTAGTTTATGCACAGTTAGGTACATGAGCCATAAGGCAACATGGACGCTGAAAAGAACTGCCGTTCCCTATCATATTTGATTTGTTAAGATTTTCATTTATCGGTTTTCAAGATGACATTAGATTTATTTCAGTTTTATTTTGAAGTTGACATCAGATGGACTCCAAACCATTGTAGCTATCTATCATCTTATTGTTCATGTTACTCCAAACTATTGTACCTATCTATCATCTTATCGTTTGTGTTTTGCATTATTTTGCAGATTAAAAGGGAAATATCTATAATGAAGCTTGTGATGCACCCTAATATTGTCCGTTTACATGAGGTAAAACAATTTATGCTTGATTGCTCCCGTTGTTTGTAGCTTCAGTTAACATTTTACATAATTCTGATATCTTTGTCTTTAAAAAATTGCATATGGCATATTATGGTTACATTGGGCTAGTTGTTATCTTATATGTTTTTTAGATTTTATGATATAGTTTGTAACTCTTACCAAAGGACATCATGTGATTGTGCAGGTTTTGGCTAGTCAGACAAAGATCTATATCATTTTGGAGTTTGTCACGGGAGGTGAATTGTTTGATAAAATTGTGAGACTTTGTGATCCCTTGATGCGTCCCTTGCATAGAGCTTAGATTTATAAGTTGATCTTGTTAATCATATTGTATGTTAGTTTGAAATTATTAAAGTCCTCTAGAATCAACACATGATATGTTAAGTTCATCATGTGGAGAAGTGCTTGAACTTGCTTAGAGACTGCAATATCAAGAACTTGTTGTACATCATGAAGACCAAGTACTAATGTTGGACACGAAGCGTCCCTTTAGGGGACAAGTACTAGATTCCTGCATGGACAAACGTTGGGTTTTTCATGTCTTCAGTACTTGATTGAGTGAGTTGCTTTTGCAGCTCCACACTTTCTCCTATTGTCACATTGTTGATTTCACAACAGTAAGTGTGGAAGTAGATAACACAATGTTGTGTGCATTGGAGTTGAGAGGAGTCCTCAGGTTCATCAAAGGCATTGCTTGAGGAAACAACGCCTTGCATTTGTTTGGATTTTGTTGGATAACTATCTTATTATTTAGGAATGAAAATAGCGATTTAGATGATATTGTTATATTTCCAAAGGAAGAAGGGGATTGAAATGTGTATGTTTTGTTCTCCTTATGTACTTTTTGTGTATTGGCAATCATCATAGCTGGCATGCCGATCATGCTATAGGATGTATCAAATAGAAGACCACAAGGATCCATTTGGATTAACACCAAAGTCCATGTTATAAAAAATGGTTCTGTTGCAAAGGTGATATTATATATTGTGTCAACTTTTGTAAGAACATATATAAGGTCTAATGTGGAGTTGAAGATGCGAGATTGCATCATGGGAACCATATTTCTCATTTTGACATTATTGATGATGCATTTGAACAAACAGTTGTAGTAGAAAAAATAGGAACTGTGGTTACTCGGCAACCAAAAATTGTGACCTGTACTTGGGACTCGACAAGTACTCGGCAACTACTCGGCACTTTTATCACTACTTTAAAAAAATATATAAATTCATAAAATATAGTGAAATACATAAGAAAATGAAGTGAATTTAGAGAAATGATTGTAGAGATTTAGAGAACACATAACTCAGAGTCATAAACATGATTTATATTAATTTATAAGCAAATAAGAGTACAATGTGAATGCCAAATGCTCTATTTTAAACAAAAAGAAGACTAAAATGGCTCATGGAAGTTGTTCTCTAAAACTCCTCTGCTGCCCCGTAGAAGTGGAAGGTAAAGACCGCTCCACTAGAACATCATCCACAAACATATCATCCAACTCCAAATCCTTGCCAACCCCTCCAAATGCCTCTTCTTCCCTTGTCACTATAGCTTCTGCTTCCCTCTCCAAATCTGCGACCTCCTCGGTAAACATGGGCTCTTGGGGCACATCATTAGACTCAACGATCCAATCTAAGTATGGATTGATATCATCCAAGTTAATCGCCTCGTGACTATCCGTCCCTTCCCCTTGTTTCACACAGAGGCGAAGGTCGTACCACACAAACAAAGGTCATTGAGACGTGTTGTTAGTGTATTGCGTTTTTTTGTGTGAATGGCTTCAAACATGCTCCAATTTCGTTCACATCCAGAAGCACTACATGGTTGGGACAAGATGCAAATGGCTAATTTTTGAAGATTTGGTGTTCTTGCACCATGATCTTCCCACCACAAATCTGCAGTAAGAGATTTATAACTTTGTCAGTCAACTAGGTGTGCATTTATAAAGAAATAAGACATCACAGTGATACAATGACAATCAATTACAATGATACAATGACAAGCATAAACTTAAAGGACACAATTTGAATATGGTTTTTGTGATGTCCCCAAATCGGGCCAAATTTGATTTAGCCAAAAAGCCACAATTCCCAATGTTATTAACTGAGAATGAGATTAGAACAAATTGATTTTTAACAGCAACAAACAATTCTGAAAAACACCAAACCCCAATGCCTAGGGCCAATTTTAGATCTATCACTTCTCGCCACTAAAAAATTATAAAAATATTACTGTAGATGCACAAAAATATGGAGAAAAGGAATATCCAATTATTTTTCCGAAATTCTGAAAATTGTGATTTTATGCCCAAAATACAGTTAAAACTTCATAAACCCATAACTCCGAAAATACTTGGAATTTCTAATCAAGTGATAGCTCAAAACGAAGCTAAAAATATAAGTTTTCCAATGAAACATAAATCAGAAATTTCTTTTCATGGGAAGGTCACCGAAAATTGCTCCGAAGTTCTGAAAACCCTAGTTTTCTGTAAAATAATTAAATAATAATTTTGAAAATTATTATTTAATTTTCTCCTTCAAACCCTTCACAAATCCATCCAAAACTTCACATCAATAATAAAAAATTTAGCAAACAAAATCATAATATTTAATTTGCAATTTTTAGATCAAATGAGGCATCCAAATTTTAGATCCAAGCTCCCCAAGTAGTTCGTTCCACTTACAAAAATAATATAAATAATCAACAAGCTTAACATGCAAGAAAAAACCATGAAACCCTTACAAACTTTCACACAAATCTTTCCAAGGCAAATCGCCCCACTCCTTAGGGCATGAACAATATCTCCTTAGCAAAGGTGGCGTCCAAAGACACTTTTTTGTTGTATAATCAACAACAAATTATGAGTTACATTGCCCACTCTTATTGAACATGCAGGTTCAACAAAATCTTCAAGCATGAAGAATTTCAATTATCTAAATTAGCATCTCCTCTAATGAAGCCTTACTCTTCTTTTATAATTTTTCTTCAAGTGGCATGCTCAAATGGGAGGGAACCCAAATTCAAATCATAAAGAACATTTGCTTTTTTAATTTGCTCGTGACCCTTAAAGGGCACCAACTTAAGTGAAAAGCAAATTAGATGATAATTATTTTATTTTAAGTATTTAGAAATACTTTTTATTTTAATAATAATATCACTTTAATTTTTCAAAAATGGGACATTATAGTCCTTCCTTCCCAAATTTGCTTGCCCTCAAGCAAATGCAAGCTCATATGCCCAAGAACCATGTCCAAGAGAAAAGACATGATGTAGTGACCCTAAAGCCTTGATCCGGTGCCGGTCAAATGTGAGATCTCTTGCCAATGCAAACTCATGTCTCTAATGTACTTTCACTGATCCCGAATTTCTACAACCTTCTTTCTTGTTCTTGATCTTTCCATACCTACACATGGAACAAACATGTTAAATAAAAGTATAGTGTTTAACAACACTTTTGTGATCTCATCTTCATGCCTTGTTGACATGACATTAGACTCTCTTCGCTTGCTTGCAATTCTCTCATGAATTCCATTTTTTTGAACAAGTTTCCAAACTTCAAACATGTTGCCCTGTATACTGCTGTAATCTTGTTTCTTTTTCCCTAAAAATGGCTTGGAAATGATTGCAAACTTCTTTGGAACAATAAAAACAAAATCCTCTTTACTAGCAAACTGAAATCCCTTTTCCTATGTGGTTGGGTGACCCTTAATGACTGAAATAGAAGTGATAAGAGCGCTGCTTCCTTTGCAATCAGCAGTCCTAATTAATTTGCAGCAGCTGTTATGATAAAAAATCCTTGAACAACTTTTTTGTGACCACAATAAAAGGGCTGAAAATTCTTTATTTTTAGCCATAAATGTCACCAACACATAAAAACTGATCCCTTCCATGTCAATCACTGTTTTTGGGGCAGTAGTTAGTGTCAATCATGATATTAAACAAAAATACAACAACTTCATACCTTGAAAGAATTTGCATTGAATCCGTTCCCTCATAATTTTTGACATTTGCACATGTGCCAATCAAACCAAACTGAATTTCCAAATTAGGGGCAGCGATTTCAAATTTGCTTCGTTCACATCCCAATATGAAATTAGTGAGCTCAACATTTTTCTTTTTATTTATAAACTGAAAATCTTCATAGCATACACAAGCAATAGGATCTACCTCATGTTTTTCCCAACAAATCATTATGGACTTATGCCCTATATGAAGAAGATTAGAACTGCAAAATTGAACCAAATGAATATGCCTAGCAAGGCTGCCCGTAATTAAATTCATCTCATGGAAAAACACTAGAGGATGTGTGCTCCTATAGTTTGCATTCTAAGGTGTGCTAGGACCTTTATACCACATCAATCCTTCTTTATTTTGTAAATATAGTCCTTCCATTTGTAGAAATAAAACAAGCTTAACCAAATTGGAAAACATATCTTTGAAGTGTATAACACAATCATCTAAACTCATTGGTAGGAATCCCTTTATGTAAAATGAATGTCCTCTTCTTGGCTGCCCTTTGTTAGCTTTCTCACACATGTATGCATCATCAAACCAACCCCATCAATATTGAGTTTTATCCCTTTTTATATATTGTTGTACTTGCCATGTTAATTCAACTTTTCTTGTGTGACAATTTTCAGAATGCACCTTGGTACATAATTTTCTCAACATGCGCTGTAGTGTGCCTTGAAAGTGCCAAAATTTCCTTTTTTTATGTGGTTGGACTTGTTTTGTTAACTCAAAAATTTTGAACTAAAAAAAAATCAGATTTCTTACCATTTTTTCTAGCTCTTTCCTTTGGCAATCAATTCTCATCTTATCTCTTTCAATATCAATATGACAAAAATAGAACTAGGTAAACTTACCATTTGTGTTGTAGCGTCCCTTCTTTTGCAAGCACATGGCTGCCCATGATGTCTTATAACAGCCCTATCATTGTTCATTTCATCGTTCTTTCTCATACTCCTCAAATATCTCTCTATCATATTGATTGATGAAAATAAATGAGCCTTTGTTATTCAAACCATGCAAAATATCCGCATAATCTCCTTTGTTAGCATAATACTCATGATGATCAAAACAATGCAAGAACAAAGTATGATGGTGGTACAACGAATCCTTGCTATGAAGATAGTCAAATTGCTTACCCTTAGTGGCTGTCCTAGCAAACTGAAAATCAGTCAATAGAGATCCGAAAGATGGTGCAAGATCGTCACTCTTAGACTCTTTGTTTACCACAAGAGATTTCCCTTTTGCTTTACTTTCATTTATACCTTGTGTGCACATGTATGGAGTACTTTCATAACTCTTGCTAGCATCATAAACATCATTGATTTGCTCCTCATGTACCGCTGTTCCGGAAAAGACTGCTAGCTGCATACCACTATTCTCATGTGAAATTGGTGCTTCATCCACCAAACTCTCTTTCTCAACCTGTAAATCTGAGTTTTCTAACCTTTGAGGCGTAGATTCCCTTTTGTGTCACATTACTAACATGCATGCAATCATTAGAAGATAAGGAAACATTGTTAATTAATGAAATATTTTGACCTTGCTCATTCTTGTATCCTTGCACATCGAACCGTTCTAGGAATCTTTGATTGAAATCTTCAAGGCAAGCAATGGATTCGGTCCCTTGGGTCCTCAGCAAATGATGCCATCACTTATGTGCCATTCCATCCAAGTACAAAGGGATAAATTTGAGGGCATCCGCTACACACATAGAATTCCATAACAAATATGTCTTCAATTCCTTTAACCAAGCTCTAGCAGAAATTTTATTAGTGCCATCAAAAAAAGAAAGAGGAAACTTATTTTCTTTTCCTCTCCTCTGAAAACCCTAATTATTAGCTTGCATCCCAATCTTAAATACAACCCCACAAATGCACAAGATCGGTGCTCTGATACCATTGTGATGTCCCCAAATCTGGCCAAATTTGATTTAGCTAAAAAGCCACAATTCCCAATGCTATTAACTGAAAATGAGATCAGAACATGATTTTCTGATTTTTAACAGCAACAAACAATTTTGAAAAACACCAAACCCCAACGCCTAGGGACAATTTTAGATCTATCACTTCCAACCACTCAAAAATTATGAAAATATTATTGTAGATGCACAAAAATATGGAGAAAAGGAATATCCAATTATTTTTTTGAAATTCTTAAAATTGTGATTTTTATGCCCAAAATACAACTAAAACTTCATAAACCCATAACTCGGAAAATACTTGGAATTTTTAATCAAGTGATAGCTTAAAACGAAGCTAAAAATATAAGCTTTCCAATGAAATATAAATCAAAATTTTTCTTCCATGGAAAGGTCACTGAAAATTGTTTTGAAGTTCTGAAAACCCTAGTTTCCTGTAAAATAATTAAATAATAATTTTGAAAATTATTATTTAATTTTCTCCTTTAAACCCTTTACAAATTCATCCAAAACTTCACACCAATAATAAAAAATTCAGCAAACAAAATCAGAATATTTAATTTGCAATTTTTAGATCAAATGAGGCATCCAAACCTTAGATCCAAGCTCCCCAAGTAGTTCACTCCACTTGCAAAAATAATACAAATAATCAACAAGCTTAACATGCAAGAAAAGACCATGAAATCCTTACAAACTCCCACACAAATCCTTTCAAGGCAAGTCGCCCCACTCCTTAGGGCATGAACAATATCTTTTTAGCAAAGGTGGCATCAAGAGACTTTTTTGTTGTATAATCAACAACAAATCGTGGGTTACAGTGTCCACTCCTATTAAACATGCAGGTTCAACAAAATCTTCAAGCATGAAGAATTTCAATTATCAAAATTAGCATATCCTCCAATGAAGCCTTCCTCTCCTTTTATAATTTTTTTTCAAGTGGCACGCCCAAATGGGAGGGAACCCAAATTCAAATCATAAAGAAGATTTGCTTTTTTAGTTTGCTCATGACCCTTAAAGGGCCCCAACTTAAGTGAAAAGCAAATTATATGATTATTACTTTATTTTAAGTATTTAGAAATACTTTTTATTTTAATAATAATATCACTTTAATTTTCAAAAAAAGGCACATTATAGTTTTTTACTTGGTTGATGGGTCATTCTTCGAATGCAGAGGTGAAGAAAAGAGCCTCCCTTCTACATTTTTGTATATCTTCAGCTCATTCACAATTATGTTTCTAGTGGCTTCATCAACCACCATCTTCTATATGCATGTATTTAGGCCATCTATGACTTCTTCATCCGCTCTAAATGAATCCACAAAAAAACTTGGGGTTTAAATAGTAGACTACTTTATGTATATGTCGATGGAGTTGCTTGTTCCATCTACGATCAATCAGGCACCAAATGGGCTCTTTTTTTATTTATTTTGCTCATAAAAATTTGCTATGCTCTTCTTGGCCCTGTCCATGGCCTCATACAAATATCCCATCAGATTTTTTTTTCCATCTACCAAACGAAGAACTTTAATCAGAGGTTCTGACACCTAAAAGCAAATAACATATAATTTTAAAATTTAAATTAAGATAAATTTTAACTGTTTATTTAAAAATAAATAAATTATAACTAAAAAAAGTTAATTCCAAAGTTACTTTTATGACCTAATCCATGGTCTTTTCAAAGCCATCACAAAAAATGGTCTTTTTGACCTTTTGTCCATTGGCTTTCTTGCTATATGGAGACTCCATCCATTGTGTGCTCACAAACATTTACCTAAGAGATGTTAAGAAGGTTGCAATGCTTTGCAATGTGATGAAGTGCGTAGCAAATCATGTGACCCTTGAATGCACTAGCTTTTTGCCGTTGCTGTGCTCTCTCATCAAACTCAGTACCTAAAGATGATTGTAGATATACTTTGTGATATCTCTCGCCTCTTCGATCACATTTTTTACCCATGACATCTTTCATATATCCTCAAGTAGGAGATCAATGCAATAGGCTAAGCATGGGCTTCAAAAAACTGACGGGTGTTTCTCCTCAACAAGTCTCCTCGCTGCTACACATGTTGCTGCATTGTCAGTTACAACTTGGACGACGTTCTCCACACCCACCTCCATGACCACCTTATCCAACATATCACACAATGTTTGTGCCTTTTTCACTTTGTCATAGGCATCAATAGACTTGAAGAACACTCACTATCCACTTGAAACCACTAGAAAATTAATCAAAGTGTGGTTCCTTCCATCCTTCCACTCATCGGACAAAATGTTGCAACCCTTCCTGTGCCATACTTTTCTATGCTCATTTACAATTTTTCCAAGTCATGAGAAGTAACGGCTTTGAACCCCTTCCCAACAACGATCAAAGCAGTTACCAGATTCTCCTAGTATGGACTTCTTGCCATATTGAATGGGATGTTGTTATAGTACCAAAAATTTGCCATTGCCACCCTTGCTTCATTATGTAGTTCCTTGTTCCAAGCTGTACCTTTGAATGAAGGTTGTACCTCAGGGGTATCCCGAAGAACATAAAAACCATGTAAATGTAAACTTGCACTGCCTCCACTAGGTGAATACCATCCTCGAATCACCCTTGGAACAATAGAAGACCCAAACGCTGCTAACTCATCAAAATCAGATTTTGCTGCCCCCTATTTGATATGGCTGCAAGTGCATCGAGTCTTTTTTTCTCCTCATATGCTTCTAGGATAGTAAACATCTCCATTTGAGCTTTAGGTGGTGCTTTGTCACATAGCTGCACATTGTTCCCTAGAATCCGTGCTATGTGGTACTTGAAGTGATTCACTTTTGCACTCATTTTAAACTTGCAATAATTGCATATCATAGAGTTGAGTTCTAGGCCGTCAACATAATGTTTTTGGGCTGGATCATCAGATTTCTTAGGCTGGCTATTGCCATGAGAATCAGATGCCATTTTGATGTTTTTGGAAGTTGGAGGTCAAAGTTAGAAAGTTACAATAGCATACGATTCAGATTAGTGATTACGAAGTTACAATATGATAAAATGTGATGATGTTAGAAATTAGAAATTATAGATTTTCAGTTATAGATATTAGAAATTATAAAATTATCAAACAGTTTACAAGGTGAGGGACTACAATTTAATATAAATTTTAAAACATATATATCATATAGCTCAAAGGCCATGGCATTGACAATGGACTACAAAAAAATCCTAAAAGGTTAGAGTTAGGGCCAAAAACTTGCTAGTGCTAGCGTGCTAGGGCATGACGAGGCTTGAGTTGCGAGTAGGCTGGGACGTAGGTAATGCCCGTAATGGTATAACAGGCCTGGAGTCACGACGCAGGCGACCAACAACAATAGTCAATAGGCCTTTCAACCTTTTCAAACCCTTGGGCCTCAATCTTCGACTCACGCACAATGCCACACCAGCGAGTCACGAAAAAAATGAATAGAACATGACTTTTTTTGTTGTTTTGTTATGTTTTTGACTTGGTAGGTGTGTGACCGGTTAACAGTCCAAAAACCGCGGTTAATGGCGAGTAACCGCGGTTTTTGGACTGTCAACCGACCTGCAGTTAATGCCCAATCTAACTGTTTGGGCCTTTTTTGCAAGTTTTTTGCGGGTACCCGCTTTTTTTAATACAGAGCAAACTGCCCTTAATTTGAATTTTTAGTCTCCTTATCAATGGACTATTTTGCAATTTTTAGGAGTATGTGTATTTAGAGTGTTGGGATTTCTAATTTTTATTTTATTTTGATAGGTCTAAATGATTTTATCATACAAGGTTGTGTTTTAGAAAATATAATAAAAATATGTATTGGGACTAATCCAATATCTAATGACATTCAACAAAGCAAAGAACAACCTAAAAGTGGCTACATTATTAAAAATCCTCAAAAGAATAAAATAAAGAGTCAATGGATCCTATAGATGAATTTCATTTTTAATATCGGGATCGATGTTAGGCTCTGTAGCAGTGCCCTTCCTCAAAGCGAGAGGCACGTCGACAAAGATGGTTACAACCTAAGAACCATTATCATCATCTTCTTCTCTCTATTGCCCAATTACAAATCTATGAGCTTTTGTTTCATTAGTCTTCAGATTTTACTTCTAAGATTGAGAATATGATGTTTGATAATTACAATATTGACAAGGAACATGCCAAATGGCTTCTGTTTATGAGGATAGGGCGAGACTAGAGAGGAAGTAGAGTAAAATATGTTTTAGTTTGCCTAAGAGTTGGTGATGGATATGGTTTTATCCGGTGAAGTTTGATTTGAGAGAGTTGATGGTTACAATGTCCATTTCTTATTGAAAGTGCAAGAATAGGTCACCCATATGTATATATGTAAGTTACAAAATCAGAAAGTGTCAATAACACAAAAGTGGAAGGCAAAAGAATTCTATTCCAAATCTTTGTCATCTAGAGTGGAGCCATCCTTATTGACATCTTGGGTATGTAAGAGAGATGGTATTTCCACGGTCCACGAAGTAGACTTAATATTTTCTGGATTAAACCGTGTATAAGATTTTTTGAATCAACGTTTTGGATCACACTCTGTGAGCCATCATCAGTATCAGAGACAGAGAATAGTAAGATAAGATTGCAAACTAGTATTTATATTTTAGTCTTGGGTATGGCTGTACAAATTATATATATATATATATATATATATATATATATATCACAAATATTTTAGCTTAATAAATAGGAATTATGTATAGAATAAACAAAATAACCACAAAACACTACTAATAAATTGACAATGATAAGTGACTGCCAAATGTCATCATAAATATTAATTTTTAAATCAGAATATGATGGGGTAGAAGAAGAGGCCGACCCCACCTTGTTAAATGATAATCGAAATTCAAAATAAAACTTTAAATCAAACCACTTTTAATTCATCTAAAAAGCCTAAAGCTGTAAACGATAAATATAAAAATCTTTCAGGAAAAACTTGAAAGGCTACAACATTCCAATATACATAGGAAACCAAGTCGAAGATTGTATGTTAAAAAAGTGACTAAACATGAACGCACAAAAGATGATAAAGTTGTTGGTCATGATATTAATTTAAGTTAAAAAAGCTATCAATTTCATAATTAGACTTGGACCCATTAATTTTTTTCTTGTGAATAAAGAAGAGGACGCCACTAGTGCATGCCATGTACAAGTTAATTGTAATCCATGCCATTGAATGCAATTACATCAGAATAAAGGTTTAGTGAAAATTGATTTTAATCGTCCTCCAACGACACCTTTAAGTGAGAGATCTGTAATAACATGGGCGGCATTTGTGACCTCGATTTGGACTCACATTACATATGCTTCGTCTCCGATGACAAAATCCTCAATTTCTGGGATGTCACCACCATCTGTGTTAAAACCCTCAATGTCTCTGGCGTTTAGCATGTGCGTTCAGTTCCTTTATAAAATTGAAAAAACAAGCATTTACCTGTACGTTCTGCCCTAAGTATATCCGGGACATTCCAGGTATGCCTGGGTCCTTCACATAACCACAGGCTGTACCAGACCCAGACCCAGACCCAGACCCAGACCCAGACCCAACTACTTAGTTCACAACTGAATATTTTTTTCATATAAGTAGAAAGGTCTAATCTGATTGCATTGGTCTTTGATTTTTCAATAATCATAAATGGACCAAATCTAAGTGGGTTTTAATTTTTTGGCTTGACCTTAGAGTCTTTGCTTGCTCAAGTAAAGCCACACCTTGTCCCTAACTTGAAACTTAGGCTCAAATCTATTCTGGTCATGACATGTTTTATACTTAGGTTGAGACTCCAACTTCTTTTGTAGTCAAAGATGAATCTGTCCTACTTTGTCAATGAACTTTTCGTCCTATTGAATTTGTAAAGCAAACTCCTTTTTTTTTCTCTTGCCTATCCCTTCACAACATCAAATGGATCAAAAGAGGCAAGTAACCCAAATATTCTTTAAAAGAAAACTTATTTGTGGAAGTATGGACTATCCTATTGTATGAGTGCTTAGTATATGCCAAATTCTCATCACAGGACTTTGGCTGTAGGGGATGGAATGCAGCTGACCTCTTCGAACCTGTATCCATTCTTTCCCACAAAGTGGTCCAAAATTTGTCAAGAACTTTGCATCGCTGACAAAAACAATGGAACTAGGGAAGCCAAAGTTAACCCAAACATTAGTGAAAATGCAAACCTCCATAATCAATAAAAATGCTTTCCTGTTGCCTAGAAGAAACCGCCTACGGCATATGCAACCCCGTTTTCTGTTATTTGGCTGGCTTGTGTTACAAAAACACATCCCCTTGTGTATTTAGCAGCATTATCTTTCATTTTTTTGCCAATACACATACCTTTGCAAATCTGTCGATGTCTTTGCTACCCCAAAGTGATCAGCTGCATCGGAGGTGTGTGCCTATCTCATAAGCTGAATTCTTCCATCGCTTGGAATACAAAGTTTCCCCAACTTGTATAGCAATCCATATGTGAGATGATAGTCTCTTGTGCTCAAAATTTGTACTATGCCTCTTTTAAGAGCTGATAAATTTCTCCCAAATTTTCATCATGTGCATACTCCTCAACATATGTTTCATGGAGAATTGTTCAAGCTGAGTTGCCAAATTTGTAATGCCTTGCTGCAATTTTGATTGTGCTTGCAAGTATTGGAGAGGTTGGCGATCCACGTGAACAATTGTTTCTTTACCCATCAAATAGTGCTTGAAGAAGTGCATACAATTCTTTATCATATGTAAGATGTTTATATACGGACCTATAGAAAAGTGTAGAATGATAGCATTCTGGATTTTCTCCTTGCAATGGAACCACCCTCATGGCATAATCGCTTGCATTCTTCTCCACCTCAAATGGCAGCTGCAAACTGGGTAGTGCCAACAAGTTATGTAGTGTCAGCAAACTTCCGATTAGCATTAATCAAATTTTTAGCTTAGTTAGCACTTACCAAGTATTGTCATGTGAATCTTGCACCCGTTTGATTGATAAGATGATTTACTGCAACAGTGAGAACATCCTCAAGGTGTGGGACATGGGCTCCTTGGGATGAACCTCCGGAGAAGGCTGACTTCCTTCTTAAACTAAGTGCATCTGATATAGGATCAACTGCAAGCCTAAAACACTACTCAAATGGACATATTTACAGATATAAGTATGATTTCATCATGGAAAATGAAGTGGAAGTAACTAAACTGCACAACAAAATCTCTAAAACACTGATTTTTAGCTGCAAAATTCTCACAAATATGCTAGAATAGAGGTATGATGAAGAAACCAGTTTGCATAAGGGATATAATGTCTACAATCTTCGTCAAAGTGAGCCAAAAGTGACTGAAATGCATCGACAATTGATCTCAAATGAATCAAAAGAGACTGAAATCCACAAGATGCAACTGGAACTCAGAACACTCAGTGAGACAACAAGAGGAGACAGGCCAAATTCAATCTTTTATTGATAATTCAAAGCATAAGCCACTATTACAGTCCTCAAAAGGGCAGAGTTTTGTACACTAAAGAGGGCTCCCAAACAGTCTTTTTTCAGTCATATTTGTAGAATACAAGGAGTGAGAGAGAAGAAAGCAGTAGTTTTCCCTTCTGCCTTCATTAATTTAGGCTTGTGTGAGGAAGAGACCAAGTAGTTGGAAAATATTAAGCCTCCACTTCCTCATCAATGTTTTTGACTTGTTCATGTGGAGCTTTCTAGGATGCTTGGTGTAGTGGAGAGTAAGCCACCCTATCTCCGCTCTAGTTGTCTCCTTGATGATGTGGATTTGGTCAAAATCTCATCACATGCTGCTATGCCCTTTAAAAAGACTTGGTCCATTTGTCTTAAAGGCCTCACAACTCACCGCTTTCTCTTGGGCATGGAAAAAAGGTGATTGATTTGACTTATTCTTGATCTTTGGCATGATTAGATCCACTACTAGGTCTGCTGTACCAAAAGGTCTTTGACTCTGACCAAAACAGTGCCTTAAAGTGATATAACTCACCCCACTTAGAGCCTTTGCACATGTTCTCATGAATGTCAATAACTTTAAGAAAGATACCACCCCACAAGTCTTCACATACTTCCAGTAATGACAATCACTAAAAGAGTTTGCACTTTTTGAGGGGAATATTTCCAGGGGTCTTCCAAGCTTTGAGATGCTTGAAAACCTTTTAAAAGACCTCTAATCTTGACAACCTTGCAAGTGTTGTAAATGCTCTTGAATAATTCTTGAGAACCTTGCATATATCAAATCCAACATACTCACTATGACTCTTAAAATCAGAATGAACCCAGGCAGGGTTTTGGTAGTGTGGCTTGAAAAGGCAACACCAAGTAGAGCTTGGATTTACCTTGCATGCATTGACATTGACAATGAAGTTCTCTCCATTGTTAACCAAGTCATATTCGTGGATCTTTATCATGAATGGTAACATCTACTACCTACATGCATGGGCTGCCAAACACTACACACAAGCATCAAGGTGCACAACATCCACTTCAACCTCATCAATGCTTTCTTTACATCTCTTTGATAAAGCTTTCAACCAAACTGCAAAGCAATGGCCACAACCAATCGGATTGAGACTCTTTACATCTCTTTGCTATTGGAGCAGATGTCTCATCATAGTTGATACCCTCTTGTTGGGCAAACCCTTCGCCAGCAACCTTGCCATATGTTTTGTTGTGTTCATCCATTTACACTCAGTGGGCTTCTTTCTTAGTGGAAATTCTGCAAGAACCCAATTTTTTTTCTTCATCAGGGCATCATACTGCAGTTGCATAGCCGTTTACCAATTCTATCTTATCTTTGCTTCATCATATGTGGTAGGCTCAAATTACTTGGCCATCAAAATAAAATGACAAAGTGTGGAATCGTCATTGAATTTGAGAGCATCATATACCTTCTTACTTTCTATTTTAGGTCTTCCACCTGGATTTTCTTGTAAATTTCACCTTCTTTTGCTCCTATGGTGGAATGGTACTACCAAGACCTATTCTTCAACAGAACAACCTGTTGATCTGCATTGTTAACATCTTCAACATGAAGCATTTCAGCCTTTAAATCAACCCTACTAACATCCTGTGACACCTGCATATTACCTTGAACATCCTTTTCCAGTCACTTTGCTGTTTTGCTAGTTTCCAATAGGCATTTCATCCATTATCACACCTCTGGTGATGGCAATATTATTGGTAGGGATATCATTAACCAATATGCCTTTGAGTGCTCACTGCTCACTAAAAACAAAAAACACCGTTTCTTTACATTTTTTGCCCAACTTCTTTTCTGTTTCTGATTAGGACTTCTGGTTGAACCAAAGATTTTGCGTCTGTCAAAGCTTATTCAAGTCTTATGCTTTAGAGTGCTTTTGAAGGACTCCTATTGAGCAGATAAAAAAAGATATGGGGTGCTTCAGCCCGTTATCTCTTAGGAACTCTTTTTCCTTTCAATGAGATACTTACCATGCACATAATCGTTCTATTCCTCCTCTCCACTAAATTGTTTGTTGAGGCATACACAGTGCCTTCAGCTTCCTATGAATCGCTACCTTGCAGAAATCAGCAAACTTATTGAAAATTAATTCATTCTAGTTGTCAGATCTGAAATTCTTTGATTTTATTACCAAATCGATGTCTACGGCAAACACAAAATTCTTAAATTCCTCAAGCATCTTTTTTTTTTTTTCCGTTTTTTCAGTCAATTAAATGAGGGGATCATATAGGGGCCCTCACCCATGTAGGACAAAACATCACAAAGTCGGGTATTGAAAAAGAAAGCAGATAGAGCAAACCACAAAACAGCTAGGCAGGAAGAGTAGCAGCCAAACAAAATATAAAGTATAGTCACAAAATTGAGCCATCTATCTTTCTAGGAGAGAAGTTTGAGGTCCATTTTTTATAGTATGTCCTTCCAAAGGTACTTTTTTCCTGCACCTGAAAAGAAAGGGATGCCCAATATTTGCTTGGAAGAGAACCTGCCTAAAAGCCAAGGATGGTTGCCAAAATGCGCTGAAGGCGAGGGGGCATGTTGAAGAAAAAGATCTTTGACTTTTCAAATTGATGATTTGTCTAGAAACAACAAAATAAGGGTCAAGAATTTCTTTGAGGGAGTTATCTTCTCTGCATGCACGGCCCAGGAGGAGATTGTCATCCACAAATAAAAGGTGGGAGACTCGAGGGGCCCCTTGTGCCAGTTTGAGTCAATGAAGTTTATTGGCAGATACCCCTGCTTGTAGGGCCCGACTAAGAGCCTTAGTAACGAGCATGAAGAGATAAGGGGAGATGGTGTCCTTGTTGAATTTTCATTGACCAAGACCAAGAAATAGATTGAGGAAATATAGCTGAGGTTCAGTGCACGCTAGTGGGCTGAGAAGCCAAACTTCTCAAGGATAGAGCAAAGAAACAACCAGTTGACTCTATTAAATGACTTGCTGATGTTTAACTTGGCACAATTCCTTTGATTCTTGAGACCGAAAGGATGTGAATTGCTTCGTGGGTGAGAACTACCCTGTTAGGAATCTAATTGCCTTACACAAAACCTCCTTGCTTGTGGGAAATGATGGTTGGAAGGAGAGCTTTAAGTCTCTCTGTTGAGGCTTTGGTGAGGATTTTGTAGAGAGTGTTGCAAAGGGAGATCAGCAAAAAGTTAGAGTAAGAGGAGATGGCGGATTTTTGGGTGGATTAAAGCAATGAAGGTGCAGTTGAGGACTTAAAGGATTTTCTTGGATTTCTTGGCCTCGTTGATGACAATTGTAGCTTCTTGTTTGACAAGGTCCTAGTAGTGCTAATAGAAGGCATCCGGGAAGCACTCTGGGCTGGGGGCTTTATCACCAGACATTGCAAAGACTATAGACTTGATTTCTTCTAGTGAGAAGGGGGCTAGAAGGTGATCATTCTTTAGCAAGGAGACAACATAAGGAATGCCCACTAAAAATGTGGCCATGGAGGCTTTAGGAATAAGTTGATCTTACTAGAACGGGCCCTGAATGAAAGAAACAACTCCATTATGAATAGCTAAGGGGGATTCCAACAGATAGTTGTCAGGGGAAGCGATGTTGCTGATCCTATTGACCTGGCGACGTGAGATGGTTGACCTATGAAAGAACTTTGTGTCCCTATCACCTTCAACAAGCCACGATTCTTTGGACTTTTGTGTCCAAAAGATTTCTTCCCTAGTGTAGACCTCTTTCAAAGAGCTCAAAAGGGATTTTTCTTGAGCCAAGAGATGGTTATAGAGGCTCAAGAACTGGTTTTTTTCATTGAGATGGGAGAGCTCATCTTCCAATTGCTAGTTCAATTAAAAAATGTTTTTGAAATGTTCTAGGTTCTAGTCTTTAAGTCAGCTGCTTTGGTATCTCAACTTCACCATGAACTGAAATGCTTTGGATCCTTGGGGTAAAGGGCAGCCTTTCCACCATGATTTGGCTAGTCCCATCAAGGATTGGTCTCATAGACACATTTGCTCAAACTTGAAATGACATTTGGGGGGGGGTCTGGATTTCAGAATATGTCCATCTGGATGGGGTAATGGTCTGAACCTAAAACTTTCAAAATGTGGGATTCTATGATCCTTTGGGCTTCCATCCAGGATTAGGTAACAAATAACCTGTCAAAAGTCAAGCCTTCAGTAGGTCCATGAGAATTTGCCTTCTCTTGGAAGAAGGTCAGTGAGGTTGCAGTGGGAGACAAACTTTGAGAAGTCTTTTTGGGAGACATAAGAAGGCTCACTCTCAGAATTAGAGGCTTCATAGGCACAAATGGTGAGAGCATTGGAAGAGGAAGGGGGGACTAACGGGTAGGGGGCAATGGAGCAGGGAGAGAGTGGGGAGGGGGAAAGGAATGAGGGGATGAGATGGGGATAGCGGGAGAGGTATGTGGGGGGAAGGGGGATAAAGGGGGGAAACATCCAAGTGTTAAGAGGAAAGAGGTGGATTAATGGGGAAAGGAGTGGGGCAAGAACCAAAGAGGGATTGCTTCTAGTGGCCGAGAGAGGAACGAAGGCGAACAAAGGAGGGGAGACGGAGAGAAATGTTGATCATGATGAAAATGCTCACATGGGAAATGTCTACAAAGACAACTTCCCCAAGATAGGTATCAATTTTCTTAAGAAAGTTAGCCTTATGGTAGAGAGGAGGAAGCATATCAAGACAAATGCAAACAAGAGAGGAGATTGTTAGGGAAGAAGGGATCAAAAGAAGGTTCCCAAGGGCAAAGAAAAAGGGCAGCATGATGAAGGGACCAAGGGCCACCAAAGGCTACCGTTTGGCATGTTACTGTTGAGGTGAATGTGACTTGGAAGAAGTCCACGGAGAGGAATTTATTGGCAGACACCTCGAAGAATGACCAAGAATCCCTTATTCATTTGAGCAGCAACTGGCGGGACAACCAAAGGCCAACAAAACAACCGATTAGGGAGGAGTATTCAAGGAAATGCTGATCAAGCTGGAGGATTCCATCGTCCAGGTCTAGATCGAGATCATTTGAGTACCTCTAAGAGATGAGAGCAAAAACCAAGTTGAACGGAGGAACATGAGACTTACACGCTAGCAAATGGAGAAGGGAGACAAAGAAGATGAGCCAAGCACTCAAAAAATGTGAGCTGATGATGGTCTTGTTTGTTGTACAAAGAGATTTGGGTGGCAAGGGGGCCTTGAAGTGCTCATCCTGAGAGGGTCCAAGGCTTAAAATAGAGGGACGAACGTCAATTGAGATACCTGTTGGGAGACTGGTGTGAGGGTAATCCTTGGGCGGAGAGGATGAAGCTGTGTGTGTTGATTGGCACTTGTCATAGGGGGACTGATTGGTTATCTCTGTTGGGCTCCGGGTCCATGGGATGGCTGTGAAAAGGCTCTTGAAGCATGCAAAGGGTTGACTTGGGAAAGTGACGTGCAACAAAAACCTTGTATATGTTTGTCACGTGAATGTTTGACTGCTGCTTTTTACCTCCAAACGAGAGGCAAGGAGCTAGATTCACCACAGATGTCAAAGCTTGCTCTGGTGGAATTGCTTGGTTCATTCCTATTGAGGGATCCGGAGGAGAATGGATCCCTTAGAAAGCTGGTCTAAGTCCTATGACGGTGGAGCTAGCTGACATTTTTATCCCTGATCTTAGTTTATGGCTCTGGTTTCTTTTTGAGAATATGCATCCAAACCTTTTTTATTATAAACATAAACAAACCGATGAAAGAATGTGAGACTGGAAATGGAATTTAGCTTGAAGGGTTTGGAAATATCACCATGCTTCAATTTTAAACATTGGTTTTCTATCCAAGCTTGCCCTTTTAAAATGGTTCCTTGCCTCGTTTCCTTGCTAGGAGCATTACACAAAGCTCTGTCTTCTTGCAATTGAAGTTATCCATCTACCACATGTTTCTTCTACAAAGTAGAAAGATACTGAAAATTCAGATGTCCATACCTTTGGTGCCAAAGAGCACCGGAATTAGCAAATGGCAAACAAGGATAATCACCCTTTTGAAACATGTAGAGACTATGATCTCCAACAGCAGAGGCTGTAATTATCTTTCACAAAATATTTATCCATGCACAATACTCTCTGAAATATCATTTTCTTACTTCATGCAAGATTAATTTGCACGTTTCCACAGCCCTCCGTATCATGTGTCTTGTCATCACTGACTTTGTATTATCTTCTACAAGGGTCACAAACCAGTCTTTCCTACTGTCATGTGCTTAATAGCACCAGAATCAATGTCCTACACATTACTGTTCCTATTTGCATACTAGGACACTACCAGAGCATATATATCTTCTTCATCCTCATATTCAACAGTATTGTCCTGATTAGTATTGGATTTGGATTGTTTCTTCTGATTTTTTAGCCATATTCTCTTCCTACATCTTGCTTTACGTGACCCATCGTGCCACAGAAGTCATATCTTAGATTTTTGTAGGTAGAATTAAATGTGGTAGATGCCTCAGTCAATCATTTTCCTTTTTGAGGATGTGACTGCATCTCCTCTGTCCTGTTGACCATGAGTAAAAAAGCACCTGGAAGACTCTGTTCTTCCTGAATTGTTTCATCCGTCTTTCTGTAACAGATTGTGACATAGCCTATGAAATGTGATGATAGCATCCTAAAAAATTCTATTAAAAGTTTCTGAACTTTCATCTAAGACCCCTTTCTGCTCCGCAGATGCCTAAACCCTAGTCTCTGTCCTTATGTCTCTCAGATGCTCGACATCAAATTCTGACCTCAACTTCAAAGGTCAATCCCCTTGGGCCTTATATCACAACATCAAAAGAAAATGGAGTCAGAAGAGAGTAGAAAACTTCTTGAGCGAGTACAGTATTAAGAAGACTGAGAGTTGAAATAGATGGCGAGGAAGATGGGACTATCAAAAAGTCTTGCATAGATTCAGGCACCGTAAGATCCAGGAAAAATGTTCACCTAAGCCAAAGAACTGAGGGAGGAAGCTAGGGAAACAATGGTAGGATTTTGATTGCAGTAGAGATTATGTTTCAATAGCTGAAGGGGATTATATCCAATAGCAATGAGTGGTAGATGGAAACAAAAGATTGGAATTATGAGTATGTTACTACAGGAATTGTTGCTATATTGAACTAGCTGGAAGAAACCTTAACAGAAATTAGTGGTGAAAATCCCAAGGCTGAAGGTCTACAAATTATTCAAAAGGGTCCACATCAAAAACCATTAACCAATCTGGAATATTTGTTTCTTTCCAATCTTTTGTTTGTCTTCTTAAGAAATTTGTTGCTGATAGATTGTACACTGCAATTTTTGCAATATATAGTATTTAGTATTCTGAGACATTGTTTTCTATTTTGTTTTGAAAAAAAAATATGTTATATATAATTTTGTGACGTACAACTTTCTACTATGACATTCATCCTCTCAAATTTTGGATTGTTAATACAATCTTTTGTTTTTCTGGTATGAAAGAAAAGTAGACAAATATGGAGGTCCATCTTGTCTCTATTATCTAACCTTAAAATAGTAAGAAAAATTTAGATGATGGCTGTAAAATAGATTTGAGCTTTGTTTTTAGTATTTATTTGCTTTTCTCACTTGAAAAAATAATACTATTTTAGATGATGGCTGTAAAATGGTTGAGTATTCGTTTACTTGCCTTCTTTCTTCAGTGTGTCATTTTTGTTATAATTTGGTTCCTTTCCTTATATTTACAACAGGTTCATCAAGGAAGACTTAGCGAGAATGAATCACGTAGATATTTCCAGCAGCTTATAGATGCTGTTGATTATTGTCACAGCAAGGGTGTTTACCACAGGGATTTAAAGGTGATCTTTAAGGATAGATATAATAATAGTTTGTATTCTGTTGGTTCATAGTTCATTTTGAGATACAACAATCCCATAACCAATATACTAATAGTCAAGGATTTTATGTGCAGCCTGAAAATCTTCTCCTAGATTCTCAGGGAAACCTGAAAATTTCAGATTTTGGACTGAGTGCCTTGCCTCAACAAGTAAGGATTAAATGGTTTGCTTTGTTCAGTTCATAGGATATAAAAAAAGTTGTTGATTCTTTTAAATGGACTTGTAGCTGGTTCATAATATCTGTAGTAGTCTCTCATGGATCACATATGCAGGAAGATGGACTCTTGCACACTACCTGTGGAACACCAAATTACGTAGCACCCGAGGTACTGCAAGTTTCATAAAACATGCTTTTTAGAGAGGAAAAAAATATTTGATCGTAGTTTGATTTCCATGAATGAGGTTGAATTACAGGTAATACTGCATTCTTTTATTTGATTTTCTGTTTCCCACCCTTTGTCTGTCAGATTGAGCGCCACACTTTGCAACTTAATTCTACAGGTTTGCAAGTGAAGTATCTATTATCTGCCTTCATTTGTTTTTGAAAATGTAGAAGTTTGTAAAATATTTCAGGTTCAGCTGAAATCTTTGATGTTTGAATACAAATCAACGAATTCGGCATTAGATAAGATAAGATAAAAATATTAATGTCCAACAAATGACCAGAAAAGTAGGTCAAAGGGACTGTAGATTACAAAACTGTGTCAGGGACAAGCGGGAAACCAGAAAGGTCTCCAAAAATGAGAACAATGCTGAAAGATATGGTACAAAACAGAGCCAAGAGAAACAACACTCAGAGCCAAAGAAAGAAGCAGAAGAAATGAGCAACCCACAAAAATCCCTAAACATCAAGAAAGCCGGAATGACACCTGAGAAGGAAGAACCAGGAGGGGGTCCGTCAAGAGTTTGAACCAACTCTCCTAGCATCTGAGGCCGACGAGAAGAAGATCCAGATAGAAGTATGACCCGAAGAAGAGGAGGTAGGATGTCTGGGCTGTCTTCCATTCCGCTGCCTAGAAGGAAAAGTCCTCTGCGAAGATCTGGTGGATCTAGTTTGTCCCCTGGTGCCAGGTTTGAAATGGACATGTTGGTGAAATCTTGGGGCACTGTGGATGGTCTCTTTGGGTCGCACTGATCTAGAATGTGAGGCTGAACTAATGTCAATCTGTTGCTTAGTGCCTCTCCCCGAAGGTAACATCATGAAGAAGGAAGTGATCCGCTAGGTGGAATCTGGTTAGTGGGTCTTTGAATAGAATGATCACAAAGCTTAGGAGCTACCTGTAGATATAAGGCTAAACATCTCTGGTCCTCATATCTGAAGAAGGCAAAAAGAGTCCGTGTCCTCCTAAATAGGCAACGAGATCTCCCCCTGATCTCGTGGTATATGGGACAACAGAAAATGAAGTGTTCCTCAGACTCCATCTCTTGGATGCTACGTAATTGACAAATCTTGTTTGCCCGATCTATCTGGTGATCTATCTCGATTCTAAGCCTGTGAGAGCCCACTCGAAACTGCCCTAGTGGGATGCGAAGAGGGTGCATCCAGTGGCGGAATGTATACAGTGGACGGATGATAAGCTTGTCACTCAGCTCCAAAAAGTGTTCTGCATAAAATGCCATCTTTGGGCGTAGCCCCCTAGGGGGGTTTAGCCAAATAGTATGAATAAACTTCTTGTAAATATCCTCACTAATAATTCGGTTCAACTCTTGTCTAGTGGGTAGAAGATGAGCCGTTGCATCCAAAGAGTATCTAAATGGAGGAAGGCGGTCCATCCTAATTCCCACAGACTCTAATAGATCAGAAACCCCTGTATACCAACGTTGGACATTGGTCAAGGGAGTCGAGAGGGCAAGAGTCTCTGAAGAACAGTGGGCTAAGTATGGATATTTGTCACACCCACTCGTTGAATCAGCAAAGCGCCAAATGCGATGTAAGAAAGAAATCATATCAAATATAGTCTCTAACCGGAAGGGCCGGGCTCCAAACTCTGCAAGGATAATGTGCTGGGGAACCGTTTGCTCACATTTGATAATGCGGTGAAGTGTCTGGACCCCCTCGACAGTAGCCCAATCACCCTCCAATAAAGAAGGCCCCCAAACTTCAGAGCCATAAAGAACCATGGGTCTGATAAGTGTATCTATGAGGGACATCTTGGATGAGATATCCTGAAAGTGATGTCGAAAACACTGTCGTTCAAGAAGGCTAAAGAACCATAACCTTTGTTTATCCTAGGTTGAAGGGCTTGTCTCAAGCTGAAATGGGGACCAAAAAATTGCACTCCCAAATAAGTATGGGAAGTGGTGATCTCAACCTCCTTTCCCCTAAAGAAGAAATGGGGTGGGAGGTCTTCAAACCATTAAACACCATGACCTTGGTTTTCCCCGAATTAATCGTCAACTACTGGAGATCACAAAAGAGAGCCAAGGCATCCAATTGTCACTATAAACCCTTGGGAGATGAAGCTAGGAGAACCACATCGTCCGCAAACAAGAGGATAGATATCATACCTTGGTGGAGGCAACCATCACTGTCTTGGATATGCTTGCGAAGAAAAGTATCTAACTCATCAATGTATATCCCAAATAAAGTGGGGGACAGGGGGCAACCCTATTTAACCTCAATGGTAATCTTGATGAAATCAAATGTCCCATGAGCTGTGCGGAGACGACCGAGGACTGTCTTGTATAGGCACGTGATGGCGGTCAGAAGGGTCTCGGCAATGCCAATGTCTTTGAGCCTCTGGAGAAGGCCTCCCTGTGGAATAGAGTCAAACGCTTTCCGAAAGTCCACAAAGCAGCAATAGACTTTCGATGAGCGATGATGTGCCTCCTCGATGATGGCTCGGAGAGTAAATATATGATTAGTGGTCTGATGAGCGTGTTGGAACCCCACTTGTCTCCTAGCTCTGAGGTGTCTCTGCTCCAACTCCCTTGAGAGCTGTGTATGAAGAATTGTAGCATACAATTTCGAGAACATGTGGCCCACCACGATCGTCTTGTAGTTGTTGGGGTCTGAACTAGGGCCCGATTTGTGAATCAGATGAATAGTGTGATGTGATCAAACCGGTGGAAAAACTGAATGGATTACGTGGTTGAAGAGATCAACCAAGTAACTGCCTAGTGCACCAAATCCATGCTTGAAGAGTTCTGCTTGGAAACCTTCCTCATCAGTTACCTTGCGACTGTTCATCACCCTAACAACGTCTTTGATGTTCTTGTATGTGAATAAGTGGCAAGAGGGTGGAGAAGCAACTTGGATTTGGGGTTGCTCGGGAATATCATAGAGAGTGGAAGTGTGGGAGGTCCTGGATTCGAGATTAAGCTCTAGAGGGAGGGGAGAGTGGATGAGGGAAGCACATAGGATTTGTCTCCTTTGAGAGATAAATAGGCGTTTCTTACGGCGAAGGAGACATCGATAAGTGGCTTTCAGGATGGGGAAGGAGGGATGGGCATGGAGGAAAGCATGTCGGAGCTGGTAGTGAAGAGTCTTGCATTCATTGTCTTACCACTTGTTCATGAGACAAGATCTGATATTAATAGGTTGGTGGGAGGTGGAAGTGGGAATGATGGAAGAATGGTGGGTGTACTTGGTAGCAACACAATCAAGTGAAAAGAACTGGGCCTTGGATGGGATTAGCTAGTGGATGTGGGAAGAGAAGGTATCATGGCCCCCTTCATCAAATCGGAAGGTAGTACGAGGTAGGCTATGAGGGGGAACAATAATGGTAATGGGGATACCAAATTGGAAAGAGAAAGAAAGAAGAGCATGGTTTGCAAGGGGGATGGGGGAAACAAAGAAGTGATAGTTGAGTGACAGTAGGTTCTGACTAGACATGACATAATCCACCACACTCGCACCTCCACCATGAGGCCGGCATGTGAAAAAGCAAGAGTTAGGGAAGCAGGTGAGCCCATTTAGGATCAATAACTCATGATATTTGCCCAACTGTAAGAGGTGCTGACCATAGGCCGTGGAGGCCCCAAATCATCATCTGACATCCTATGAAGTTCCACTGACTTTGGATCTATCTTTTGGGTGCAAAACACGTCCGTTGCATAGTCATGGAGAGGGCTCTAGTACTAGCATTGAAGTCCCCTAGAAGGATGACTTTCCCCACTATTGAATACTTTGTGATACTGGCATACAAATCTATAAAAGGGTCACCATCAAGGCCATTGTGGATAGCATACGAAGAGGAAGCAGGAGGAAAGTAACAGACTGCAATGTAGATGTCCCTGTCCTGGGGAAGGGGGGAGACACCTCTAATCCGGACCCACATGAACTTGGCAAACTCATTTGTGGCCACCACCGTAATCCTACTATGGAGGGAATCTCTAATCAAGGAATCAAAATCATCTGAACCTTTGACACCACCTGAGTTCCTCATCTCCTGTTTGCAATTTGAAAACCAATGATATCTCGTGATATCTGGGAGAGGTCTTATAGGGCTCTCGTGAGTCTCAGTGACGAAGAGGATGTCCGACGACCCAAGAGCGTCATACATTAGACCAAGTGATGACCAAAATGAGCCATTACCAGTCCAACAACTAATAGAGATCCCTGTACACTGTCTCCTCTCTCGACGGGCCCGTCATTTAGAAGTCCTATGTCGGGAGTCCCATCCAAGAGGACAAGAATCCCTCCCTGATTACTGCTCTGAGGTTCCTGATAATTGCCCATTTTCCTTCCTGTCATGCTGCCATAACCAACTCTCTCGAGCGTTTGAACTCCACAACTTGTGCCCTGGTGAGATCTTCGTCCAAGAAGATCTTACTAGGAAGAGAGAATAACAACCGTCTAGCTCTAAGGACCCTAAGCAGGTCAGCAGCAGACCTGAACCAGAGAAAAAGTGTGGAGTCGTAACCTAGCCAAGCTCTGTCAAGAGTCACATCGGGGATACCCAGGTTATCTCTGAGGAACAAAGTCCCAACGGCGATGGGGCCTAGAGAGGAAACAAGAAGTGGGAGCCCCCTCACCTTGAAGTTCAACTCCCTAGCACGTCTGGTACATTCTTCCGTGAACTTAGCTTAGACAACATCCTCAACTGCTGCCGGGTGGGGGGGAGAGTTCTATTGCTGCCACTAACTACCTGTGCCTATGAATGGATGTGTATTTTCGTTTCTTGTTTAAAGGAAGCCTGCTGGGATCTGATCTCTTCCTGTTTGTTTTTGAGGTCAAGAATTTCTGCGTGTAAGGTGTCGTTAGGGAGAACAACTTGCACCTTGTTGGTTTTGATCATTTCTTTCAATGAGGCATTCTCTGATTCAATTGCTGCTACTCTGTTTGTGAGGTCACCGACTTCTGTCCGAAGTGCCTGGTTAGCGGATTCCACTCATTGGATTCTATCGATCAGATCCTGAAAAAGGTTATTCCCACTCTCACTGGGATTCTGTGTGCTTGTTTTTGAGAACCTTGTTATTACCTTGATGTTATTGTCTTCTGCAATTGGGGGGTCAGCCATTCCCTCTGGGTCTGCAGAAATGTGAAGCAAAAGAAGGGGAGAGGGTCGAATAGTTTGAAAGGGGGTGATAGAGATGGGCAAGAGGGGTGAGTCCCCAGGGAGCATTTAGCTCAACCGGCTAAGAAATGTTCAAATATGTGCAGTAATTTTATCAAACATTTGGCAGAAGACCCAAAAGAAATGCTCAATGCAGTTAAAATATGCTCGGTAATTTTGTCAAACACTTAGCAGCAAGCCCAAAAATGCCCAGTGTAGTTAGAATATGCTCAGTAATTTTGTCAAACACTTGGCAGCAAACCCAGAATGCCCAGCGTATTGAGTCGAACAATTGATAGTCAGCTTACAATGTCCAGAGCATTGTCAAAAACTGCCAAACCTGCTAATCTACTTGAGAGGCATGGCTTTTGTTTTCACTTCCTCTTGATTAACTGGAACTGGTTTTTTTTTTTCTTCTGCTTAGGTAACTTACAGTTCCCCCAACTTGGTTTTGGGGATTGTGAATTCTGACTGAATTCTGAAGGATGCATTGGGGGAGCTTGGCGTGGGACTGCTGTGTTGAGCTCCGTGGCTCGTTTGGAGACCGGTGGGGGATCCAATGCCTTGTTTGAAGTCTTTGCTGTCAAAGCCGTATTCGGCTCAATTTGTAGTCTCATTCAACCTGCCGTGTGATGTCATTCAATCTGCTGTGAACACACAGTTCGCCTCGTGCAATGCCAAGCTCACAGGAAAAGCCAAGTTGAAATGACTTCAATGCAAGTAAAAACAATGCTGGATACGTAGGTCAACAGCCAAGCAATGCAAACAAGATTTTCCGACTGGCGCCGTTAAAATCTGCGTGATAGAACTGTGAGAGCTTACTTAGGGGAGAGAATCTTTGCAGCTGCAGCGAAATTAAACTTTGTCTTTTCTTTACAAATAGGTGCCAATGCTGATTTTCTCATTCTTCAATATTTGCTGGGAAAGAGTAAGGACATTTATTAGAAATGAGGAAAGAGCTCTAATTCAATCTACAGCAAGTAAATTTAAGATCTTTGGCACTTGAAATAATTCTCAGAAATAATTGTCTATTTTCTAAGTTAATTCTGGAACTCCTAT
Organism: Torreya grandis; assembly: GCA_037957365.1. NCBI lineage: Eukaryota > Viridiplantae > Streptophyta > Pinopsida > Cupressales > Taxaceae > Torreya > Torreya grandis. The sequence goes on from JARHVA010002598.1 coordinate 1,074,828, forward strand.
TTCTCACATTATACAAACTCGTACCCGCTTGTAAGGAAATGTACTTCATGCAAGACCTTCAAGTAATGCTTTATTAGGTTGTTACATTAAACTACTTTTATGAACAGGAGCAATCATATTTCCTACAATCGTAGAGGCTAAGGCTAAGAGGGCTTAAAAAACTTGATGCAATATCTCAAAATTCAAACTGTACAAGTTACCAGATCATATGTTTTAGAACATACAACACTATCTAGCATATAGATTACTCCCCATCATGAACACTCTTTTTACCAAATCTAAAAGATTGTCTTTGAGGTAACTCTCAATAACAATTATGTTGTTGATGCAATAAACATGACAATACAGACATCTCTCGTATCTGAGCTTGGCTAAAGGAAACTCCTTTTAATCACATGTCTAAAAATAATAGTTAGTTGCCCATTCAGCTGAAAACTTTCATTAAACGGCATGCAAGGAACTAATAAGGTTTTAAATGTTAGGTAACCAAAACTTATTGCTTTGGCCTGTATATTTTCTTCCACCTACTTAATTGCAAATTGCTTGATTGATTTTGGTAATTCATAAGTAACATTATGATTCATGATACTAGTTGTCTTACCCTTTGGTTTGTTTATGCGCTTCCAATTGTCTACTAATAGGTGATTTCTTCATTGAGGTCTTCAAGATGAAGCATATTGCTAAGTAATATTGGTTGAAACTTGAAAGCTATGTTACCCTAGTTCCTGCAAAGAGGAAATGAGAAATAGGAGGGGCAGGCAGAACTGCAAAAGAAACTTTAGAAAAAATTTCATAAAACTCTAGATATCCATAAATGACAGGAAATGGTATCCAGAAACACATTTCTTATTTTAAATTTCAGCTTAATGACCTGGAAACAACTTTGGAATCTGCTTGAGGTTTCCTGTAGTTTCCATAAACTGCTGAGAAACATCTCTGCAGTTTCTGAAAACTGCCCAAAATGTACTGGCACTTTGTGGGCAATTAATTGGGCAGTTTCTCTCTCCCAGAATTGTTTTTAAAACAACAAATTCATTTCCAGGACCTGAAAACATGTTTCTGGGTAACACAGGTTTTAAGAGTATCAAAAGTGAAAAAAAGAATTGGGAAGTTGTCAAAAAGTTGAAGGAAATTGTTTATTCATTCAAATAAAAATGAATCTCATAGTACATAGCATATAATGCATTGTGTACAGAGCCTTCTCTGTTGACAAGTGGTCGGTATAAATTTTCTTCGTTGGACATAATCCAATAGTTCTCTACAGAGATTTTTTCAGGAAAAATACCCCAGATAAATCGGCAACTTAACTTTAGGAGGACTCAAATTATGTCTTGCTGTATAGCTCTAATCAAACCTAAGATCCTTAAAATTTGACTGAGTAGATTCAACAGATTCTATATAGAAGGTTAACTAGAATACTGGAGACGAACATAGCATGTTGTATGTAGCATTATTTTTTTTGGATTTTGTGTTAAATGTTGAACTATTAAATACTTCAATTTCCCTGGAGTATGTTAACTATAGTATATAATAATGGACATTTAACTTGGTGCATGCTATGTACCTTAAGGAAATCCATTGAGAATATATGATTCTATTTGTTGCTTGAAGCAGTAAACTCTGACACAAACTAAGTGAATGTGCATGAATATGGGCTTCGATATCTTATTTTCTGATTTTAAATTATTTGTGAGCTTAGATGTTTTTATTTGTATCATTATACTGTATATACTTAACAATATTTTCTCTGCATTTATTAGGTTCTTGGGCACAAAGGTTATGATGGTGCAGCAGCAGATGTGTGGTCTTGTGGAGTAATACTGTATGTGTTAATGGCAGGATATCTTCCTTTTGATGAGACTGATCTTGTGAGTTTGTATAGAAAGGTATGTAATAAATCATTATCCATATTCTCATCTACCTTAATGCTTGTAAGAGTGTTTTTAGGAAAGATGGTGGACAATAGACAAACATTTCTTTGTATAAAGTGAGATAAATTATAAAAGATGCTTAAATGAAGGTGCCTAAAGGCTGTCTTTGGCACTCCAACAAATAGTAATACTCTGAAATAATTTTTGGGGATGGAGGCGAGGGGAGGTGAGGAGAGGGAATGGAGGTGGAGGGTGTGGCGGCGGTGGTGGTAGAGGAGTTGAGTATTGCTGGTAGTGATAGAGTTTTTTTGAAACTTGCCCTTTGTTATAAATTATAATCATTCCATGGAACTTTTTTTGTTCTTTCATTTTTTTCCCAAAGGTTTAGAGTGAAATTGATTAGTAGTATCTTTGCTGACTTCTCAATGATACAACTGCTTAAAACATGGTTGCACCTATGTCTTTTTATGTTTCAGGAATGTGAACAGAATCCTAAAGGATTTTGCTTTTTTAATTAATTTCTAATGCAGATAGATGCTTGCTTATATTTTAAATGAGCTTGTAATTATTTACACATCCTTTGTGAGGAAATGTTGTAGATCAACGTGGCAGATTTTTCTTGCCCAACCTGGTTCTCTGCTGATGCCCGATCATTAATTTCTAGAATTCTTGATCCAGATCCCAAGTTGGTAAGTTTCCTTGTGTTCTTGTTGCTTCCAATTTGACTCCACATTTAGTATTTGAAAATATGGATTTTATTTTTACAATTATCTGCTTTATATGATTGTTTAAGTGAGTACAACTCTTTTCCGATTCTTACAGCGAATAAAAATTAGAGAAATTCGTGATCATGAGTGGTTCAAGAAGAATTATGTGCCGGTGCAACTTCATGAAGATAAGGATGTTAACTTGGGCGACGTACTTGCAGTTTTTGATGATGCAGAGGTTGGTCAAAAATATCTTTGCTATTGAAACAGGTGTATTATACAGTTTTTTTATGGACATCCTTGGGCTATTTGTTATTGCTAGTTTTAGTTAAGATAGCTGCTGATGCCAAAATAAGCCAAAAGAAAAGTTCCGTTTTGATCATGATACAAAGAAGTGCTCTCTCAAAATTGAGAACTTTAAGTCTGGAGTGTTGTGGTTGCTTCTTTATCAGTCATTTTAATCAGCCTTACATTTGACTCGGTTTTTAGATTAAGTTTCCTTAGATTTCCACAGGTACACATTATGAATAGTTTATTTGGATTGAATTGTGCTGTATCCTTTTGTTCCAACGTTTCAGGTCTAGCTTCTAGACCCTTCTTCAGGGATCATTGGATGATGCTAGACCTGAAACATTGGAACTGTTTGGTCTCAAATCCACACCCCTGATTTCTAATGAAGGGAAAAATGAAATGGGTTCGTTTTTACTCACAGCTCTCCTTTTATTCAGGGTTCAGATTTCAGTCAACATGCAAGAGTGGTTTTACTCTCTTCGCTTTTGGCTATGCAACACCAAGGGTTGCATCCCTTTAAAGTTCTCAGATGTTTATGTTATAAACAACTCATGAATGCATCAGATCTGAACAAATGAACAAAACCCATTATGCTTATATGCCCTATGATTTTTCACTAAAGACACTCGTTCATGCAATAAATCCCAGATCAGAACTCAAACAGATGAATAATGATGACTTCTCAGATTTGCATTATTATTCACTCTACCCGAAACATATTACTCATTGTCTCATGTAAATAAATACAGTTTCAGACCTACGTAAGTCTCTTGAAGCTCATATAGAATTCATCCTCAACATTACTCTTATTTAACTCGAGTTCTCACCACAAGGAACATGATAAAAGTATATTGGTACAGAGAACAGAACTGGACAATTCATAATAAACACACAACTGTACCAACAAAATAGAGAATGGACTTATTCTCTTACAAATTAAGCTATACAAGCTAAGGGGGTATTTACTACAGATTATTCTCACAAACCCACAAATAACAACACATCAATACACATTGAGAATAACCAGATCCAAACATTAATGCAGGCCTGCACATTTGCTTGCGCAACATGTTTATGATCAACACTATAAATGCCCACTAACACAACTGGTTCAGATCTACCCAAACAATTGAAAGAATCATACATTTAGGTCAATGATTGATCAAGTCATCTAGTTCCTAATACAATCTTGCTGAAAGCATTCCTATGCGTCCTGCTTTGCTTTTGATGACCAAATATTTATGCTATGCAGTCCATAATAAAGGACCCAAAACACTAATATTTGCAGTTTGAATGCTCCCTATGAGCTCCATCATCTCTCAGCAACCCCCACACAATCTGAAAACTACAAACATGCACAAAAGAAGACCTGCAAACCGCTAAGAGAGACAGACAAATGGAAGACACTATTAGAATAACACCATTTCTGCCTAGGCAAGAAGATCATATTGAAGACTAACTTCAACCATATATAGCAGTATTTGCGGAAGACTTGCTTGGAGTGGAATAAAAGCATTTGTGATTAAGTAAGGGATCCACCAACATGTGGCAGTAGATTAGAGCACCCAAAAAAATATCTTATTACAATGCTTATCCAAATGGGAGAAGATCATCCTCTGCTGAAAATAAAACATTCGAAAGTGGCAGAGGATGATCTTCAAAACACTTGGGCATGGAGTCATAATCATATTCCCCTTTTAAAACATGGCAACAATGTAGAAGAGATAGCATCAATACACAGACACAAAATGTGGTAGTAGGATCACCAATCCCTCTCAAATTTACCATCATTGTGTAGCCCTCTGAACAGGCTTTCCGACGGTTCAAACAGAACTGAAATTGGAGCTCAGACACACAAGATTATGAGCAAAACACCATTGCCTTCTTTGTTGAATACTTCCCTTTTGGATGTTTAGGCTTTGGTATGCTGTATTACATTGGCCATCAACGAACACATGAATCATGAAAATACATCTTTTCATCCGTTCCTTTGTTATTTTGATGATCAGGCTTCAACTCTAGCCATTTAGTATCGGTGAACATCTGAACAATGAAAGTTCCTTCATAATCTTTATTCGAGTTTTCGGTCTTTAACAGCTTGCCTTAGCTTGCCCATGAACGAACATCTCAATAGTCTCTAATCTTAATGTCAAAATTCGGGATTTCAGACATATGCCCTCTCCTTATTCATTCCTTTCTCCAAACTGGTGAATAATGCATTTTGACCATGCTGATGATTTGGGTGTTCAGGGTTCATGTGTTCCTTTATTCAGGTCAATCTCTGAATGAGCGAACAATAGTGGTTTGTGTCACCTCTTCCTTTTTGGGTTTTTGGTCTTTGGTGTTTTATCTTTCTGTTTGGAATGGAAAACACCTAAACAAACCGTATTTTGATCATTTCCCATTTTTGGGCATTCGGACTTATTGAAGCGATTCCCTTGAGATAATATCTGAACGGGTGAATAGTGATTCCATGTTATTTCACCCTATTCGGGCCTTAGGTTATACCACGACATTTTTCTCGTATCTATCACTGATCAAGCGAACAATGAAATTTGCCCATCTTTATTGATTCAGGCGATCGACTTTAGCATGACTTTCTTTATCCATTGACCAGTGAACATCTGAACAACCACTTTTACTTCATTTGTCGATTTGGGCATTTAGACTTAGCACCCTCTCAATTCCAAGACAATAAGAGAATTTCTAAATAATGCGTGTTAGCACATATGCCCACTTCGGGCTTTCAGGCTTACCTGCTTTCCTTCAAACCCTGAAGAGCTAACATCTAAACAATCCCCTATTTGTTCCTTCTATTGCTTTGGGATTTCGGACATAACTTGTCATTCTTCAAGTGTCAAAGGGCTAACATCCAAATAGTCTTCTGCCCATTTTTTTATTGATTTGGGCCTTCGGACTTTAGGACACGCCTTATCGTGGGATAATAGGAGAACACCTGCCTGATTGAATTCTACATGTCTTTGATTTGGGTGTTTGGGCCTTCAATGAAATTTTATACATGGTAATCTCCAAACAAGCGATCGATGCACCTCAACATACATGCCCATTTTGGGCTGTGGACTTACGTTGATTGTCTTTACCTGTTGAATAGCGAACCACTGAATGACTCTTCTCTTCTTTCAGTACCAAGCTGCCCTCCTTTTGCAATATCTTCATTCAACTAAAGAAAACTGTGATACGGAATAAGCATTTGATGTATCAAAGAATTTTGTTGGACACTAGCTCATAAGAGTTGGAACACTAGGTCAACTAATAGAGAGCTCTTCCCTTGTTTCAAAGACCATTTAATAAGGAGGTATATGCAGCATAATTTATAACATAAGGCTCCGAAGATGTCCAGACACATTTTAGGATCCAACAGTGAATGTACACACAAGGAGTTCCATTAGCAGTGCACTGACCCATTTTGCATTAGATCCCTCCATTTGCATCACAAAGCACCCAAAATGTCTAGGGACATCTCGGGTCCAACAGTAACAAAAGGATTCAACACAGCTCAATCCAGATAAACTATTTATCAGTGTTTAGATTTTGGATTGACTTGGATCAGGTAGGAGCTTCAATTATTTGAGTTATGTTTTGAGTTGGAATTTTTTTTGTCAGTCCTTATAAGTTTTTCACAAATAAGTACCATTGACCTACTTTGGTCATTCATGGACTAAAACGTAATTTCATTCTCTCTGTGCCATCGTGGATGGAATAAAATGAGCTGCAGTTGTATTTGAGGTTTTGCAGGAACAGTATGTGAGTGAGCAAAGAGAGGAGAAAGAAACAGGTCCGTTGATGATGAATGCTTTTGAGCTGATAACTCTATCTCAAGGACTCAATCTCTCTCCATTGTTTGACATTCGGCAGGTGTGCGGCTTGAACGTTTCTCTAATTTTGTTTTGGTCAAATCAATTCATGTTTTATTAGGGTAGTACAATAATAAAGTGTTAGGTTGATATGAGAAAATACAAAGATGTTGATGCAAGTGTCTCATTCATTTCATGACCATTTGCATAGATGTATGTGCTATTTACGTAAGTAAAAAGAGTAGAAAGATTCAAAAATGCCAGAATAAATTGCTGTGCATAGAAATTGTAAGTGAATTTTCTGATAGCAGGATTACAAAATGCAATGTTAATCTATGAAAAATGACTTGCTATTCGTTTCTTTTATAATTGCTCAGATTAGATGCATTTAAAAGCTCTTCTAATTTTGATTTGAAAAATTTTCATTATCAAAACTTTCTGTCACATGGATTAATAATAATGTTATAGATTGGTATGAGTAAATGCAAAGACTGTGATGCAAGTTTTGTATTACTGCCATGACCGTTTGCATCTCTCTTTATACTATTTATATACTTGAAGTTGATTGTGTTGAGACTCTAGAGTCCAAGTGGCAGTGACCCAAAACGAGTTGAAATGGATTGATTCTCCTAATTTTGGCAGGACTCTCCAAGTCTGAGCATGATACTCGGTCAACTAAAAAAAAGAGAATAAAATCTCTCATTTGGGGTAGCCAAGTCGTTTTCCTAGTTTTGGATGAGTGTATTTTTCCTAAGTACGAGCCGAGTCCAAGTTGCATGGGAAGATTTGAAAGTAATTCATAAATGCTAGAATAAACTGGGTGTGCATGTAAATTACAAGTGGGACTTTTTATTGTATGATTAAGCAATAGCTATGTCAATAGATGAAAATTAGCTTGCTATATGATGCTTTTATAGTTTTACTTGTATTAGATCCGTTTGAAAGCTCTTTTTAATTTTGATAATTGGACATCTCATATCACTCTAGCCTCTTCCTTTTTTTGACCCCACACCCTAGTCTTTTTTAAAAGGTGATTGATCTTAGACATTTTTATGAAATTTGTATATGATAATTTTCTCTAATTTTCTCTCCTTGTTTGCCTGTAAGCTAAGAACTCAAGTAGAATACTAACATATTGATAATAACTTTTAGATATTACTAAGGAAACAAATTTGTTTGGAATAATATTGAAGATAATCAGTTCTAGTAATGCATTATAAAATCGTAACACCTCTGAATGTCATCATTACGAAGATGCTATGTTCATAATGCAAGTAATGGGTGGCAATAAACATACACTTTATAAAACACCAGCCTCTTGTAAAAGGGGAGAATATTGGACTTATTCTCAGAGATCTTCCTTCTCAACAGTCTGTGCTTATATGGAGAATTTGGGCCCCTAACATTTGAGGACATAATCTTCATTTTTGGCATTGGGTAGAAGGTATAACACTCATCATAACCATTGGCTACCTGAGCCAATAATGGATTGAGCCTCACTTTCTAACTTCTTGGCAGCCGTTGGGTGTTCCTCTTTTCAAGCAGCATTATTAATCTGAGTCTTCTCTGATTCAGATGATAATTCTTAGTATTCCAAAGATGGTCAAACTCCCTTCCTACAAATCAAAGTTCACATTGGAGGGTTCCTTAATATTTTCAACAAAGCCCATCCATCTCTCCAAATGGAAGCATAGCTGTTTCCGGATTAGCTTCAATTCTGGCCCTCCTCCAAGTGATCTGAATCTACCAATTACAAATTCTCTTCTAGATACGAAAAAGAGGCTAAAGGTTTGTCTAGATTATTTTTGGTGTAGTCTTTCCCATCTAGCCCATTTCTGCACTGAACATTCTTCTAAAAGGGGGCAGATTCCTTAAAAGCTTCCTGCTGCATTATTCCATTAGCGCTCCATACCTGGGCCAGAACAAAAACCATCCGATTTTGTTTTCTAGAATTGCGTCATCTTGTGAGCCATGTTCTTTTGTTTTTAATATCCATCCTAATTCTTTTGAGGTTCATGATTGACCTGTTTCTTATTGCAATCCTCTCCACGTGGGCATTAATCATTTGAGACCATTTCAAATATTTAGCCAAAATTTTGGGGAGGGGCTTGGTTAGATCAACCCATCCCAAGTCCATAAGATTCAGAAACTTTTTGCATAGTTTCTTTGGCTGTGCAGACAAAGTGTCCGATAGATTTTCCAAATTTTTCAACCGTATTGATTCACCAATTTTTCTGGCAGGTCAAAATCCTGATCTACACCAGGATTTTAGTTAACAACTCAGGTTCTGGATTGAAAGTTGAAACCATGAGTCCAATGGCATGTATAAAGATTGGAAAGGACAGGAACACCTAGACCTCCTGTAAAAATTTGGTCTTGGTCTTTTACAAAAGAAAATCATTTCATGGTTTACAGATTGGAGTATTCTAGTTTGTATTTTAGTTGCCCATTCAGAAAATACAATCATAATGACATAAACTGAACAAAGAAGGGAGGAGAATGGCTGAGTGGCGTGGTTGAATTATTCAATATTTTCCCACTAAATATTTTGCATTGGCATACGACCTTCTGGTTCACGGGATGAATAGGCGTGTTTGTAGCGATGCACAAAGAATCGTAGGAATGGGATCATTTTCTCAGTATCTCTCAGTAAACCCTCTTTTGGTGATTTCTTTATTTTGTAATAAATGAAGATATTTATGATTAATACAAGAAAAATACAAAACTACTAACATAGAGAAGTTTGCAGAATTTTTGTTCATGCTGTTGACATTTCCTAGGGATTTGAATATTATAAAAATATGCGAGGGCCCATATCTACTGGTGGCTCAAGACATCTCTCCTTAAAGGAGGCAGCTTGGATTCGACTTTCCCTAGGGTTACAATGCTATGTAAGTCTTTAAGTACTTTAAAGACTTTTAAGTTTCTTGTCCTTGGGTCAATACCTGAGTGGCTAATGGGGACGGACTGCAATTGTATTTGCAGTATGTCCATTCTAGTTCAAATATAGCCTGACCCAATATAAGTTTGATCCATTGGTAGTATTCATGTCAATTTATAATATCGAAACAAAGGTAATTGGTTATTGAACCTTTGTAGGTGGATGATATCTGATATCAATGAAAGGTATTACCGTAGAAGACAGAAGGGAAACATCAATTATTTTAATTGATCCGGTACCAACATAGTCTCTATTAAATGATCAACCAGGGGACTCCGCCTTTTGGGATTTTAGTTGTGGGTTATAGTCCCATCCAGTCAAGATGGAAGTTGTAGGTTCACGACCTGTTGGTCCTAGTTGAATAAGTTGATTGCCTCTTTGCTTGATTTCCAGATAGATTAATCACTATAGTGGACTGTAGGTGGATAGTCTCTGATATTGATGAAATGTAATACCTTAGAAGATGAAAGGAAAAGATCAATTCCTAACATATGTCTATTAGGGATTAATAGGGGTTGGCACCTTTTGGGATTGTAATTATAGGGTAGAGGACCCCCCTGTCAAGACGCATGCTGTGGACTCAATCCCTGTCAGTTTTCATTGAATAAAATGATCAACTTTTTGTTCGATCTCCAAAGAAGAGGAAAAATGGAAAATTGGGTAGGATTGGGACTGATGGGTAGAAAAGAACTTGCTTTTCCTCTCGGAGTTATTGGGAATTTAGTACTCACATTATTGTTTGTGTGAGATATTATATTTGTGATAGTGGGTGTATGTGAGTAATCACTCACTTTGGATAAGTTAGTAGGGGAGATTGTAGACAGTTTTTTTATTCTGATAAGATTTGTCTCCTAATATATAGGAGCTTATCAATCTATATATGTAACACATAAAGTATAATGTGATGAAGTTTGTTGTGCATTATATCCTTTGTAAACTCTAACCAAATTCAATATTTGGTATCATTTGAGCTTGACAATCACGGCATACAATGATTCCTTGGACTCTATAACGAATATAGATTATTAAAGCTAAATAAACATAAAACACAATCTATAAACTTGTCAACATTACATATATTTATTAAAACCTTAAACCAAAACTATACTCCGTCAAAAGTAACTGAGCATTTATTAGGCTTTATTCACTTGTTGACAATAATATCATGTCCCAAAGTGAAACGCCTTCCAGTTAGTAGCAGCTTTGCTAGGCGTTTGTGATGGTCAGGCGCGGACAGAACTGGTTTTTCTTTCCTTTTAGCAGAGCGTAGACAGAATTGTAGGATTTGAATGCGGTTGATCCCTTCTCACAAAGACGTCACTTCAAATCTGCAATAAAGACTTGACAACAAACCATACATGAGGGGCGCTGGAGGCTGGAATGATCTGACAGATGCACACAGAATAGTGGTAAATTGCATCACATCAATGGCTTCGAATGTCTTATACATTGTAGAACACTCTGTTGACAGAGCCGTATAAACCAGACACAAGCTAGCAGAGCCGTATAAATCAGATAGAAGCTGATGAATAAGACAATGCAAATGCACAAGGGTAGAGTCGTATAGATCTGGTACGAGCTGGCAGATAATAGTAATGCAAGTGAATCTGCTGAGCATAAATGACCCAGCTATATGACAGAACCTGTTCAGTATAACAAATACCTTAAACGTACTCAAACTGGTCTGAATAACTGCATATTACTTCTTACTAAACAATAATTCTTCAATAGTACAAACTTGTACGAAACAAAGAGCAAAAGATTTACATGATGGCATAGTAAAGAATAAGGCATTACTTGTTACGAGGGACAAAGAAGCAGAGAGTGATTGGTAAGTTAATACTGCCCATTCAAGTGATCCAAATGATGAAGACTACATATATCAAATGAATAATATCGGTGGTCGGAGGCACTGGTGGAAGGAGGCCAAACAGCGCCTTTCGTCAGTCACTAATGAAGAAGTTGCAGGTTGAAGTAGTGGTAAAGGCTTCTTTTTATTTCAGTTTGTGTATGATATGATATCCTATTGTAATAGTGAGTAGCCTAGCGCTCGCCGAAAATAAATAAATGTATGCGGGTGAAACAGTTCCAATTTTCCTTGTTGATGTACTTGATGAAGAATTAGTGTAAGTCTACAAAAATGGAGGATGAACATATGTGTGGGTCCCTATATATTTTTAAGTTCCCATTCATGGTCTATGGTTGATGTGTTCCCATGTGAATGGTTGATGAGAGGTTGATGGGTTCCCTCTCTACCTTCATTCAGTATGTGTAGCCATATGTTTCAATGTTAGTACTAAAAGGGGGGATGTTAGGAATTTGGTACTCATGTTATTGTTTGTGGGAGATATTAATTTGTGATAGTGGGTGTACGTGAGTAATCGCCCACTTTGGATAAGTTAGTAGGAGAGATTCTAGGAATAGTTTGTCTATTCTGATAAGATTTGTCTCCTAATATATAGGAGCTTATCAATCAATATATGTAATTCGTAAAGCATAATGTGATGAAGCTTGTTGTGCATAATATCCTGTGTAAACTCTGACCAAAATCAATAGAAGTGATATCAGTCTATTTATTTATACAACCATCTGCATAATCAAAATAAATTACAATGGTTACTGCTTAATTGAAGCTGAGTTCCCGAAGATATGTACCCAATTGTTAAAATGTGTTGAGATAGGGTTCCTTTCAGACCTATCTTGAAACATGTGAGATATTCTCGTTTCTGTCCAGTGGAAAGAAATCAGAGTGTCTCAGTTGACCAAACACAGGTGGAAGAATCGTTCTATTCTGCTCCCTTTTCAGCTTTAGTAAATTTGTATTTTCGTGTTAGAAGGTTAGCTATACTGGTTCAAAATACTTGATATATATATCCTAGGTGTAACATTAAAATCTAAAAAAGATTGGAGAAGATAATGGCTAGGAAGAAACCTTCACAAAGAAATTGAATCGGAACTTCTCCCTGTCTTCCATTTTGCTTTAATTCAGCACCCGAGATTTGACATTGACAGCCAGCTTCCCATAAATTTACAGATAAGGGTTGTAGCCGAGAGGGCTGAAATATCCTCTCCTTAATCTTGCTTGTGTTCAAATCAATATACAGATCTCCCCTGCCTCAGGTAGAACCCTAGACACCGACAAAGAGGGCCCTTTAGTGAAGCTGCATTGACCCTCACTCCTACATTGCTTTTGGAATGGGGTCAGATGCCTGAACCAGGTATACACCTCTGCTTCAAAAATCCCTTGAATGTTCATAATTATTCAGTGCAAGATACGGCAGATTGTATTGAGTTGATAGAATAATTGGTCTGTAACATATGTTTGACAGGAAAGCATCCCCACCCGTTGGGTCCCATCGCCGTTCCAGTGTACCTGACCCATTTTCCTATTCAAATATCAATTCTAGGATTTTTGGGGTACGTCTAGGTCTCCCTTTTTGGTGCTTCTGCATTTTCTCATCCCCCTCAAAAGAGGATGTGGCGGAACATACTTCTAACAATGAATTTGAACTTTCCTTCCATAAATTTGCTAAAGCAGGGGTCTGAAATCTAATTCTGCAGATCATCTTTAGCAAGACACGATATATTTGCTTTCATTACACATATACAGCTTCGTTATCTGTGCGAATCAAGGCATTGGTTTCATTTTTCAGAGTCATGATAAAAATAGTTTCTGTTTAGAGTTCTAATTTATTGAGGGACTAGGTTTCTAATATTTAAGATCAAATAAGTTATGATTCACTTTTTGACGTGTGGATGCCATCTTTAATTTTAACAATTCCTTGAGTTTCTTTGAATTTGGCTTTTTTGCCGGGCAATGGAAAGAAATTGCATTTTACTTGTTGCATATGTTGAAATCTACTAACAATCATGGTTATTAAATGGTTAGATTTGAACAGTCGAAGAGTTTGATAACCTTCTCGCTTTTCCCTAGGATTTATTGTTTTTCTCTAGGAATAATGTTTTATTAAAAGTTGATGAATTGATATCCAATTAAATATGTTACACCATCTATTCGTACCCTTAACAATTTACTAATTGAATTGGCTATTAAAATTTAGTCTATGAAATTGTTCTAATATGGGGTTCATATTAATTTGTTTTTATAGGATTATGTGAAGCGTCAAACACGATTCACCTCCAGAAAACCGGCAAAAATTATTATATCCACGATGGAAGCTACTGCAAGATTAATGGGTTTCAGGGTTCAGATACGCAACTACAAGGTAACACTCTTTTGGAAACCCTAGATAAGGAAAGTAAATAGCTCACGGTTAAAGAAAATCAGATAATTACATGATGAAAGAAAATTGTACAAGTGATGATTATGTCTATTTAAATTGCTTAACTTGTCTGGATTTGCGGTACAGTAGAATATTGGGTCATATTTGACTCTGAGTGCTGTATGAAATCTGCTAGAAACAAAACCTTAGCATAGCAGTGGTTAGTTTCAGAGAATTATGTGAGAGTGGGATGATTATAATCCTTATGAAATTAGCAAGGACGGGAAATTTTGATTATGAATGGAATGATATTTGAAGGACCACATTTTTGTTGAATGACAGAGTTTGATCTTTCATTGGCAGTTCTTTTGCATGGTATATTTATGTTTATTTTTTATTTATTTATTATTTCTACGTGCTGTACACTGTAGTAATATCTTTGAAGTTAGAAGCTTCACTTTTAGCTAAGATTTCAAATCTATCCCTCATCAGATGACAATCCATGGTGGAGGGTCATATGGATTACGTAAATTATCATTTGGTTATCTGAGCATCAGCAAAATCCGACAAAGCATATGATTGACTTGCATTTAAGAGGTTTTGCTACGTTGCCAGAAACTGTCTATCAATCTGCACCGCTGTATGGGCAAACACTATCATGGATAGGCACATTCCGCCTGATATGTGTATCCCACATGAATACTCATATGGTATGGTAGGGATATGAGGTGGATATGGCAGAAAGCTCTGTACCTAGAAAGCTCTGTACGTTGAAAGTATGCGTATTTATTTAAATTTTCAAATGCTGTACCTCAGCAATGTCATATCTAAAGTTTTCTGAAAATCTGCCATATCCAGATTAATAACCATATCTATACCTATACAACATAAAATTGTTGTTTTTGATTGATGGATAAAGGACCCGTGGTTCCATTTCAAATAAGATTTCATAACATATTCAGGGATTAAGTCCTGTTAATGTGCATTTGTTGAGATATTGGTTTAAACAGCTAAATGGATTTACGATTTCAGTTTACTGATTTTTAATTTATGCTTCGTAGATGAGACTGGAGGCGCTTACTACAAACAAGAGTGGACAACTAGTTGTTGCTTTAGAGGTGCTTTTCCATTTTACTTTGGTTTTTAATTCTTGCTTGCATCCATTGGGTCACATTTTGGTGGATAAATCAGTACTCTTTTCAATAGGTCTTCGAGGTTGCTCCCTCCCTTTTCATAATTGAAGCGCGTAAGGCTGTAGGTGACACCCTGGAATATCACAAGGTATGCTCAGTTTACTTTCTTTTCTACCCTTAAATCTTCTTGTATTTTATTTACTGTAGCTTTTGCTATTAATTCAACTTGTCTTGCTTTATATTTGTCTTATCATTTAGTTCTACAAAACTTTCTGTGCCCGTTTGGAGGACATTATTTGGAAGCCAATTCACGAGGCAGGAAAATCAGATCTGAGGAGGACAGAGCCGCTGAAAACTTGAGGCACTTGGTTTTTATCAACAGATACGTTGTCTTAAATTGAAGGAATACTCTTGTATATTCTGTAATTCTTCCTTTAATTTATAATAATTGAGCGATCCTCATCCTAGTGCTCTTTCAATGCCATATGCACGGAGTGAGGCCAAGCATGGCACGTGTCTTATAGTCGTATATTGTATTATTCAACATACATATGACATGGGACGGATACCAGTACAATTTGTTATCCTTGTTTTTCCTTGGGTGTAAAGATGATTTGCTTCGGTGATTTGCTTTCTAGTATGTTGTGTGGATACTGTCCAAGACTCCAAGTTAATATATACCTTTTATTTTTGTTTTTTGGGTTGAAAAACTGCTCTGCGATTATCTTTAAAAAGAATTATAATTCAGATTTTGCATTTGCATGCAGAATGTTCATTCTGCTTCTATTCCAACAGCAACATCGACATGCTTGGAAATGAATTTTCATACTAGCATAATTACATAGCTTCTTTTCTCAGCTTTGTATGCCAAAAACATTTAACTCTAATACCATGATGAAAAGCTGATTGCAGCTATCTTAAAATAATAAAGTTCTGTCATTGGCAGAAAAACCTAGAGAGTAAATAATAAACAACTATCTAATAAAATATCATATCCACGACAGAAGAATGCCCATAGGAGCCTTTTCAATATTAATTTACATATTACAATATATAAATTATTTACACTGAATGGTTAGCTTGCTAAAACATTCAAAATTCTGGTGTTCAGAGAATGTCGGCGATAAATTCTAATCTGTAACCATTAGAAGACAGCATATACAACAAAAGGTAATGTAATGGTCGTGGGTTGAATATGCAGATATACATGGTATTTCTAGCATCTTTTTATTAAACAAATCTGAGAAGATCTTTGTGATATGTTGGGTCGTTTGGGAGGCCTGGATGTATGCACATATATATCCCTTGGTAGATGCTGCTTTATCTTCTTTTTTTGTTGTTTTTTAAGGGCCCTCCACCCTAGAATAATAACTAGTCGAAAAATAACAATATTCAACATAGTTATGAAAGGAAAAAAAAGCAAAGGTATTGCTGCCAATAAATCACATTGTTTGGCCCAATATAGCAATACATTAAAAAAAGTTCCTAATAATATGGCTAGGCTAGCTTTGTGTCCCAACTACATTTTAGCTCCAATACCATGATGAAAAGCTGTTTGCAACCATCGTAAAAGAATGAAGTTCAACATCTGTAGAAAAAACTAAAGAGTAAATAATAAACATTTTTTTAATAAAATATCATATCCATGATAGAAGAATGCATATTAAAGCCTGTTCAATATTAAATGTGCATATTACAATATGTAAATTATTTACAGTGAATAGGTAGCTCACTGAAACATTCAAAATTCTGGCATTCAGAGAATGTAGGCAATAAATTGTAATTTGTAACCATTAGAAGACAGCGTATACAACATTGTTGGTTGAATGTGCAGCTATACATGTTATTTCTAGCATCTTTTTAATAAACAAGTTTGAGAAGATCTTTGTGATACTTTGGGTCATTTGGGAGGCTTGGATGTATGCACCTATATATCCCCTCGTAGATGTTGATCTTTTTTTTTTAAAATAAATAAATAAGGGCCCCTCACCCTCGAGTAATACGTAGTTGAAAAATTACAATGTTCAACATAGTTATGAAAGAAAAAATAAACAAAGGTATTACTGCCGATAAATTATATCATTGAGCCCAATATAACAATATATAGAAAAAGTTATGGTTGGGGCGGTTTTGTGTCTCAAGTACATTTTAGCTCCAATACCATGATGAAACATTGTTTGCAGTTATCATAAAAGAATAAAGTTCATCACATGCAGAAAACACTAGAGTAAATAATAAAAAAATGATCTAATAAAATATCATATCCATGATAGAAGAATGCACATAAAAGCCCTTTCAATTTTAATTTCCATATTACAATATATAAATTATTTACACTAAATAGTTAGCTTGCTGAAACATTCAAAATTCTAGCATTAAGAGAATGTAGGCAATAAATTGTAATCTGTAACCATTAGAAGACAACATATACAACAAAAAAAAAATGTAATGGTCATGGGTTGATTGTGCAGTAATACATGTTATTTCTAACATCTTTTTGATAAACAAGTTTGAGAAGAACTTTGAAATATGTGGGTCGTTTGGGGGGCTTGGATGTATGCATCTATATATTACCTAGTACATGTTTTTTCTTCTTTTTTTCTTAAATACTTAAGGGACCCTCACCCTAGAGTAATAACTATTGAAAAATTAGAATTCTCAACATAGTTATGAAAGAAAAAATAAAATATGGTTAGGGTGGCTTTGTGTCCCAAGTCTTTGGTTTTGTGAGCGTCCCGCAAGGGGTTTTATGAAGTTAAATTTTGACAGGGCAGCTAAGGGAAATCCAGGCCCGACTGGTGGGGGAGGTGTTACATGATGAGATGGGTCAACCTATCATGATTTTTTCAATAGATCTTGGAATTGTGAACAAAGAATATCAGAGAGGAGATTAGTATTGTGTTAGTCACATTAAACAAATGAACTAAACACATTGAATCCTAATATCTTTAGCCTAGACACTAGGGAGAGCTTAGGGAACAAAAACTAATTGAAATACAACAAAAACGTAAAAGACATAACTCTTTTACCTTCCTTTGAAGCTTCAAATGGCTTTGTTGAATGACTTGCTTGGCTTGTGCATCAAGATGTCTTGACAATGGAGGTTGTTTGGCTCCTCTCCTTGGCACCTTGACTTCGCTGTTGTTGGTTGGCTTAAGATTTAGGCATAGTTTCATTCGTTTCTAGATGGTTCCATATGTGTGGTAAATACTAGGGCACAATCATGTCATTTGGATCCTCATCAACTGATTCGTTATGAAAAGATCTAGTCCTTTTCACAACCACTACATCTGTCAGTTGCTTAATGTAATGTGATGTTCGAGTTGCCCCTACGTTTCGAGGTGAAACACCACTAATGGAGCTTGTTTAACTACTCAAACAAACATCCTAGTGGGTCACCCTCAATATATATACCCTATTGTGGAGTGGGGTTGGTATGATAATAAAAGATGAATTCTTAGGTTAATGCACCCCTAAAGAACTTGTGAGGGAGAAGTGAGCTCTTGCCCATAGCTAAAATGCATGAAAAATAAAGACAAGGGAAAAGATTTTAGAGTCATTTTGGGGTCACTCAAACCATATGGATTTGGGGAGGGCCTTAACGACTTTTTTTTTCATGTTTTTGGATTAAAACGACAAAGGCAAAGAATAAACACTTTTGGTTACTTAGTTCCCTAAAGGGGATGGAGGGAGAGCATACACGCATCACTCGATTTGCTAGAAACAAATACCTTTAAGCAAAACAAGCATAAAATGAACAATTCTTATGAGTATGTAAGTAAATGTGAAAATTCATTTTATTGCACTAAAAAAATATATTTTGTGGAATTAAGGCCCATTGGCATTAGTTGTTTGAAATCTTTACAAAAACATCAAAAACAACTAAGGCATGAAAATAAGTAAGTTCGTTTTAAATACCAAAGACAAATTGTGTAAGATTTAATCATTTTCAAACTTTGCTTTTTCCACCTTAGAATCTGCAATTTGTTATGCGGTTTTTTAAATTTATTTTTTACTTTTGGGTAATATTGAAAAATCAAAACCTACAAAATAAAAATATTATAAAGCTCTCAAATACCAAATACTTACTAGTTAGAATATATACCAAAAAAAAAACTTACAAACTTAAAACAAAATTAAAAATAAAATAAAATAAAAATTAACAAATAAAAGTGATAGTAAAATATTGATATCCAAAAAATTATAAGTCAGATTTTGATTAAATTTATACAGTATGTATATAACACAAATGTGCACATGCTATAAAAAATTTAGTAAAAAATAGTTTATGGATTAAAAAATATGATTGTTTTAACGGTCATTTATTCAAAAAATACATAGTCACTAAAAGAGTCATAATTTTTAAACTACAAATCATATTTCAATGAAATTTTGAGAGAATTAGGATGAAACCAGTAAGAACAATGTCAAAAAATATTAAATGGATTAAAAATTACAACTATTTTAACAAACATTTATTTTAGTAAAAAAATAGAAAATAAAAGTGGCAATCAATGTTTTGATCATAATTTCTAAAATATGCACCATTTACTCACAAAAATTTTGAAAGTTGTTCATAGGTCCAAGGCACACCTATTTAAAAAATTTAGATCAAAATAGTGAATAAAAAAAATTATTAGCTCTATATCAACTGTTTTTAATAGGAGAATAGAAAATCCTAACAAAACATATTAAAAGCCATTATAATCGTCTTATTATCTGTCCTACCGGGTATGCCATTATGTGAACAAAAAATTCATAGAGGAAATTATTATTATGTCAGTAATATGAAATTAAATCCAAATAAACACACTAAACACTAACACCTCTAGCCTAGACACTAAGGAGATCTTAGGTAACAAAAACTAAATGAAAGCACAACAAAAACATAAAAAACAACTCTTTTACTTTTCATAGGAGCTCCAAATGACTTTTTTGAATGGCCTACTTAGCTTGTGCATCAAAAATTCTTTGAAAATAGTTGTTTGAATCCTTATTTCCTTGGCACCTTAGCTTGGTTGTTGTTGTTTAGTTTAAGATTTGGGTATAGTAACATTACTTGTATGAGGCTTATGGAGCAAATGTTACATAAAAACTCTATAATATTCAAGCTTAGAAATGAAGAAGTATGACCTTGTATTTATAGTTTTACAAATTAACTCTTACACAAGGTGAGTTAAGGTTGAGTTGATACTAACTTCAGTTATGTTAAAAGTTGTCATGCGATTATGACTTTCAGTTACTAGTCATAGTTCTCAAATTAAAAGGTTGAGTTGAGACTAACTCCAGTTGAGTTAAAAGTTGTCATGTAATTATGACTTTCAGTTACTAGTCATAGTTATGAAATTAAAAGGTTGAGTTGAGACTAATTCTAGTTGAGTTAAAATTTATCATGCAATTATGACTTTTAATTACTAGTCATAGTTCTAGATTTAGAAGATTGAGTTGAGACTAAATCTAGTTGAGTTAAAAGTTGTTATGCAATTATGACTTTCAATTACTAGTCATAGTTCTTAATTTAGACATTTTGGGATATTTTGAGATATTTTGACAACTCATAAAGATAATTATGAAAGACTTGATATTTTAATTTTTTAATTTTTTATTTTTAGATATTCATTAATTGCAAATAGATAATAAAACTAAGCATTTAATCTTGTTTAATTAATTAAGATTTTTTTTTTTGCTATTTTAAGATTTGATAAAGTGTGCAAGTGCCTCACTTAATAGGTCCATAGGCCAAATTGATAGTTATGATGCTGCAAGGTGATTAAGGATGAATCCGTGAAAGGTTATTATTGCATACGAGATATTACCCTAAATATGGATGCCTCAACATAATTCTAAGCTTTGATGAATGATGCATGGTCAAATTTAAGATGTTCAGTGATTATTAAGCTTAATTTGTAATGTTTGGTAGGAATTAGTATGAGGTTCGATCAGAGGCTAGTTGTGGCCAATTTTGTGTGTCTACAGGGATCAACACAAATAATCACACTGATGGAATTACAATGCTCAAAGGCATTGAGATAGTTATAATAAGAGGTTTGAAGAATTTGATCATTTAAGGAGATTCAAAGATATTTTTGGATGAAATGAAGAAGGTATCTATTGGATTTTGGCACTTGAAAATGATCGTTGATGAGGCACAATGATTAATCAAGGATTTGGAAGAGCTCTTTATAGTCCACATCAAGAGGGATGGAAATTAAGTTGTTGATGAGAGTTATGAATGGGGGTGTCAATCTATTCTCATTCAATGGAGTACTTGATTAGTATTGGGATAAGGAGATACATAAGAATCTAAGACAATTGGTGATTAGAGATGCTAGGGAGTTTTTCTACCTCTTAGCAATAGGATCCTTGTGTTGACATAATATTAATCTTACAAAAGATATGAAAAGAACCTTTATAATTGTATTAATATAAGGATTGGTTAAAGATTAGAATTTAGTGATATTTTAAATGCTTTGATTTCTAATGAAACTCCAATATGGATCTCTCAAGTATGCAAGTGAAGATATCATTGGAATTTGAGGTGGTGGAGGCACCTAGATTTTTGGTGGGATGTGAGGGAATAGATAAATGATTAGATTGTCATTTAACCTTTCAATTACATTATATTCTTCTTCCTCCCTTGGTACTAGTATGGCATCTATAGTTAGTGTGAGAGGAAAGTAAAGCAATAAGGTGGAATAAAAGCTAATAGACAAGGTGATAAGTGATTTTTTCTCTAGAGTTTCTAGATATGGAGATTAAGAACCCTCACATGCACTTGGGTAGAAAGAGTTTGGACTATAGCTAAGGAATTAAATGATGCTAATGTCAATGACATTGGTAAATGAATAACCTCTTGGTTGATCTTGGTAAGTATCATTGAAATGTCTTTGACATGGCTCAAAGCGTGAGGATGCCAATGTAATGTCCAATGTTGTTCAAAGTTTTTAATCACATGAAGACCACATTGCCATGGTAAACACCTTATTTGCAACCCATGGTGAATCCTCCTTTCAACAAAATATGATATTGGATGGTATTAGATCTTTGATGTACGGTTGAAAGGAGTTGGTGGAGATGCATGGAATGCAGTTGTCTAAGAAGGCCATGGTGGAGATCCCACAATGTTGTCCCCATTCTTCTAGAAAGAGAGAGGAAGTCCATCATTATTGCCCTCATTCCCCCTATGAGAAGTAAGAATAATACATGATCATATAATGTGTCTTGGTAGAGTTGCTTATAGTAATGGAAAAAAGGAAGAAAAAATTGGTTTGCATAACTATGAGGAAAAGGGATTGTATAATTTGCTATAGGTACACTTTCAAGACTAGTTTAGAAAAAGAACATAATGATATTATAGACACATAAATTTGGTATTAGAAACTTGATAATGTCAGTTTTGACCAATTCTAAACATACATGGCTTGTGTGTACACAATTAACTCTTGCTCACATTCTCTCCTAGCCATTTATTTATCTATGGGCCCAGTCTTTCTGATTTGTTGTCATTCACACATGATTTCCCAAGTCTATGCTTAAATATTTAATTTTCCTTAATAGATTATCCCCTGATCCCAAATAATTGTTTCTTATATCCTAGACATGTTTGGCCACAGTCAGATGGATCTGATTAACAGACTCATTCCCCTATGTTGGATCCTTTTGCATGCCTCTAAATGACTCTCTTTCAAATTCAAACCCTTGCCTTCGGTCGACCCACACAATTTGCATGTCGACTTAGAGGGAAATTACTCAAAGAGTTAGTTATATATACAAGATTATCCTAAGGTCTTATTCACTTGGTCATTACTTGAAAACCACTTACACATTGAGGAATACATATGCACATCCTTGAGGCTTTGCCCTAAAGCATCAAAATCTGCAAACTTATCAAAGGAAAAACCACCAAGTCAAGTCTAAAATCTATTGAAAGGTCAGAATCAAAAGGTGTCAAGTGTCGATCACTACACAAGTTACACTGCATACTAGTGGATCACCATTGAGCACATAGTTACGTGGGAGAACTAATGATTTTTAAGCCCTCTCTAGAGGATTAAAACATAGGCAACACTCAAATACTCAATGGGGGGTGGTCGGGGTCAGTTCAACCCATTCTCTCTAACCCTTTTTTATAGGTAAATGTAGATTTAAAATTGGAACTAGGGTTTCAAGGTGAATAAATATGGATTTGAATATGTGCACAAGATTGAACCTCTGATATTACACACAATACCTATTTACTGCTAGGTGCAACACTCTATGATAGAACTATTTGACACTTTTCATAGGGATAGATTCAACAAAGAGCAGACACATATGATTAATACAAGCATCCATGCATTATCAGATCCATCCAAATAGGTTTTGACAGTCACTTTCCTAATCCAAGTGACCACATATCCATTTTGGGGCATTTCTGATGATTGTACACTATCACAAGCTAGAAAAAAATAAAAACAAGCTAAGTACCCAATCCTCTTAGTTAATTTATATTTGTAGTAGGTGTAATAAATTAGTCTTACTCTATTAGTTATAATCAAATATGCATAATTTATACTTATATTATACAATCTGAATAGTCTCATGTTTTAGCTTGTTTAGAACACTAAATTCAAAATAAATTAAAAATATATTATTGAAACCTTTATCCTTGAAAAAAAACTATAGGTTTCCCTTAGGGTTTCATTCTACCTTTTTTAGGGTTTCAAACTTTTATGTTAGGTTTTCAAACCTAATTTATTATTTCCCCTATTCACATAAACATGATGTACATAGTTTATACTTTTTATTTCAAGCTATGATAGTCATAATTACATGTTGCTTGCCTAAAATATGTAACATCTTTCATAACTATGTATTGAAATGGATCAATTTCATGTGCAATAAAACTAAGGATTAAACTAATGATGAGTAATACTTAGCTCTCATTGGTAGTTCCTATTGTCTAAATATACAATATGAGATGCTTCTAGTGTCCACTAGACATCAAAAGGAATCTATGACTCCTTTCATTCCTGCTCTCCCTCGATCTCAAGGTCATGATAGCTACCATCCCACCCCCATTATTCACCTTAGGCTTATATTGAATTCTGCAATCCATGCCTTTACAACCAAAATAGGTAGGGTGCCCTATCATGCCCAACAAAATGAAGTCAATTGAAATGTTCCTCCTCATCCCCTTCCACCTCCCATGATGCCAAAAAATTTAACCATCAAGTACAATATCATTGATCAACTTAAGAACATCAAAGGTAAGATCTCCATATTAGAGTTAATCAAGAGGTTAACTATTTATAAGGATATCCTATATGCAAGATTACATGACACATCTTTACCAAATGATGTGGAACTTTCCCACTTTACATTTGTTGTCAATACATTGAAGAATAGTGAAGACATGATATCTTTTAAAAAAATTACTTGCCTACTTAGCATATTATTGTAGGTGAAGGGTTGATGTTGCTACAAGATGAATCTTGTGCAAACTCACGCCTAAGGCTCGACCCTTTGTTGACTATGTTCTCTGCCATTTCATCATGGTATTTCTATGGGATTTGATGGCATTATTATAGCTTGGGCATTGGTTTTTATTCTTTCAAACTGTGTTCTTTATGCATTGGGGTTATTTTCAGCTTGCCTTGGTTCTTTTATGATTTTTTCTTCTGGTGGTTCTGCATTGCCTTCTAGGGTTTTTTAAGTGGTTTGAATGGGGTCTAGTTTTCTAGAAGCTACACATAGGGATCTACTAGGCACTCTAGGGTTTTTTATTTCTCCTCTCCTTCATGGGTTACTCCTATGGTTCTTGATTCAGATTCTCCTCCTAACCTAATCACTATAGGGGTAGTCTCTGATGTTCCTTTGGTTGAGTTAGGTAGTGCGATTCTGTTGGTAGCAATTATTTGTCAATTTCAAAAATTTTGGTCGAGCACAATGAATTTACATTCCTGGATTTAAAAGCATTGGAAACCTCTTCTGGTTAAGACTTTCATTATTCATCCTTGTGCTAAGGGTTTTTTCATTATTGTCTGATCTTCCTCTTCAGTGGGCCCTTGGACTTGGGGCAAAGCCTTTTGTGTATGAAATGATGGTTCCCTGCCTTCAACCTAATTATTAAATCCTTTGTTATTGCTCTTGTTTGGGTTAGATTACCTTCTTTGCCTCTATAATTTTCACAGACTTCTTCTCTTCAGGTCATTGGTAGTTCTCTTGGGAAATTTGTCTCCCTCACTTCAGAAACTAAATCTCAAATGCAAACTACTTTTGATTGATTGTGCATTGCCATGGGTTTATCCAAAAAACTACCAAAAATTATTAAAAATAAATTTAGTGATAGAATTTGGACTCAAAATTTAGATTATGAAAAAATAATTTTTTGATGCAGGAGATGCTTTGCTTGTGGTCATTTAGCTAACAATTGCCCTAATAATTTTGTTGGTCAACCTAATAGCAAGTTTATTTCTAGAAATTCTATAACTTGGTGGAAAAATGTTGATGTGGAGCATCTAATTGTCTTTGGTAAAGATAGGAATATGGATTATAGAGGTAGAGATAATATTGAACCCGTAGACTCATTAAAAGCATCCTTTCCTCCTTTGGTGGTATCCTCTAAGTTGTTATCCTCTTCTTCTCTTTCCAAAAATGAGGCTTCTTCTGTAAAATGGGTTCTAATTTAGATTTTTCTATTTAGCAGTCACCCCAAAGTTCATTGGATCACCCTTAGCTTGTTCTCAGTCCCTCCTATTTAAGGGCTACTTTTATGAAAGTCTTGGATTTAAGCTCGGTCTCTCCTTAGCAGGACAATATGGTTGATGATTCTAAAGGATGGACAAATGTCTCTAACAAGAAACATCATGCTTGTAAAAATCATATGTGTCACATGTAACTTTGCACACATAAGAAACTAATAATCTCATAAGTAGGGTGTGTTTAGCTAGTTTTTGGTCTATTAGTTTGGAGAGTGGTTTTTGTTGACCATTTTGGTCTTACAGGCCAAAATTTGGTCTCCCTTTTTGGTCTCCTTTTCCTTTTCCTTCCATTTTCATGCCCAAACATGAAGGATAATGTAGGAATATACTTCTGCAATTCATTTTTTCCTCTTGGCAATGCAAAAGGCTCAACTTCAAGCATTTGGTATGGAAAGAATAGGCCGAGTTGGAAGGAGTGATTATATAGGAGTTTGCAAAAGGTGCTAGTTTCATGAGAGTTCCAAAGTTGAGTGCAAGTTTTGTGTTTTCAAATGTCCAAGGAGCTCCATGATGTGTTCTCGGGTCTGACTGAGCAAATAAACTACTTTAGAGGGCTTTTAATTGGCAATATGAACCAAGTTCAAAAGGCCAAAGGATCATTTTCAAAAGCCCGAAGGGCAAGCGCCCTTGTAGAGGGTAGGAAGGTGCCAAATGGGGCTATTCAAGCAGGTTTTGAAGGACATATTGGGGCCCAAGTGCCCTTGCGGAGGGTAGGAAACACTTAAAAAGGGCAAGGTTTTCTTCAAAAAAGTGGACAAGGCAAAGACAAAGGATTCCTTCAAACATTTTGTCTGAAGGAAATCCAAGGAGTAGACAAAGGTTGAATTCCTTCGAACAAAATGCTCGAAGGAATTCCTTCAGACATTTTGTCTGAAGAAATTCACAAGGCAAAAAACTAAATGGAAGAAA
The DNA here is from genome assembly GCA_037957365.1 of Torreya grandis. Taxonomy (NCBI): domain Eukaryota; kingdom Viridiplantae; phylum Streptophyta; class Pinopsida; order Cupressales; family Taxaceae; genus Torreya; species Torreya grandis. The sequence goes on from JARHVA010002598.1 coordinate 1,101,460, forward strand.
ACCCTTCGAAAAGAAATCCGTAGCAAAATGCAAAGGGGAAATTCTTTTGGACAAAAGTTTGAAGGAATTCCTTCAGACTTTTTTTCCGAAGGAATTTGCCTAAAGGGAAAGCCTGACTGAAAGAAAGCAAACAACAAAACATAAAGGGAACATTTCCTTCAGACAAAATGTTTGAAGGAATTCCTTCAGACATTTTGTCTGAAGGAATTGAGAGGCCAAGGCAGCCCGAAGGATCCTGAAGGGCAATTGCCCTTACGGGGGGACTCTCGACTGCCAAGGGGACCTTACTCCAAGCCTCAAAGGGAAACCCTCCCTTCAAAAAAGGGTTCAATGACAAAGGCCCAGACAAAGGTAAAAAAAAGGAGAGATAACACTTCGGAAAGAAAGTTTGAAGGAAATAAAGTCTGAAGGAAAGTGAAGCCAAAGAAAAGAAATCTGAAGGAAAGAAAGCTAAAGGAATTATCAAAGGGATGATGGGCCCTTAGACATCAAATTTAGCATTGCAAAATAGCTGTTGGAATTCAAACATCTAGTGATGTCCCTGCAGATGTCAAATTCACAGCAATGAAATAATTGTTGATCTTTAAATGATTGAGCACAAATTTAAAGGATTTCAGAGGGCTTAAGGCCAAAAGGAGACCCACCGAGAAAGGGGCCCAAAGATCCAAGGATTGATATAAGATATCCCCAAGGGCTGAAGGTGCCAGGAAAAAGACAAAAGCTGGAAAAAGACAAAGGCTAAGAATGAACTCAATGACCCACTAAGAAATGAGCCCAAAGAGCCAAGAGCAGATATGGACAAAATAGTCCAGGTGGTAAAAGGGAAGCGTTGGTAGAAGAGTTATTACAGTGGTTGGAACAAACCCTATGAAATGGTCATCAAGGAGCACAAATAGTAAATGGCGTGACCTTTTTCCTCATTTTGCATTGATGAGCAGACAATTGCGTGAGTGTCTTTAAAGAGTGGTCTTGTTTGTAGACAAAAGGGGTATGGCCCATGCTTTCACATAATGTTTGATATAACTTTGAATGCCAAAGTCAAGGCTGGCAGCTGACACAGTGTGTTCTTTCAGTGACTTCCTTTTCTCAATGTTTTTAATGTAGCATGGGCCACTTTTAAAAAAGGGCACCATTTGCTTCCTCTTTCTCTATATATATTGTAAAACTCTCATTTGAGAAGGATATCTCTCATTTTTTAAGGTGAAGCCCTGCCAATTTTTCACCTTGAATCAATAGAATACATTTTTTACCTCTATTTGGCTGGATATATCTCTGAGTGTGCCTGAGTATTAACCTTGTGTTCAGTCATTTTCCATAATGCTTTCACAAGTTTGATACCAACATACCTGGTATAGACAAAGCACCATTCCTGTAGGTAACAAGAAGTGATGTATCTGGAGTGCAAAGGCAGAAGGGGGTTACCAGACAGTGTGTTTTCCTACAGCGCCTGTGGTAAGTTCATTTTCTGTGTGTCTTCATTAAGCGTCCCTGATTGAGCTCCCTACAGTATGGTCTTCTAGTAGATAAAGTGTATGTATGTCCTCTTTTGATATAAACTATGAGTAAATGAGTAGATCAAACTTTTTTGGTGCATCACCATATTAACCTAGGTTCTATTTTCAGTAATCCTTTTCTCTTTTCAACCCCCCCACTATATATATTAGCAGTATTAGTGAAATAACTTAGAGATGCATCAAAGGGATCTAGCCCTTATCTAGAGATTCTCCCCTCAATTTTTCTAGACCCATAGGCAAGAGAGGAGTCTCCATTGTACTGCATGGAAGACAGAAGCTCAGCCTTCTGTCAAGGGTGTAATCCACAGCATCAACAATTTTTTGAGCTTGACAAGTGGTTGATGTTATTGTTCTTTAGATTGGTTATTTTTGATCATGTATTTTCTACCGAAGATAATTTTGGTGGCTCTGATATTATTCATTGCATCGATAAACCAAGCTTTGTTTGGTTTTTTTGAGTTTTATATTGGGCAAGGGACCTGTTAAACCCTATTATCTATATAAAAAAAAAATCTTAAATAAGGGATTCAAACTTGTCTTGATAAATAATGGATTAGGATTTAATATATGTAACATCACATTTTTAAACACAATGGGTGTCAATATAGACTATTGAAAAATCAGATAATAACATTAGAGGATTTGACAATGTTCCTTACCAAGTGCTAGTAAAAATTACTTTGAAATCACAATAGGCCCTTAGACACTACCTACTATATTTCATGTGATGCCAAATCACTTGCATTACAAACATAAATTTAGGTAGAGCTTAGATTCATGCAATGAAAATTGTACAATCTACTTTATATTGGTGCATAAAATTTGTAAATGAGGGACATTTATACATGTCCTATAGATAATCAACCTTTCAAATGCTACGAAGTAGCAAAACCTAGTGATGAATGTTGTCTACAATAAAATGCTCTTTGGTCTACCATACTACCTCCATCACAAATCATATCACCATAAAATATACATACATTTGAAATTGGGGAATCATGCAAAGCTAAAAAAAGAAGAACCAACTCTAGATATATTAATGAAGCATACAAAAAGGACACAATCAAAGAAAAGATACTAAATTTTCCCTTACTATTCAATTCAAGTGATCCAAATAATATATTCATATAAGAAGATGATAGCAATGATGAGAATAATGAGATGCCAATAAACATAGATCAGTATATGTCTCATTTAAATTTTACACTATTGGGGTTCATATTGTTACTATAGCTTCGGTGCTGGAGTCTAGCCCAATGAGCTAATGCACTAGCCCTTTCACACAAGATCATGGTCTTATGTGCTCACTTAAAGTGCATAGCTGGAGACCACTTCCCATAGGTTTTGTTTCTCAGTGTTATTTACTTATTCATATTCTTCCTTTTATGTATTTAAATAGATACTTCATAAAAGCATAAAATAAACTACTTGATTCTGATGTTTCCAAGCTCTGCCACCATGTCTATACAGACTACTATCATCAATAGTTAACATTGTTACTTTAGAAAAAGAAATGGTAAGTTAGGTTCCATACTAAGTTCGAGTTATTACTCTCAACTTGATACAACACATTTAGCTATCATGAACACATGAAAATTATTTATATCTGTAAATCATATATTAAGTGTGAGCATCCAGAAATCAACCTTTTTTTATTCATTATAACAGGGATATTTATACTTATTTATCCCTGACCAAGTGTTTACATCATTAAAGGCAAGAATAAATAACCAATGGACTCTCAACAGACTGAGAGTCATGGCTCTTAATCAACTAGTTTTTTCTAAGGACCCGACCCTTTGTGCCCCCTATATACTTGCACTATGTTTTATGCTTGCTACCATGTGTTTCTCTATTTATAAGTTGGTGTAAAACTTTCGATGAATAAGGTCTAGGAGTCCCAAATGAATCATTCCTTAACAGATCCTACTTCCCATGCACTCCTCAAGTCTTCTGCTTCATCTCTAAATTTTATGTTCTCAAGTTCCTCTTAACTAATTCTTCTTTGACTAGGTCCTCTCGCATTGGGACTTCCATGCCTTTATCCTCTCATGTCCTATAGGTTGCATGCCACAGTGCTTCTATGCCTATCAAGTTCCATGCCATAGTCTTTCCCTACTATGGTCCTTCTGTGCCATGCTGGTCTTATGCCAAAATGGATAGTACTTAGCCAAAATTTGGGGCCAACATTACCCCACACTAAGCTCTTAGTCTATCTCAAACTAAGATGTGTTAGCGGCCTTTGTAAAAAATTCAGGTCCCATCTACTCGATCTCCTCCCTAACATTATCCTAATGTGACAATTCCTCAAGTATCTTGGCATTTATTTATTCTATGGTCTCCTTCAATCTCTTCATTTCCTTGGGTTGGCTAGAGGTCTCATTGGCCTTCTTGACTAGTTTGTCTAGGGACATAGTGGCATATTTCTAAATGTCTTCAAGTGTTGATACTTCCTTGACAACCTATCCTTAGAGGGATAAATTTTTTGCATTCAATTCTTAATGATGAGTATTGATGGTTTCCTCCATCATCTCCACATCTTTGAATGCCTTAGCACACTTGGAATGTCCCTTATTAAGAATGCAACATCAACCAACTACTGCCTCTAGGCTTCTTTAGCTTGGAACTGAGCCTCCAAGATTTTATTTGGGCATTCTAGCCACTCAAAAAATTCATCCAAAATGGGGATGACTTCCCCAACCCTTTTTAGGGCATGCTTGCATACTTATATTTCCTCGGTGAACTGATCTACTAGCTCTAGTCCCTCATCTTTCAATGTGGGATGCTCCTTACATCACTTCAACAAGAGGTTCACCAAGATTTATAACTTGCTTGTGGCATCCCCATCAAGAGGTACATCATCTACCAGCGCTAGATCCTGTTCCAAAATTTATTTGTAGATTTTTAATATTTTAACTTTTTTCTATGTGGCCTCTTTGACCTGTTGTTTTAGAGTAGCCACTTCCTTGATGAGTGCCTATTTGGTGATAACTTATTTATTATACATACCCATGATTTGGGCATGTTTTCTCTTGATAGGACACACATCAAAATCTAATAGAATATTCTATCATGTAACCTCCATGGCCAACTTAAAAAATATATTGCTCACTAGAATAGGGGGGATCTTCTAGGGATCCACCCATAATGGCTTGGCCAGTGCAAGAGCATCAAGTCCTAAGGAGAGGCTATATTGAGGGAGCTCAGATTCTTGCTATTCATTATAGAAGGTGAAGTGAGATAAATGTTTAGAGAAGGTGGAGGTGGAGGGACTTGCAGTGGTGGTGACTTGGGTGGAGATGGTCAAAGAGGTGAAGGGCATGGTGGAGATGGGCATGATGGAGAAGGGCTAGGTGGGGATGTGTGAGGTGGGTATGAGTACGGTAGAGATGGTCATGGTGGAGAAGGGTGAGGTGGAGATGGACACAGAGATGAGGGGCCTTATTGTAGAGCTTGGGTAGTCTTATACCACTTTGGTGGTACCTGTTGACCACTCACACTGGCATCATACTTAGCCTTATTTTTCTTCTTTAATGGTGGTGCTAATGGAAGCTTTTCCTTAAGGTCTCCACCCTTTGGACCCTTTCGAGGGTGAATCATATAAAAAAAGTTATGCACTTGCTCTCCCAAAATTATCTATTTGACCTTTATGTCCATCAGGTCCATCTCATTCCTCTCCTGATAGGCTTTTTTACCTAGATATACAAACATTTTTTGAAGTGTGTGAATTTCTAAGTCTATCTTCTTGTCCTCCAGGGTAATGGGTTATGAATAATGGATATGATTCATGGAATCGATGAAGTACCACACTAAGAAGGCATATGGTAACTTCTACCATGCAGAAATATCTTTAAAATAGATCATACTTATTCACATGAGGGAGAAGTACTGCCTTACTACAAATTAGGCTTGCTCACTAGCCAAAGGGGGTAAATCCTTCAAGATGCACCACTCATTTTTGAATGCCTCCTTCATGCTATCAAACTAGTACCTCATCTTAATTTTTTAGGAGGGGGTGATGTGTTGAGGGAATGTGAACACCTTATAGCACTCAATAGGGGACCTATGTATGGGCGGGTATGTCCACTCCAACCCTCCCAAGTTGTAGTCCAGTATGCTAATCTCATCAAAGACTAATAATAGAAGAAATACCCCCATGGAAACCTATGTTTGGGGATATTATGGGTTTTATCTACATATTCAACAATATTTTGACTAAAATACATGGTCTAATTATATTATAAGCCTTGCATGACCTAGTGGGTAATGTATAGGTGTGCCATGTCAACTTCCTTCCATTGATCAGTCCCACCAATCTTAGTCATAATGATTCATGTCACAACCTTGAGGATAAGATCTTGTAGGTTCTTGATATGCATGGTGTGGCCCTAATTTTGGTATATGAGCACCATATAAGTTTTTTAGACCTCTCTAGTGTTTACCAAGTCATCAGCCACATCTAACCTTGAGCACTGTAGTCCCATGACCTTATTTATCCTCTCAGGTATGATCTTCATACTACACCCAAAAAAATAGATATAGTCCTCATGGACACACGAGAGAAGGAAATAAATCACCTCTATGGGTTTTCCAAAGTATGGTAGAACAAAAATTTGGAATAACCCTGCAATGTCTAGCACGTTGAAAATCTTGAGATCAAACACCACTTGGTTCTTGTTGTTCTAGCACTTGACTCGATAGTCATTTTGAAGTTTGACCTCTTTTATAGGTTACAGATGGTTATAATCAAATATTTTGTAAGTGGACATCTTGGAGATCTAATTATCTATGTGTAATACTGATTTTGAACACTACATTTCATCAATCAAAAGATGTGGGGGTAGTGATGATTGAGTTTTATTTGCTGGTCATGTCATGTTTGGTTCCTCTCTCTGCATGCTAAACTTGATCTTCTAGAGTCTCTTCCTTAATGAAAATTGTGTCTCCTCCACATACCTCCTCTTACTCTAGTATTGTGGGTAACGGTTTAGTTCTCAAGGCCTTTTTCATATGCCACATCACCTTTCAAAGAGCCCAAAGGTTGATGCATGACTGTCCAATGTTTTTAAATGAATATGTGGTTGTGGTTAATGACTTTGGATTTTTTATCTTGAGTACCCTCTAATGGTGGAATTCTAAAACCTATAACTTATAAGCTCTCTCTATCATGGTTGTGTCTTAAAGTTACCCCTGTGTTTCACTTAGAGAGAAGTGACACTTTCTTGAATACCTATATTAAATCGTGACTTCTCAATACTCTAGATCTAGTATTCTATTGTTCGGCTTTTCTATTCACTTGTTATCGACTCTTCATCTCTATTAATTGTAATTAAACACAAAGGTAAAGAGCAAAAAGAAGTTAATTGGCCAATTTATAGGCTCAAGGGGGGTTCACCGTCATCACTACATTCTCTTCACCCATCACCTCATGTCATTAATGTGGATATTTAATGACCACCATGATTTGATCATTGATTTTGACATTTAATGCTTTTAATGGTATTTTCACATCATGTTATTAGCACATTTCTTGCCATAACTATTTTTTTGCATTAATGGCACATCCTATCTCGTGCTTTCCTTTGAAGTGGATGAAAACTATGTCCTACACTTTCCTTGTTATGAAAAACAACTATCTTTTAAAATCCAAACTAATGGCTAGAACACTCTATCCTTAAGATTCGTAGTTCATGTGACTTAAATGACTTTCACACCCTTAACACTTTTCATGCCTAGATTCCTTGCGTGCCTTAAGAACCTTGCGTGCTTATGTAATTTATGCACTTATGAACCTTTAAATTAAGATTTCAAATTTATTTTACTCCACACTAAAATGAGTTGTGGTCCTCCATGAAAAGAAAAAAAAAACATCAAGGAGAATTACATTAAGAAATGTTTGCATGCAACAAAAGTAACATTTTTATTAAAAATAGGAAATCTTGAACTAATGGCAAAATCTTTATTGATTACAATACTTCAACTATTCTGAAGTGAAATACGTCCGGAGTTGACTTCCATTATAATGGCCAGGAAGGAACTGGCCATCCAGCCTTTGTAATCAACATTCTATAGTAGGTTAAATGCTATAAACAATGAAAGGACCATTCTAATGAATTTGAAGTTTTTTAGATCAATGCACAAACTTGGAGTCATATAGTAAGACCTTCATGCCCAGAGTAAAAATTTCTTGCTTTAAGTGGCAGTCTTGCCATACCTTCTATTTTAATTTTTACACATCTTAAATCTAATGAGTGAGGAAATGAGATTCATCAAGTTGTAATAAAGCATATAAGCATGCTTTCAAGGATGCCTCTTCATCCAATTGTCCTACGTGCACTATATAGAGAGATGGTACTAAAAACTTAACTAGTAGGACTGATTCTTTACCGCATACCAAATTGAATGGGGTACTTTGTTCAAGCATTTGTAAGTTGCTCGATAAGCCCATAAGACTGCAGATACCCTATCATCCCAGTCTATTTGGATAATGTTACAAATCTTCATCAGGGTGGTGCCTAGAATCTTATTAAAGGCCTCGGTAGTGTCATTGGCTTGAGGGTGGTATGGCATAATTTTATGATGTGCAATCATGAACTCATTTAGTAAGACCTAAATTGTTTCTTTCAAGAAATAGGTAGCATGATCATTAGTGAAAATTAGTGGGAATCCAAATTGAGTTATGATATTCTGCCAAATGAAGTGTGTAGCAGTGGTGGTAATACAATATTTTATTGGTGCAGCTTCAACCCAACACATGAGGTAGTCAATTGTTGTGATGATGTACTGAGAACCTATTATTCATCTAGCTAGAGTGATGGGTCCAACAAAATTAATGGCCCATTTATCAAATGATTCTTGAGAAGGAATTGGTCATAGAGGCATGACATCTATTTGATTAGGTTTTCCTAATGCTGACATATGTCACACTATCTAACATACACTTTAGCATCTTGAAAGAGAGTAGGCACCATAATCCATCCAATAGAATCTTATGCACAATAGTATTTCTAGCATAGTGTCCTCCAACAATACCTTCATGAAATTATTGAAGTACTTTAAGATGCTCAAGTTGTATAACACAACATCTAAGAATCTCATCACAACCAAGTTTGTAAATATCCCCTCCTATGAGTTAAAATAGTGTGGTGTAGACCATGAGTTACTTATTGGCCTGAGGAGTTAGATAATCAGGTTCGAAGCCAGTGGTCAAAAAGTTGGTAATGTATTCTAGCTCCTCAAGTAGATGAGTAACATGGAAAAGTTAAACATCAGGTAATTCATCCTCTATACCACATGGTGGTTCTCCAGACTCAATTTAGGATAGATGGTCAGGTCCACAATTGACTTTCCTAGGTTTCACCATAACAAATAATTGGAACTCTTAGAACTACATGATCTAATGGCAAATCTATCTATGTAAGACTGGTTTATTGATGAGGTAATTAAAATCCTCATTATCTATATAAAAGACAAAAGGAGTGGCCAATAAATACTATTAAATTTTTTGTAGAGCATAAACCATCAATAATGCTTCACTCTCTGTAGTGGTGTAGTTCCTTCTGCTAGGGTGAGTTTCTTGCTAGCAAAGTAGATTAGATGATCTAGGTGACCTTTACTTGGTTGTGCAGGATTTCACTAAAGACCATCCTATATGCATCGACATGGACATGAAATGGTTTTGTCCAATCCAGAAACTAGAGGACATGAGCGGTGACTAGTTTTTCCTTTAGTGTCTCAAAAGCTTCTTTACATGAGCAAGTCCATATGAAGCACTCATTATGCTTTAGAATTTCCTCTAGGGGCATGATAATCTTTGCATATCTAATAATGAATTTTATATAGTAATCGGTATGGCCCAAAAAGGTACAGACCTCATGCTAAGTCATGGGCAATGGGAGGCAAATAATAATAGACACCTTTATCAGGTCTACCAAAAGTCTTTCCTTACAAATAATATGTCTTAAGAGCACACTAAAAGGTGTAGAAAATAGGCACTTATTTAAGTTCAAAAATATTTTTAAGAACTGACAACACTCAAGCATAAACCTTAGGTTAGAACAATGGTCCTTGACTAAACCATAAACTATCCAATCATCCAAGTAAACTTGAAGAAACTTATGGATGAAATCCTTAAAGGATTCAACAACTATTTATGAGAACACCATCGGGGCATTCTTCAACTTGAATGATCCCCATTCAATGGTAAATTTTATCTTTGATTGGTCTTATTTAGCTATCTATACCTGATGGTATCTTAAGAAGTCATCTGTGAAGGTATATATCTCACATCCAATAACACTTTCAAGAATTTCCTTTAGGAAAGGTGTTGGGAAGGGGTCAGTGATATAGGATGGATCTAGTACTCAGTAGTCTACGCAAGAAATATGGATGCATCCATATTTATTGATACTAATCACCATAGGAATAACCCATTCATATTCATCAATGGGGGTGATTACTCTAGTGCACAACATATTGTTGATTTCCTCTTTGATGCACACTTTTATATTAGGATTCATTTTTATATGGCCACTTTCTGATTGGTCGAGCACCGTCAATCAGCTTGATATGCATCTTTCCTAAGGATGGATGGACACCCTTCATTTCACTATGTAATATCCATTTCAGTCTAGTAATTTCCTACTGTATCCATCTTTGGTTCTTGTTTCATGCTGATATTATGCTAAACAGTGTGAATGGGCCCATTGTAAGAGTTGTCCAGATTGGTGCCAGTATCATGAATAACTCATGTGCCATAGCCTATAGGGACATCCAAATGAGTTATCAAAGGATGAAGTGAATTAGATCCTTCACCTTCTATTATATGAAACAGTAGCTTCTATTTACCTAGACATATTTCTTCACATCAGTCTTGATCAAGGATTGGGTCTGGTGTAGAGACAACTTGTGCTAATGATTCATTAAACAGATGTAGAGGTTATTCAAGAGCATGATGGATATTAATTATAATAACTTCAATGGGACTTGGGTCACCAAAAATTACTTCACTATGATTTGGAGGGTGAGGCGTAAATCTATTCTTGGAAAAGAATAAAATAGGGCCAATTTCATGTTTTCCTTCAAGAGATGCCAAAATTGGGTTCCCATGTGTCATTATTCATAAACATACCATGCCCTTGCCCATGTATGTAAATTTCTATAGAATGCATGCACCCAAAAGTACTCTAGTAGGTATGACTCTTCATTTCTCCACATTTTATTGTAAGCTTCTATATGGGGTTCAGGTGCTAGTACTTCACTATAACTGATTGCTCCCCTAACTTTGTTGTCATGATGGAACCAATGATGCAAGGTAGAGCATACTTGGTCCCAATGAAGGAGTCACTCATGATGGGTTTGCCACCATCTTGTAGCTATACCATCTAAGAGTGAGATAATGACTTCATACAATCATTTTTAGTGTTATAGAATTATTTAAGGCACTGTATGAAGTCATATACCTCTATTTGTCCATGGAACTGTGGAGCCTCATCGAGTCTTTCAATAGGTTGTTATATGATTGGTCCCCTCATAACTTAACTAGTGACAAAGTGCATAAACTTGTGACATTTATGAAACTTGCATGGAATGGTCTCTTAAGTTCTAATTGCACTACACACTCATCCAGTGAGGTCATAATTGCTATGTGCACAATAATTACAAGCATTATTTGTAATGTCAGAGAGGGACTAAGTGTTTGACCATTTTAGAATGCCATCAAGATTTGGATCATTTTTCTCATCATCTCTCATAGTGATATTATAGATGTGGTTAAAATCATCTTCCACATTGATAGGTTTTATATAAGAGGGCCCCTGTGTTTGATCCAAGGGAGTAACAATGCGTTGGTCAGTGTTCTCAAAACTAATATATTGCTTCTTAAAAATCAAATCTACATTATTTTCATAGCACCAAGGCCGTCCCAATAGAGATGGGAAGTCATCTACATCAACTAATTTAATAACCTCAAAATCTACCTTGAAGGGTACCCCAAGTATATCAACTGTGGCATTCTTAAGGACACCTATTAATAAAACATGAGTCTTTTTAGCCATGAACAACACATGAGGTGATGTCTACAATGTTGGACTAGCCATTTTTCACCAGGAATCTTTTGTAAGGACATTCACTTCTGTACTAGTGTCAACTAGTATGTCCCAAATTACCCATCCATCGATCATAGTATTGACTAGTATCTCTCTATCTTCTAGGGGAAAAGGGAATAAGAGTTTCCTACCTTTGAGCATGATTCAAATGATGATCCTAAATCTATCAAGTGGCTTGGTGTTGAGCATCATATTGTGTTTTTTCTTGATTCTTAAGCCAAACACTCAGTTGTGGGATAATGTCCTCATCTAACATGCGCTTGCATCATTCCTAGAAGTCATCACACATCACATTTTGTGGTTCAACTACCCTTTGCACAACAACACATTATGTTACTTCTTTGTCTTTAAGTAATTGAATCTCTCCTTGGAGTTTTCATACCAATGCCATAATATCTTTGAAGACATCCTTTTGCTACTGAGCATCAAGATACTTTATTGATTGTGGTTCTTTACGATGAAAATTTTTAATAGAATTTGATATAGATTGAGACTGTCCACTGCACATGGTAATTTTCACTTATTTAATAGTTGGGGTTCCTAAACATGTGTGCCATTATGGTTTTTAAACTCATATCATGCCAATACCCTTTTCATTTAGCTCCTTAGTGATAGTTGCATATAATTTAGGACACTCTTTCAACTAGTGGTCCTTTTTATAGAAAACACATGTAGGGTAGTCCAAATAATATTTTTGGTAGTGGTCTAGGGATCCACATTTGTAACATTTCCTAGGCAAGAAATGACCACCTCCTCATCTTTATTCTCTGTATCCACCATTATCTTGGTTGTTCACTACAAAAGTCTAGCACACAATGTGCACTCATACTTCATGGATGTCACTAATCAGTTGATGACATATCTTAAAATATTCAGACACCTTTGAGTGTCTTGCTCATTTCAAAAGAGGGCAAGAATGTACATCATGTTATTCATGATAGATTTCACATGATTGCTTCAATATAGAGTGGATGTTCTTTCACAAGTAGTTACTTCAAGTGTGACCTTCAGATTCATAGTCAGTGCACCAAAGACCACTACAAGTATCATGTGCATTATTTTTAGTTAATTTTTCAAGTTGTGACACCATTGAAGCTCTCTAAGCTTTCATGAATGGACTGATCCCTGTATCGATACTTCCAATTGCTTCAGTATGGAGGGAAAATTCCAAGGATTTATGTGGGTTAATGAAAGTCTTTTGAGACAATATTCATCAAAAAAGTAGTAAAAAATCTCCCACAAACCATTATGCATACTGTGTAACATTGATTTCAAAGGATAGATTTGATAAGAACATTTTAAACCTTGTGTCATACTCTTGCACACTTTCAGTAAGTTCATGTTTGATGTCCTTCAACATGGCTATGCTTTGTTATTCAAATTATGGAATGTCAAAATCCTAAAGAAATGTTATTTTAAGTTGATCATAGTTAATGATAGATTGTTGATAATCAAAGTTTCTATACCATTTATGCATGTACTCCAAAAGTGTAATTATGAACTATATGGCTTTACACTTAGAAGAGGTGATGCCTTGTGCCCTCCAAATAAGTTCACATTTATTGACATACTCAGATACATTCTCCATGATTTTATATTCTAGTAATTGAAGCATCATTTAATAATATACCATTATTGGTTGAGGTGCCTAAATGGGTGGTTTTTGAGAACCTCCATCCCCTGTTCCTTGAGGGGGAAGTCCATTACCTCCTCCTGTGCCTCCAATAGTAATGCTCATGATTTGGGGCATGGTAGTTAGGTGATTAACCAAACTTGGGCCTATAATATGTCCACTTTGATGGCTAATCCATCTAGGCATCCTAAATTATGCCATGAAATTCCCTTGAAAAGGGAAGGAAAATGTTAAGTTTGTATGTGTGTCAAATAACTCAATTCCAGTATCCCTTACTAGATCAGTCTTTGATTCCACACTGTCTATGTCCCAATTATGTATGTGTACTTTATCTGATTCAAGAGCATGAGCATGCACTATGGTTGGTGAGCCTGGTTGGTTCAGACTTGGTTCTTCAGTTCTTATAGTCTAGATAGTTTCTACTTTGTATGATATTAATGGCATAGGGCATGACTCAAAAGTGATGGGGTCCTCTTTATGTGTTTTTTCTTCCCTACAGATCCTAACAACACTTCCTAATTTTTCCCAGTCCCCTCCCACTCCACTTACTCCTATAAGCCTTTGCCTACCTTCATCATACTTCTACTTTCATAATGCCAATTGACTAGCTACCATTATGAACCCACAATATTTTACCAACTCTTCTTTACTCCCCTCCTAAATGTGTGACTTGTGCATAGAAGGATTTATCTCTCCATTGGCATAGTATCAAGTCCCAAATCAACAAATAACTTCTTGATTTATTAATCAAAATGTCTAATGTAATGACCACATGGTTCTTGAAAGAATTGAAACTTGGCTTCTTCAGGACATGAATAGGTGGTTACAATGTACTCGTGAATGTAGATATTCAAAACTCCTTTCCACCAAATGTAAAAATCTCTAGTCCATGGGGTTCTAAGTCATGCTAAATCTCTTTGTCACTCTAGGGTCCAATACTATCTTTTCCCAAGGTTTTATGACCGTCCTTGATCATATGCAAAGAGACAAGTGTGAAAATGAACTAGGATCTCAACAAAGAAAGTTTCATATATTGCACTATAGAGATTCTGCTCTACCCATTACCATGTAGAAAATCTTGGTTCAAGGTAAGGAACTACAAAATTATCTTCAAGTCTAGTAATCCGTTATTTTATATTCTCAAGAGTAATGTACTCAAACATTTTCCATGATTGATCAGTAAGCACTTCAGGTCTTGGTAATAGAACCAAAATATTGGGGTTCATATTGTTACTAAAGCCTTAGTACTAGAGTCTAGCCTAATGAGCTAACACACTGGCCCTTTCATGCAAGACTGTGGTCTTGCACGCTCACCTAAAGTGCATAGCTGGAGACTAGTTCCTATAGTTTTTTTTTCTCAATGTTCTTACCTTAGTCATATTCTTCCTTTTATGTATTTAAATAGATACTTCATAAAATCACAAAATAAACTACTTGATTTTAGTGTTTGTAAGCTCTACCACCATGATTATATAGACTATTACCATCATTAGTTAATTTTGTTACTTTAAAAAAAGGAAAGGTAAGTTAGGTTCCATATTATGTTCTAGTTATTATTCTCAAATTAACACAACACATTCAACTATCATGAACATAAGAAAATTATGTATGTCCGTAACTCATGTATTAAGTGTGAGCATCCATAAATCAACCTTTTTCCATCCATTGCAATAGGGGTATTTATAAATTTTTATCCTTGACCAAGTGTTTACATCATTAAAGGCAAGAATAAATAACCAATAAAATCTCAATAGATTGAGAGTTGTGGCTCTTAATCAACTAACTTTACCTAAGGACCTGAGCCTTTGTGCCCCTTATATACTTGTGCTATGTTGGATCCTTGCTACCATGTATTTCTATCTTTATGGGCTGGTGCAAAACTTTTGATGAATAAAGTCTAGGTGTCCCAAATGAATAGCTCCTTAACTACTCATGCTTCCCACATGTTCCCCAAGTCTTCCACTTTAATTTTGAGTCCTATGTTCTTGGTTTCCTCATAACTAATTCTTTTTTGACTGGGTCCTCTCACCTTGGGGCTTCCACACCTTTATCCTCTTGTGCCCTATAGGTTATGCACCATGTTGCTTCTATGCCTATCAAGTTCCATGCCATAGTATTTTTGTGCTATGGTCCTTCCGTGCCATGATGGTCCCATGCCAAAATGGACAATACATATCCAAAATTTGAGGCCAACTTACACCCATTGGTTCTAAGGTGGTAAGCAATGCAAAATTAGGTAAAGGAAGTAAAATCCTTCCAAGCACTCATATAGATAAAAATGAAAGTACATGTAATATAAATCTATGATGGGATACTGTAACAATAAGTGATTCACTAAAATAATCCTTTTTTATATCAAGTATAACTAGAGAATAAAAATCATGGCACATTACACAATGGGTTAAAGGTGAACACCAAGTATTTATGATATATTTAGTAAACAATTGATATCTAATGGATGCAAAATCAACTATCAGATTATAGATTACTAATGTATAAGATAAATCAAGTACTATCTTATAGATGTTACTGGATAAGCATTAGATTTCTATACCTACCACCAGACATAAAGTTATGGGTGGATTATCCAACCAAGAAGGGAAAACATTTTGTAATTATCAAAAAATAACATGGCATGACATAAATAATTATACTACATTAAAACATAAGATTCATAATTTTAAGGATGAAAGGATCATCACAGTAATTCAAATACCATAGAAGCCACCAACAATGATTTCTCACAAGAATCAATCTAGGAACAAATAATGTTGAGACTTCAAGTGTCCACGACATGACATCTTGACTATACAATATACATTGAGGGTAGCTGTTGGTGAGATATCCATTTTGATAAGGATGAGGGAACATATATGTGCAATATTGCATTCTTATAATAATTAGGTCATAACATATGAAATGTGACACATTATACATTGTGATAGATCGATCAAACATATTACACTACCGATTACTTGCAAAACAAATATTTTTGATATGCCTTGGTGACCAATTATGAGTTACACTTGGACACACAATGGTTACAATAGATGTATGATATAGTCAATATTCCAAATAAATACATAGCCTTTTACATGAAGGAAATACAATCAAAATTTGACATGATGGAAACAATGAGCATCAAAAGATGAAGGACTCAAAGACAACTGAGATGACATTATCTCATTAGATAGATCATAAGCCCTCATACATAGTTGAATAAAACTCAATATGTAAGCATAAAGTTCAATAAAGAGTGAAAGGAAAGGTATGACGATGATTACAATGATGATATATGGGAATTCAGTAAGATCCTACACATATAATCTAATAGTTTGTCACTAGAATATCCATACGAGTTTGTCAATTCTTTGGATGCCATCTTAGGGCTATAAGATTTACTTAATATATATATATATATATATATATATATATATATATTAAAAAAAAAGACCTATGCATGACATATATTTTTAGTTTACATGACTCATTTATGTTATTTATTATATACATGGTAGATTACATATCTATTTTTATATGCACACATTGTTTATAGTATACATGAGTGATATGCATGACATATGAGTTATATATAATATTGACATTCAAATGCAGAGCACTTCTATACCCAAAGGCTACATTTTTATTCATTGGGAGCATGCTTACAGTGGAATATGCTACATTGTAACAAAATTCACCAAGTCTGAATACTATTTCAAGGTTAAAATCATAGGTTTTAAAGTGGCAAAAGTCACGTAGGTTGCACTACATACTAGTGGCTCACTATTGATTACACACACATCTAGGTGGGAGAATTACATGTGATTTGAGCCCTCTTTGGAGTATTGGAATGTAAGAAACACCCAACCAGTTAGTGGGGGGATGGTTTGGGTCAGTTCAACCCATCCTACCTAACCCCTTTTATAAGAAAACCTAGTGTTTAAAGTGGAGCTAGGGTTTCAAGGTGAAGGAAGATGAATATGAATCTCTGCACAAGATTGAGCCTTTGATATTGCACAAAAAATCTATTTACAAGTAGGCAACATAATTTTTGATGGAACATTTTAACACTTTTTACATGGTCAAATTCAATAAAGAGTATACCCATCTAGTTATCATAGGGGTCTAGGAATTATCAGATCAATCGAATTAGGTTCTAATAGTCACTTTATTGATATGAGTGACCACATATCCATTTTAGAGCATTTTTAATTATTATACATTGTCACATACTATAAAAAAGTAGAAACAAGATAAGTAACCTATCCTCTTGGTAAATTTCTATTTATATTAAGTGTAATAAATCAATCTTACTATATTAGTTACATTTAGATTTGTGTAATTTAGACATATTTTATACAATCATCTCATGTTTTATCTTGTTCAAACTAAAATCTAAAATAAGTTAAAAAAATTCTATTTCCTATAGACTTTTATTTATAATAAAAAGACTTTATCTTTTTTTGGTAAATTAGTTTGCTTTCTACTTTCCATTTTTTGGTCTAGAATGGTGTTTTTTAGTAATCAAGTTATGTGGTGAATGATGGAATGATGAATCAATGCAATTGATAGATTTAAATGATGCTCTATTTTTTATTGCATATATGTACTATTTTCTTTGATATAATGACCATGCTTGTTAGATGATTTTGCTAATAATTGAAAAATAGATGTGTGAATCATCTATGGGCTTATGTATAACTAAGCATGGTTGTGAAGGAAGAATATACATTCAAGTTGCTTGTGTGTTGTATCAAAAATATTTGCATAAATCTGGTTGAAATTGTTGTCTAATATAATCTTGATTAAGGTTAGACATAATACTTAATCATATGAAAAATATGTGGGTAGTTACTGAAAGTATGATTACATAATTATTATAAGCGTGGTACTGAAAATGAATAATTTGCATTATATATGTTTGTGTGTGTTGTGGTGGGTATCCTTGCCTAAATAATGGTTTGAATAAGTTTTTGATTATTGTATGGTTGTGTGATATTATTCAAGATGATACTCTTATGAATTGAGATGTTTTGGTGTGTAAATGGTTGTCTTGAAATGATGATGTGCATAGTTGGGTAACCAAGTCTCTATTCAGGGTCCCTTTAACAAAACAATGATGGATATCATTGGATTTTGTCTTTTTTACATGAAGTAATATAGTGGTTGAAGAAAAGGTGGTGGAATTCGTTCCAAGTATGCTTCCCATGCTAGTTGAATGGAGGATACTACCTATTTGGGGGTATTAGTTTTTGGTAGTTTGAATTTTTTTTGTTGGGATAGGGTCCTTTTCTTAAGTACTTTAGTAAAAAAAATTAAAATTAAAAAAGCAATATGTCAAGAAACTAAACCACCATTAACAAGTCTAAATTGATACAACAATCACTAGAGTCTATATACTTACTAAAGTCAAGGAAAATGTCAAAATATAAGTAACATTTTTGAAGGCAAACATAAAAACAAACATCTTAAACTCCATCTAGTAGCCATAAGAACCAAATTAATAAATTGTATGATAAAAATCTTTTATTGTTAACCAAATAGGGATAATTTTTTTTGGCAACTATGTTATATCTATAACTTTGTAACCCTTATTATTGCTCACACTTGTCCTTCTCACCACCACCTTTGCATCATGGTGTTAACACTATTATGCTAATCTTATGTCCTCCATGGCCAAATTCTTAAACATGATGCATATCGATAGGGGGAATTTATGAAATGTTGTATTAGTAATGTCTGTTGGGGTAATGACTTCAAGCAGGAAGGTTGAACTCTTTCCTTCATGGAGATTGGTTAAATTTATTTCTTGAGGAAACATTAAAATAATATTCTTTAGTTTCAAGAACACCTATAAAAATACTCAAGAGTGATTTTCCCCCATAAATGACAATACTAGGTTCAATGGTTGGGTGGGAACACTCAATAGGGGAAACATACTCTTATGAAAAATTTCCAGCTTATTCCCTACTTTCAAATTTTAAAGCATCCAAAATATTATATTTTTTTTAAAGATCAACAAATGTTTTGAAGAATTCACTACCAAAACATCGATAAGGGCTTTCACAATCTACTTTCTCTTATTTTGAACTAAAAACATAATGAACCTCTTTGTCATGTGGTTATATCCCTTGTCATCAATCTTTAGATGAAAATTTTGCCTTATGAAAAAATTCTAACTTATTCCTCACTTCCTAATTTTAAAGCATCCAAAATATTATCATTTTTTTTCAAGATCAACAAATGTTGAAGAATTCACTACAAAAACATTGATAAGGGATTTCATAATCTACTTTCTCTTATTTTGAACCGAAAACATAATGAACCTCTTTGTCATGTGGCTATATGCCTTGTCATCAATCTTTAGATGAAAATTTGGCCTCAGAGTTACATATCCACTCCACTTTCTCTCCCTCTTCCCAACATTTCTTCCCATCTAACACTATGAATGAATTCCACATCAAAATAAGATGAGAGGTTAAATACCTTTTTTTTTTTTTTTAATTCTCTTTTTGATAGGAAATTAAATGCATTCTTAGAATTGAGAATGAATTGGCTCTCCTACATGTTTGCTTCACCATCTATCATAATTTTACTCCTCATCCCTAGATTTCAAATTACATTAAACTTTCTTGTAACATTAATTGTTAAAGTTTCTATATGAAAGTAAGACATTAGTGAAGTTTATTTGATGCAAAAGTAGAAGCCTCTCATTTCAAATATATATCCATCCCAATTTTAATTATACTTTTATTCCTCAATTGTATTTTCCATCTTTCCTTATGTAAGGCCCAATTTTCACCATGCCAATATTTTCCCTCATCCACTATTTTAATATCATGTGATGGACTTATGGTACACCTATTTTAAGGCATAACATGTCATTTTTATTATTCACTAGGATGTGGATAGTATTTGATAGTTATATGGACATTTTAGATGTGTTATCTAGTTGAACTAACACATTTTATCATTTTGATTGGTATATAGGTGACATGGATTCATTATTTGATAGAAATATTTTTTACCTTAGGTGATGGACCTTTGAGAGATTAATACTATTGATTGAATGCAAATGTATGCATTGTGTGTTAGGTGTTGATTTTGTGCTATCTTATCATGTATTTCTTAGGCTATTATTAGGATCGAATGTTTTGATTGTTAAGTTGTGGAGCTAAAAGCTTCACTAGTATGCAAATGTGGAGGTTGTTGAGTTACAAAGTAACCGATGTCAGTCAGGCCAACTGATGTCGGCTATGTTCAGCTACATAGTAACTGACATTGGTTATGTATCGGCCAACATCGGTCAGATAGGAATTGACATCAGTCATCTCTAGACAGATGGAAACTGGCATCGGTCATCTGTGCATTCCAGAACTGTTTTAATTTTAGATGAACATTTAGTTTGCATGTAAAGACTAATTTTAGTCTTGAGTCTATGTTTCTAATTATTATTTAGTTTGGGATCTATTTAAGAGACCCATGGGGCTGTATTGTAATTCTATTAGAGGCAACAATAATTGGGTTGATTGTCACAATCAGAGTAGGTAACAACAATTGGGTTGATTGTCACTGAAAGAGTAAGCAAGATCAATTAGATCTGTAGGGTGCAAGATCAGGAAGATCTATAGGGTGCAAGATCAAGAAGATCTGCAGTCAAGGATTGGAGGCAACAACAATTGGGTTGATTGTCACAAGGACTTGAAATGTAGGCAAAACAACCATTGAGTTGATTGTCACATGGAGGGAACAACAACTTGGTACTGAGTTGATTGTTGGTTGTAATTGATTGAGAGAGAGAGAACTCTTGAGGGAGAATTACTATACACCCAAGAGGTGTGTGAAGAGTGAGATTTCTTCATTGTATTTCCTTCTAGAAGAGTGTAATAAAGATTGTATTATTTCTTGTATCATCTATTCTTTGCTGTCTCTGATTTCTAGTTACTCATTACTTCTGGTTTAATTTCGTGTTTAGTTGCTTATACAAAGGTAATCATTGTTACTCTTAAGGAGTGGATCCTAACAATTGGTATCAGAGCTTGGTTCACCAATAATTGGTATTAGAGCGTGTTAGTGTTTATTGATTACAGGTCACTCACAGGGGTTTCTATTTGAGTGGGAGTAAAGCAATGGCAGAAGAAAGTAAGCTAAGAATGGAGAAATTCAATGGCAAGAATTATCAATTAAGGAGGATGCAGATAGAAGATTATCTATATCAGAAAGATCTGTACTTACCATTGGGTGGAGTTCAAGTAAGCCCACATATATGCAAGATGAAGAATGGAATGTTCTTGATAGAAAGGCTCTGGGATCTATAAGGTTGAGCCTGGCATCGTCTATGATTTCCAACTTATCATAGGCAAGGACAACGGTAGAGTTAATGGAATCTTTGGCAAATTTTTATGAAAAACCCTCAGCTTCGAATAAGGTATTTCTTATGAAGCAATTATTTAATTTGCAAATGCAGGAAGGTGGATCGGTATATAGTCATCTTAATGATTTCCATGGTTTGGTAGACCAATTAAATTTAGTCAAAATAGTTTTTGGTGATGAAATTAAGGCTTTCTTAATCTTATGCTCTTTACCTGAAAGTTAGAATAGCTTGGTAATGGAAGTTATTAATACTGCATCTGCTTCAAATATCTTGAAAGTTGATGATGTTGCTAGTGTAATCTTGAATGAAGAAATTTGCAAGAAAAGCCCAGGGGGAACATCAGGTAATGCTTTAAGTGTTGAAAGTAGGGGATGGCAAAGAGAGAAGAGCAAGCAAGGGAAATCAAGGTCAAAGATAGGCAGTAGATCCAAATCCAAAAATGGAAGTATCACCTACTGGAATTGTGGAAAGAAAGGACATACAAAGAAAGATTGTTGGTTGAAAGAAGATCATCATGAAGAAGCAAATGTTGCACAGGATGCTCTTACATTTTTTTAGATAGTCAGGTAGAATCATGGGTTTTAGATTATGGTGCTTCTTTCCATGCAACCCCAAATAGAGAATTTTTCCATGATTATGTCCATGGAGACTTTGGAAAAGCTTATTTAGGGGATGGTGAGCCTTGTCAAATAGTTGGCAAAGGAAAAGTGTAGCTGAAATTGCAGACTGATAACATATGGGTGTTGAAGGATGTCATGCATGTACCCATCCTGAAGAGGAATCTGATTTCTATAGGAAAGTTGGGTGATGAGGCTTGCATAGTAACTCTCATAGCAAAATCTTAGAAATTTTTCAAGGATGCACTTGTATTAGCTAGAGGTAAGAAAGTAGGCACACTTTATTTATCTACTTGTATTACTGATTCTCCTTCTATTTTATCTACTTCAGATGTAGATGCAAAGATGTGGCTCTGTAGGCTTGGTCACATGGGTGAGAAGGGAATGCATGTTCTTAAGTTAAAAGGTAAGCTTTCAGATTTGATAGATTGAGATTTTTGTGAGCATTGTATGTTTGGGAAATAGGAGAAAGTGAGGTTTCTCAAGACTGGGTCAACAAAGAAGAAGCACATGTTAGAGCTTGTTCACACAGATGTGTGGGGACCAGCTCAGGGAGCTTTTATTGGAGGATCACAGTGCTATGTTTCTTTCATTGATGATGCTACAAGAAAGGTATGGGTTTATTGCATAAAGTGGAAATCTGATGTTTTTGACACATTTAAGAAATGGAAAGCCTTGGTTTTCAAGGAGAAGATGATGGACAGTGATCAACTCAAGAGGCTAAATAATTTTGAGTAGGGCAATGTTGATTTGGACAAGGTTATGATCCAAAATGATCTCACGAGTAAAAATCATCACTCACAAGAAAACATAGTCACCGACATCGATCAGGTAGAGACCGACGTCGATCAGGAAAGAATCGATGTCGGTCTACTAGAGACCAAAGTCAGTGATGTTGGTCAGGTGGGAACTGATGTCGGTCAGGTAAAAATTGACGTCGGTCAGGTCGGTCAGGAGGAACCGATGTTGGTCAGGTGTAGACTGAGAGATGATCGAGATCGGTCACTGTTAGAATGAAATTTGGGCAGACATCAAGGTGCCAATGAGTCTCAAATGCCCATGAGGAGGTCTGAAAGGGTAAGTAAGCCTCAAATTCATTATTTCCCTTCTTTATACTACTTGTTGCTCATTGATGGTAGAAAACTAGGAAGTTTTGAAGAGGCAATGCAGGTAGAATCCAGGAAACAGTGGGATCATGGCATGAATGAGGAAAATGATTCCTTGGAAAAGAACCAAACATGGGATTTGGTTGAGTTGTCAGCCAGGAAGAAAGCACTAAAAGATGAATGGATTTACAGGTTAAAGAAAGGAGAGAATGGATAGGTGAGATAGAAGGCTATGTTATATGGTCTTGAGCAAGCTCCAGGATAGTGGTATTTGAGGTTTGACAGGTTTATGACAAAGCATTGCTTTAGTCAATGTCAATGTGACCATTGTGTTTATTTTACCAGGTTGGATAATGGTAGCTACATTATCCTATTACTGTATGTGGATGATATGCTTGTTGCAAGTTCACACATGCAGGGAATTGCTGAGCTAAAGGTGAAATTAGCTCAAGCATTTGCCATGAAGGATTTAAGAGCAACAATCCTTGACATGAGCATTAAGAGAGACTAGAAAAATCATAGGTTGATTTTGTATCAAGAAGATTATGTGAATAAGGTAATGGAGAGGTTCAATTTGTAGGATGCAAAACTGGTATGCACACCTATGGCTGGACAATTCAAGTTGAGCACATAACAGTGTCCTAAATCACATATTGAGGTTGAGTACATGGTATGTGCTAGACCTGATATTGCCCAAGCAGTGGGAGTTGTCAGCAAGTTTATGGCCAATCCAGGAAAAGAGCACTGGAAAGCAGTTTAGTGGATTCTTAGATATCTGAGAGGGACCAGCAGCAGGTATTTATGCTATGCAGGGTCAAGCACTTCTCTACATGGGTATGTAGATTTGGATATGACAGGTGACTTGGATGTCAGGAGAAGCACCACAAGATATGTGTTCACTATTGGTGGTTGATCTTCAAGATTGAACTTGAAGATGGAGATACAAGCCCGAAACAAATTAAAGGATTTATAGGTATAGGTACAAGTGCAGATATTTATCTCCAAGTGGGAGATTGTTAAGTTGTGGAGTTAAAAGCTTCACTGGTATGCAAATGTGGAGGTTGATGAGTTACAGATTAACTGACATCGGTCGGGCCAACCGATGTCGGCTATGTTCAGCTACATAGTAACTGACATCAGTTATGTATTGGCCAACATCGGTCAGATAGGAACTGACGTCGGTCATCTCCAGATAGACAGAGACTGACATCGGTCATTTGTGCATTCTAGAACTGTTCTAATTTTATATGAACAATTAGTTTGCATGTAAAGACTAATTTTAGTCTTGAGTCTGTGTTTCTAAT
The DNA here is from genome assembly GCA_037957365.1 of Torreya grandis. Lineage (NCBI taxonomy): Eukaryota > Viridiplantae > Streptophyta > Pinopsida > Cupressales > Taxaceae > Torreya > Torreya grandis. Next base: position 1,126,114 of record JARHVA010002598.1, read on the forward strand.
TATTGTTTGGTTTGGGATCTATTTAAGAGACCCATGGGGCTGTATTATAATTCTATTGGAGGCAACAACAATTGGGTTGATTGTCACAATCAGAGTAGGCAACAACAATTGGGTTGATTGTCACTGAAAGAGTAAGCAAGATCAATTAGATCTGCAGGGTGCAAGATCAGGAAGATCTGCAGGGTGCAAGATCAAGGATTGGAGGCAACAACAATTGGGTTGATTGTCACAAGGACTTGGAATGTAGGCAAAACAACCATTGAGTTGATTGTCGCATGGAGGGAACAACAACTTGGTATTGAGTTGATTGTTGGTTGTAATTGATTGAGAGAGAGAGAACTCTTGAGGGAGAATTATTGTACACCCAAGAGGTGTGGGAAGAGTGAGATTTATTCATTGTATTTCCTTTTGGAAGAGTGTAATACAGATTGTATTGTTTCTCATATCATCTATTCTTTGCTGTCTCTGATTTCTAGTTACTCATTACTTATGGTTTAATTCCATGTTTAGTTGCTTATACAAAGGTAATCATTGTTACTCTTAAGGAGTGGATCCTAACATTGATGTTCACATTGAGTGCGTAGGTGACTTGAATAGCCAAATTAGGGATACTTGAAAACCATTAAGTATGTGTTAACCAATGTTAACTTAGGTTAGATTATTTCTATTCACCTTATAGTTTGTGTATAATTATGAACTAGTGGACTTTATTATAAACTGTCTACCATTAGACTTAAACCTTTTTTCTAACCTCTTTCCACCATAACCATGGATGCTCTAGGAGGTTATATAAGACTAAGTGTGTGTGTGGGTGAACTCATAAATGTCTATCAACTTGTAAATTTCAAAGTCTAATATGGGGGCTCATTTATTTTGGTGTAGAGAGGAGGTTTTAACTTTTCTAAGTGTATAGTTAATCCAAGTACCCTTGTAGATAGTTGGGAGCTCATTTATTGTAGGATATTTTGGATAATTAAGGGTGACTAAGTACCCACATTAATTCATTGGATAGAGAATAATTAAATGAGGATGTAAGTGGAGTAATGGAAGATGTAAGAGGGGCATGGTGTCCATGTGAAATGAAATTAGAATTTATTGAACATATAAAGAATAAATGTGTGTAAGAATTATGGGGAAAGTATTAGGGGAGGAAAGGGGAAAGTGTCAAGTCTATATTGTGTGAGTTTTAAAGAGTAATTTCAACAAACATTGAGAGTTCTATACTTTTGGTAACATTTCTTTGTTGAAAATTTTCTTTTAGCTCTATTTGGCTTAAGTCTAGTTTTGATAGATTAGAGTTTGAAATAAGAGAAGGTGAATCTTAGGAAGGCATATAGATTTATCAAGAAGTGGAAAAAGGTAGGGATATAAACATGAAATTCCTTTCATTACCATATGCTAATTTATATGTGTTTATGCACTCCCAATTATTTTTAGAATGAGATTTATGGATGGATTATGAAGCCATTGTAGCTTGTAACCTTATTATTGTTTGCAATAATTTGTGTGGCTAATACCCAAGGCATGGGAGAGGCATTTTATATGGGATCCTGGAACCACTAGCCATCCTGACCTGATTCATGATGAGCCCACCAACTCCTTGACAAGATGGCCATGGTGAAAAATAACTGACATGTCAGGATCCAAATTCAAATTCATCCCTGGTCCTTCCTCGAGTTGGATGCCTCCCATCTCCCATCTCCTACATCCATATTTATCTAAACCCTTATTAAGGGTGTTTTTGAGAGTTTTAATCCCATTTATATTGTTTTTTCTATAGTAAAATTTATTTAAATTGATAAATTAATGCTACCCATTTTGGGCTAACTCTTTTTGTGTGTATGTTTGGGATTAAGTCTTGGAAGCATGATGTTTTCTTATTTTTTTGAAAAGATTTAGGGCTGGTATGGAAAATTGTTGTGAAATTTGCTAAGTTCATCATCCATATCTTGGATAAGTGTGGAATGGGGCTTGTTGCAATAGGGTGGTTGAGACCATTACTTTCCCAATCCTATCACTAGAACTTGGTGTTTTTGCTAATCACTAAGACTTGGTGCTCTTGCCTTTGCAAAGAGACATTTCAATATCTTGAGTAGAATACATTAAAAATTTTATATTGGTTCTTGTGTTTTGGATTAAATAAAAATAATAATGCCAAAACACTTTGGATATGTTTAAAGGCCTAATTGAGTTATCCTACACCCTCCTCCTAAGTTAGATGATTTATCCTTGTTTCCCTATTACTACCTTGATATTGGTTGGATTATGTTATGATTTGTAGATTTACTAGCTCGAGGGTCCTTGGGGTCTCCTATCTAATGATGGAAAAAATGTTGGAGGTGAGCCCTTCCTTGTTTGGTCAGTTTATTGAATATGTTTATGGAGATTGCTTGTTGGAGTATTGCGGCCTTTGGGATTACTTGTGGGATTTTTCCATGTGACTTTATGCCTTGAAAAATGTGATTTTATTATTTAAAATGTTTAGCAAAATGAAATTAATTCTTTGATTTAAAATTTGTGAGTCCCACTTCCTTGAATGCTTTTGCATTTCAATGGATCTTATGTTGTTGTAACTATTCAGGGCATAATGGGGATTACACCATGTAAAACAAAATAAAACTATGACACAATGTAAATCGATGTAAGAATAATAAAAACCATATTAAATAGAGATATTAAATATGTCAAAAATATATATATATATATATATATATATATATATATATATATATATATATATATATATATATATATATATATATATTTGAAACTTTACAAAAGAGGTTCATATAAAAATACATGATTTTTTTACTTCTATATACACTATCAAAGGCTAAAAACTATGAAAAATGAATCCAAACAATATGAACAAAACCCAAAAAATATTTCATAAACAAAGAAGTTTTAAAAAGGGTATGAATCGGTGGGTTGTCGATTGTGACCTGGGTCAAAATCATAGGCCATAATGATCCTTTTTCCACGATTGTGACTGAATGCTACAAAAGTGACATCTACTTATTTTCATAAATTAAAATTTATAGGGCTAATTCTACAAAGGTAGATGACTTAGAATCTTGATTCAATTGATCTGATGATGTATATAACTATATGATTTTATTTTATTTGAATTTGATCTAATTTGTCATAAGAATATAAATGTGTAAGGGTTAGTGGTTTGAACCTTCCTCTTAGGGGTTTCGTTACATATCCCACACACTCAAAATCATGGTGGAATATAGTTCTAAGGATATACTATTATAATGTATATGGTTGATGGAGATGTCAACTTGTGTCACACATTGACTTAGTGGGTATATTATATTGACTGGTTTGGATATCTTGTGTTATTAATAAAAGTTATAGACATGTATGCTTTGTAAGTCATCCCTTGAGTTATTTGTAATAATCTCACATGCATGAAAAGTAATAGTTGACCAGAGTACAATTAATATAAATAAATTGCATAGGCTAGTGTAAAAGCATCCATGAATTATATTGTAATTGGAGTGTCTACTTTAATAAGGAGGTTTACCCTTCAAAAATGCTTGCAATAATGGAGTGGTTCCTTTCATATAAGGAATATTTTATGGTATTTCCATACCTTAAGGATATTTTTGAATATAATTCATATAATGGAATTTGGCCCACACATCTCTTATGTTGTTATATATATATATATATATATATATATATATATATAAAAGATTCAATTATTTCTTGTGACTAGAAATAAGACTTCAAGGGCTTTCCAAAAATTGGCCATAATAAATATTTTGAGTAATATCAAGTAATATATGGAGATCTAAAGTTGAATCTATGAACTTAAGTTTTGATGGATTTTTTAAGTGCAACCATAAAAAAAATCACATTTTTCATTTTGGGTGAGAAAATCAGAGATTGTTTTGTGATGTTGAAATGAAAAACTCATATCTATGGTAGAAAGGTGTTGAAAAAATATTTGAAAATCTAATTTTCATGGGTTTTGATAATCTTGTTAGTGCTTTGAAGGTACTTATCATAAAGTACAATATGCTCTTGATAAATTTTCTCTAATTTTGAATATGGAAGAAGAATATTGAAGGGAATAAATGTATGGATTGATTGGGAGGATAAATATAGAGAATAATATGAGGATTTATTTTAGTTAGATGAGAGTGATTTATTTGGGCTTATATTTAAAGACTCTCTCATACATGATGCATAAAATTATTTTATTCTTACCTTGAATGATTCAAAGCTATCAAAATTGGTTCTTCCAATTGTTATTAATGATTTTCCACAAGGGTTTTTTATTTATGGGACAATTATGATCCCATGTTTAGAGTTGATGTTTTTTTATTGGTTGATCCGTAGATATACCTATATGCTACCTTTGAACATCAACCTAAGGTTATAGTGATTGAGCTTATTATGTTCATCACAATGTTGTTGTATATGATCATATCCAAGCAAAAGAAGAAGCCACATAAGAAGGGTATTCATGGATGTGCCTCCATTTGGCCCTCAAATTTTGAGAAAAGCATATTTTTATGTAATGTAAATGAGTCACACAAAAAAATCACATTTTGACATGTAGTTCTTCTCATGTTTTGAGGGGAAAACATGCTAAGGGGGATCGATTGTAATGTACCTAGGGATATGATCTTATGATATATATTAGTGGGTGGAGATGTCAATATGTGGCACACATCCCCTTAATGGGTATATTATATTGACTCATATGAGTAACTTATGTTATTAATAAAATATATGGATGCATATGCTTTGTAGTTCATACCTTAATCTATTTAAAATAATCTCACATGCATGTAAAATAGTATTGGATAGAGAATAATTAATATAAATAAAGTGCATAGGCTAGTGTAAAGGCACCCATGAATTATATTGTAATTGTAGTGTATTCTCTAATAAGGAGATTTGAAAAAAGAAGAGGCTAGCAAGAGTATAAATTATCCTTTCCTATAAGGAATATTGTATGGTATTTCCTTACCTTAAGGGTATTTCTAAATATAATCCATATTAGGGAATTTGGCTCACACATCTCTTATATTGTGAAATCTATATTTTTATACATATTATTCAGTGTATTTTTGATATTATATGTGAGTTTCTTAATAATATCTCTCACACTTAGAATCATGGCTCAATATAGTGTTGGCCATTTTGGCCCACATACAAAGCTTTTGCCTAGTTTGATCAGATGAACAAGGTCCTAGTTGATGAATGGATCAGGTGGCTATGAACTTGCTCAACATTTAAAGTGAAGGGATCCAGGTAGGTATTCATGGTACCGAGAAGTTGTAGGAATAGATCTAGAAAAGGCCTAAGTTTTCACTTTTCCAACTTTTGGCTAAGTATAGCACACAAATTTCCTTTAGAGGAAGTGCTCCACATGAATCCCACAATAAATGCACAAGGCTTTATTATTTCAATATTTTTATCCCACCTTATCTAGCTAAGTGTTGGAATTTGTCAGGGAACACCTAGGAACAATAAACATGCTCCGATCCCTACTGAGTCAGGATCTTGCTCTACCAATTAGAACACATGTGATTACTTCTTGTATTAGCAACTAAACACGAAATTATACCAGAATCAATAAGTAACTAGAAATATGAAACAACACAGGAATTAAGAGACAATACACAATTGTATTATATACATAGAAGAATATACAATAAAGAAGATGCCACTTCTTCCTCCACCTCAAAGGTTCGCCACACCTCAAGACCTTCTTCCCTCTCTCTCTCAGTCCCAACAATCAACTCCAATACAGAATTGATGTTCACCTCTCCAACCAGTTAGTAACACACTGCCAGTTCACCAAGTACACATTCGTACTCCAAGTAGATCCCCTGCTCTCTGCTACCTACAAATCACTAGACCTTACTCACCATGTAGACATCTCTACACCCCTGAAGAACCCTTGTCCTTGCCTCACCAAGTCCTTATGATTCTTCAACCAGTATCCCGGTGGATCAGCTCCTTGACCTTGCAGACCTTGCAACTCTCCCTGATCATACACACTCAGCACCCCTTGGAACTAGGAGGAGCTACACTAGCTCTCTCTAAAAGCTCTCTGGCTTTCTAGCACACTTTTACAATACAGCCCATGAGTCCATATATAGATCTCATGTTTACAATAATTAGACTAACCTAATTACAATAATTAGACTCGCAACTCAAGACTACGACTAGCCTTCAACATGCAAACTAACAGTCTCAAAATAGACTCTCTCGGATTCGTCATGCAAACTGCCTGTTCTCGCACAGGCTGCCGACGTCAGCTCCTCCATGACCGATGTCGGCCGATTGGTAATCGACGCCGATTGCTTCCTCTTGCTATCTGATCGACGTCGGCTGATCAGATCGATGCCATTTTTCCTGCAACTGATTCTGCAACTCTGCATCCTCTGTAACTTCTCCTGTTTGCATCTTGGTGAAGCTTTTAGCTCCACAACATAACAATCTCCCACTTGGAGATAAATAGCTGCACCTGTACCTGTACCTGTACAATGTCTAAATTATTCCCTGGCTTGTATCCCTCTTCAAGATCCATCCTGAAGACCAACCACCACACAACTGTGATACTATACCTGTCATTCAAGTAACCTGCCACATCCGAACCTACATATCCATGTAGTGAAGAACTTGACCCTGCATAACAAGAAACCCTGCTGCTAGTCCCACTGAACTGCCCTCTAGTACTCCTTCCCCGAATTGGCTCCATACTTTCCGACAACCCCCACTGCTTGGGAAAATTCAGGCCTACAATAGACCTCATGTGATTTCGAACTCTGTTTCAAGCTAAGCTTGAACTGTCCAACCCTTGGTGTGCTTACCGATTCTGCATCCTGTGTAATGAACCTCACCAACACCGTCTTCACATCAACTCCCACTGGAGATAAAATCTCCATGTCTTTTATGCCAACGAATTTTGCTGCTCCAAATTCTCCATGACACACCTCTGAACTAACCTTACCCTTAGCTCAGCAAATACCTGTATGTACAAACCTGCTAGCAAATCACCCACATACAGTAATAGAATAATGTTGCAATCATTATCCACCTGGTAAGATAAACACAATAGTTACACTGACATTGACTGAAGCCATGCTTAGTCATCCACCTATCAAACCCTGTACCACTGTCTTGCAGCTTCTCAAGACCATATACCTTGGCCTTCTGTCTCATGTATCCATCCACTCTCTTCTCTAAAATGGGAATCCATCTCTCTTAGTGCTTACTTCTAGCTGACAACTCTACCAACAAACACCTGTTTGGTTTTTCTCCAAGGACTCACACTCCTCATCCATGCCAAGCTCCCACTGTATTTGGACTCTACCTGCATTGCCTCTTCCATCTTCCTGGTTCTTAACCATCAATAAGCAATATAAAAAAGGTGAACAATGAATATGAGGTTCACTTACCCTTTCTGACCTCCACATGAGCGTTTGAGACTTGTTGACAGCTTGCTGTCTGCCCAATATCTGTTCCAGTGACTGATCTCGGCCATCTCCCAGTCTGCTCCCGACCGATGTCGGTTCCCTACACTGACCCTGACTGCCAACGTCATTTCCCTGGCCGACACCGATATCATTTTTGCCGACGTCGGTTCCTTCATGACTGACATCAGTCTTCCTATTGCCGACGTCAGTTACTGTGTGACCGACATTGGTACCTGTGTTCGCCTATGAGTGATAAATTTTTACCTGCGAGCTCTCCATGGATCAAAATCCTAATCAAATCAACCCTGCTCTGCTCAGAATAATTCAGTTCTCTCACCTGATCTCTGTCCGTCATCTCCTCCATGAACACCAAGGCTTTCCAATTCTTTAGCTTGTCAAAAACATCTATCTTTCACTTCAAAACCTGCATTCTCCTTCTACATATGTGACTAAGCCTATGAAGCCAAATCTCTGCAATAGAAGGTGAATCAACAATATAAGTAGATAGATAAGGATACCTACTTTCTTACCACCATGTAATTCAAGTGTATCCGCTGTGAGAGTTACAATATATCTCCCATCACCCAAATTTCCTTAAGAAATTAGACTCATCTCCAAGACCGGTACCTGCATGACTTCCTTCAACCACTGTGTGTCGTCCATCTGCAATTTCAGCTTCACTTCCCCTTTGCCAATTCTTTGGCAAGGCTCACTAGCTCCTCTCCCTGGGGATGCATGGAAAGAGGCAACATAACCTGTTATCCAGGATTCAAATTTATCCAAGAAACCTCCCAAAGCATCTTGTGCAACAACACCTGCAACATCTGCATCTTCAGTTCCTTCATGCTGATCTGTTACCAACCAACAATATCTTTTTCTCTGCTCTTTCTTTCCATCAATCAGACCATTCGTGCTATTCAGTTTCTCCATTCGTAGCTTACTTCCTTCTGCCATTGTTATACTCCCACTCAATCAGAAACCCCTGTGAGCAACCTGTAATCAACAAACACTACCAGATCTGAAACCACTTGTTAGTAACCCAACCAAAAGCTCTGATACCACTTGTCAGGGAACACCTAGGAATAATAAACATGCTCCGATCCCTACTGAGTCAGGATCTTGCTCTACCAATTAGAACACATGTGATTACTTCTTGTATTAGCAACTAAACACATAATTATACCAGAATCAATAAGTAACTAGAAATATGAAACAACACAAGAATTAAGAGACAATACACAATTGTATTATATACATAGAAGAATATACAATAAGGAAGATGCCACTTCTTCCTCCACCTCAAAGGTTCGCCACACCTCAAGACCTTCTTCCCTCTCTCTCTCGGTCCCAACAATCAACTCCAATACAGAATTGATGTTCACCTCTCCAACCAGTCAGTAACACACTGCCAATTCACCAAGTACACATCCATACTCCAAGTAGAGCCCCTGCTCTCTACTACCTGCAAATCACTAGACCTTACTCACCATGTAGACATCTCTACACCCCTGAAGAACCCTTGTCCTTGCCTCACCAAGTCCTTATGATTCTTCAACCAGTACCCCGGTGGATCAGCTCCTTGACCTTGCAGACCTTGCAACTCTCCCTGATCATACACACTAAGTACCCCTTGGAACTAGGAGGAGCTACACTAGCTCTCTCTAAAAGCTCTCTGGCTTTCTAGCACACTTTTACAATACAACCCATGAGTCCATATATAGATCTCATGTTTACAATAATTAGACTAATATAATTACAATAATTAGACTCGCAACTCAAGACTACGACTAGCCTTCAACATGCAAACTAACAGTCTCAAAATAGACTCTCCCGGATTCGTCATGCAAACTGCCTGTTCTCGCACAGGCTGCCGACGTCGGCTCCTCCATGACCGATGTCGGCTGACTGGTAACCGACGCCGGTTGCTTCCTCTTGCTATCTGATCGACGTCGGCTGATCAGACTGACACCATTTTTTCTGCAACTGATTCTGCAACTCTGCATCCTCTGTAACTTCTCCTGTTTGCATCCTGGTGAAGCTTTTAGCTCCACAACATAACAGAATTATTTTAAGATTTATGTTTCAAAATTTTTTTTCAAGTGTTGGGAATTATTTTAGATATTTTGTCTAAAACAATTTCCTCGAAGGGTCATTGTTTTAAAGAGGGTCCTTTTCAAAAGTTATGAAGGGTGCTTTTGAAGTCTTCAACACTTTTCCTAAAGGATCTATCTTTGATAAAATGACCCTTTACAATTTCTCCAAAGGATATATTTTTCAAGCAAGTGATCTAAACAATTTCCTCAAAGGGTAATTTTATCAAGGAAATGATCAAGTGCAAAAATTTTGAAGGATATGTCTCTTGGGAAAATGGTCCACTTCAAGGTTTATGAAGGGTACTTTTCTTTTTAAAAGGGAACTTTTCAAAAGTTTGAAGGGTCAGTTTCTTGGGCAAGTGTCCTCTACATTTTATTTGAAGGATCTTTCTATAGTGAGGTGGACCAAGTCAAGGTTTTGAAGAGCACTTTTTAAGGTTTCCAAAGGGTACTTTTCTAGAGATAAAGATCTTGACGATGCCTAGACATTTTATCTGCAAGAATTTGTTCAAGGCAAGGATAAGGCAAATGAAATCCTTCTAAAAAAGTTTTCCTCACAAAGCCTATAGAAATTGTGTAGCAAAAGGACCAGAAGAAATAGATCTTGCATGGTTGGATGAAAAGGTGAATCTAAGACTCAGAGAGGGGTTCAAGATTGTTAAGTAGAAAATACCATGTAGGATCTCATGTGTTTTTAACATTTAGAACATGGACCATATTATAGAGACCTCGTGGGATGTCAAAGGTGATTGGAACAAGTGTGGGAATGAGAGGGGTCCATCTGGTTCTTCATTGTATTCATCCTAACATTTTAAGTCCAGTGATATAAAGTGCAAGTAGGAAATTTGCCAAAGCTATATATCGTACATGCGATAGTTACAGAGGAAGGTGGCCACATGGGTTTATTCACCTTGGTCCTAAGTTATTATGCACCAAGTTTGAGGTCCTCCTCCAAATTAAAAATTGAGTTATACATGTGTAAATTTGGGCTCTTAGGCATTTATTCTAGGTTTCCCATAATTAGTCGTTCAATTTAGGCCATCATCATGACGTCATGTAGAAGCAATTATAGACCAATTAACTTAAGCACTTAATATATTTGCTTGGTAGGATTTTAGGACCATCATATCAAATGGGTTTTCTCCTTCTAGCCTCATGAGCATCTCTTAAAATTTTGGTGCCTCCATGATTCTTATGCTTTAGGATCTAAGCATTCAAAGTTGGTCCAAAAGCATAAGACGTTCATGCGAATGCTAAAATAAGGCTCAGGTTAAAATATCCTTGTGTTTAAATTTGATGATATGTGGGCCATCAATAAAATTATATGGAATGATTAATGAAAGTATTATGAATGTCAAATTTAAAGATAGAACAAGATAATCCTATTGAGCTTAAATTTGATAGTTGTACGATCATCAACGATGATCACATGACTTAAATGATGTCTTACAAACTAAAATTTTTAAGATCATGAACTAGCCATTGGATTTCAAGTAATGGGTCCCATCAAGATCAACAATCCTTGTTAGATCAAACATCTCAATCCAACAACACAAGATGAGTCAAGCAGTTAGAGAGTTCGAGGGATCAACACATGGCATGAGCACATGAAGCTACAGGTTGATAGCAAGATCCTAAGGATTAACTTAAGTTTGACATATGGCATGAGAAGAGATAAGATTAAAATTTAAAAGAAGATCTATAGGCTTGCATTTGTTCATATCAGGCAGGTCTAATGGTGTGAGATGAGTCAAGGATTTGGTAATTTGAGCTGGTTCTTGATGACCAATCAAAACAAAGGGGAGTCAAATGACTTAGAAAGAGTTGATTTTAAACTAAATCAAACAAGCATGATGGAACTAATCTTGAGCACATTTTATTTGGGGTTAGGAGTGGATATTTTGAGATCAAACAGTGTCATTAGGGACCTAAGGAGTAAGACACGTAGAAGTCAATAGTCATCACCAAAGCTAACCACAAAAAATCAACCTTTCCTCCCTCTTAGGGATGCATCAATGAACTAGTAAATAAAATTTTCACACTAGGAAAAAGTGGAAATGACTTGATTCCACCATTGCAGTTGCCATGGAGTATCATGGAGAAGATATCATAATGATATAATAGACTAGGGTGACCTAGATCAATCAAATGGTTCGATTGAATGAACATATTAGAAAAGGTAATTGTAACCAATTTTCAAATGGATTTGAACTATTTTAACTCCATATTTGATTTCTAAAATTCCCTCTCTCTTGATTCCCTTCAACTATAAGTATAGCCTTTGAGCTATTATTTGGCATCTCCAGGCTAGGCACGACTAGACTGCTAGAATTATATTTGACACCTCTTAGATTGGTGAATAAGAGTATTTTACAATCATTTGCTAACTATATTTAGTGTTTTATGTTTGTTTAATATTTAAATGTGATTTTTGTCCTCCTTTTGTATGTCCAAGCTCAACCTAAGTGCTAACAAATTTATTTGTAGGTCATATAATGTGTCTTAGCATTAATATCTCAAAGATATAGTGGATAGCCAAATTTAAGTGTCTTCAACCAGAGCTTATTTTCATTGCTTCTTAGTCTAGGTGCATCAAAATGACCTCTATATGAAATATTTTTGCATAGAAACTATAGTAAGAAATTGCATTAACCTCTTTTATAGTCCATTATTGTGTTAAATAATCTGAGTTCAAGAGTGGATCTAACAAATTCTTGGTACATCACCACATGTTAGAATAGTTTTCATTTTATGCAATCTCTTAACTCTTTTCACCCCAACTAGTTTTAGGTTTTAGAAGCAAAGGTCCAAAATGATGCATCAGAGGAGCTAGCCTCATTAGAAATCCTAGAAGTCTAGTCTAGTTATAGGCATCCCATAGTGTTAGACCATTCCCATGTTATTCCAAGTATGGGTCAGACTTGAACAAATCTGACCTCTATTGGGTACTAACTAGATTTATAACATATAGTTTTAGTGATTGTGAGTGTTCTCAACCTAAGATGAGAGAAATGACTTCACCTCCTCTCCTTAGATAATAAAATATAACTATATGTTTTGCTTTGACATTCTTTTAGTACACGTTTTGACATAAGATAGATGTAGGCATAATTAAATAAATGTGAAGACTTCTTGACAAAATGTTTAGACCTCTTGATAAGACATGATAAATATGCATGAGAGACTTTAATTGTAAGTGATTTGGATGATAATAAAAAATAATAAAATGGCTTGAGGTACATTTGTATATATATGCTTCACAAGGATACATTTACACATAGGTTGATCAGATAATATAGTGAAATCTTGATCAAGGCATGCAAAACATTGTTAATGACACAAAGGACCCACAAGTTAAAGGGGATACAATTTTAAGGCTGACTATGACTTGGGAAGGACCCTACAAAAATGTTTTGAACATTCTGAGAGCTTTTGGAGTCATACAAAGGGAAAATAAATAGCTAATGTATAAGTTTTCATATATTCTATATTAAATGGAGGTATTATCATTGATTCAAAGTGAATACAAATTCAGGTTGTAAAGAAAATTTAAGTCAAAGGAAGATAATATAATCCTTAACACAAAGGAAAAGTGTATCAAAAAGAATAAAATGTATGCACATGGACCATGTGTAATAAAACATGATAAAAATACAATGGAAAAGAGTATTTTACCAAAAATAGGTGACTATAATAGTTTTTTTAAACAAATAAAGTGAAAATAAATGTATTATGTTCTTATGTAGAGGATTTGGAAAGTGGTATAAATGTTTGGTTATGTATATTTTATGAAAGTTATTGAACTTGCTTGCATTGTTAAGAATCCCAAGCTTTGATTTTATAAATTTTAAAGTATTATAAATGCATCAAATTATTCCTAATATAGTTTTAATTTGATTATTCTTTTCCCTAAATTTGTAGATAATTCATAGATTTTTTATGGATTTTTTAATGAGTTATGGTTTAAAAGTTATGATTTTTTTATAAAAATAAGTCATTTTTTGCTATCTAAATGCTTTATAAACTAGGTCATTTTTTCACAATTAATTATCCTAATCTATTCATCATAATTATTCAAATTATTTTTTAATGGATAGGTTAATATATTATTTACATTCTAAAATTTTATTTTATTTTTATAATTAATTATATGATTTTTATAATTAAATAAAAACAAAAAAATGCCTTGGGGTCGTTGGTAACGCCACATGAAATTTTGCATTGCAAATAAAAATAAAAATAAAAAATATTAAAGAAGGGGCCATGGCCTAACATGAATTTAGGGGTCATGTGGAATCCATTAATGGCCTTAGGGATATTATTGAGCACAAAGGGAATTTAAAACA